>JAQPPZ010015416.1:0-38121 GCA_028583015.1 Wollemia nobilis
ATTTTTGCTCACACTTTTTCCTTCTTGATATTTCAATTGTTAAGGGATCCTCATGGGATAGGGTAGATATCGCATGAATATCATTTATGATGTTCATACGACCACTAACTATCTTACACATATCTCTTAGCTATTGAAATTTTAAAAAGACCACACACGCACAACATTGTTTACTTCAATCTTCTGTCTATCTTACACGTGCAAACACATGCACATTTTTTTTATATGCTTTGTTTTGCTCACTCATATTTTACACACACCACACCTCTATTGGGTTAAAATACTTTTGGTAAAATCAATAAAATATTACACCCCATATGAGATAGCTTCATGACTGCTAAGAGAAGAGTAGCCTCCATAAGGTCATTTATGAGCATACATCCTAGCGGGTATCTCTCCAACCACAACCACTAGCGAGCACACACCTATAGTGGGTATCAATCCATCCTTGTTCTTTTATAAGTGAGCATTACACTCTTATAGGATAGATTTATAACCACAAACAAGGAGTTGCCTTCATTAGGCCATTTAAAAGCATACATCCTTATAGGGTTCTGTTCCATCTCTTTTTTTTCTCTTTCTTTCGGTTAGTTTAAGTCCATTTGGTCACACTGACCCCATATGATATAAACTGATCCAAAAAACATACTCTAGGCACTTCTTGTTGGCCTTGTTTCCCTTCTATTTTTCTTCTCTCTTTCTTCCTTCTTTTCTTATTGTTTTTCTTCTTTTTTGTCAAATTTGTACCTTGTATTTATGGGGTACGAATTCGCTCTTGACCAAATTCACGATCCATTATTATGAGGTGTAAATTCAACTAGAGTGTAGTTTTTCTGCCCTCTCTTTATTGATTCTATCATTTATTTTTTTACTTCCAATCATCTAATCATGCATTTCATTAGTTAATTTATACATTTATTTAGTTCAGTTTATTTTGCATTTATGCCTTGTATTAGTTAGTTTTTTTCTTCTTTCATGCATTTTATGGTTTAGTACACTCATTCTTTCATGCATAATCAAAATATAACATATAAATACATAAAAACATAATAAATCTAAATTGCACCATGTATTACTCAAAATATAGAGGACATATCAACTTGGTTGGTGTGCCACAATTCAAGCCTGACATACTTGACCATCCCTAAGGATGCTTACCACACTCAAATTTGTCATGTCACCCTGATCCTAGCCCTATATCTACGAGCCTGTCTTCTTTACTCTACTTATGAGTGATGGTCCTAGTGGGGGCATGTCCATGAACCATAAAATAGTCCATGATCTAGACCATGACCTGCCCTATGTATGTAAGAATGATGACGGGGGCACTCTCTACTCTACAAAAATTACATAAAAGTACAAGGTTTGGTAGAAGGTCTCCCTTCATACAAATACCTCTAGCCTCGCCCCAACCCTCTACAAATCCTCTTGTAGTAGGTGAATCCCCTCACCCTATTGGTTACCCATAGTGACAGTCATCCCCTCAGCCCAAGCCTGTTATCACTCCTACTACATGTGGCTTGTCTCTCTCCTAATGTGGTCCACCTCAACCCTCATTGTGTTTCACTCTATGAGTTTTGTTTTTAGGGCACTCTACAATCCCTCTATCTTCTTGGAATAATCATCTCAAAGAAAATACATCTCTTGCATGGCCACTATCCTAGCCTACAATGTCTCTCTCTCACTCGTTGGGTCATCCTAACCTATGGTCCTACTAAGTCCTACCTTTGTCATCGTGGGAATAACTCTTATTGTTTCCTATCTATTTATCCTTGTGATGGTGATGTTCATATTGATGTTTATCACCATCTCCACCTAAACCTAAACCCATGTTTTCTTAGGAGGATCTACACCCCTCTATCAATGCTTAGTTGGGTATCGGTGGCCTCTCGTAAGGCTAGTTGCGTCTTTTGATCCATGACTTGGTGCCTCTACACTAGAACCAATGGGGAGATCCTTAAGAGCACAATACCCCTATACGATATCCTGTATCCTATGACCATCCCATCATCGTCCACTCCTAGGTTGACAAAGAGGAGATCATCCAAATCCTCCTCCACAAATCTCCCCACATTAGGGTCTGCTCTAACTCCTAATGGATCCCTCCACACCCATATGAACCAAAAGTCCCCTAGAGTGGTTATCTCCTATAGGATGTAGAACTATCATTGTACTTGGTCAAACCTAAATAACTATAGCTCATCCCTCTCTAGAGAGACCCATCCTCGATCCACCTAGAATGTATATTCCATGATTTCCATATGATCTAGTGCTCCTGTAGCTCATCTATTACCTATCACCCTAGTGGTAGGATACTTGTGTATGTCCCTTGGACTTGCTCAAATTTTCAATCCCATCTATATATTTTTGGTTGCTCTAGGTAGGGCTGCAACCTTGGTAGTGCATGTGGTAGCTGAACAACCATATGCTCCTAGCACCACACTTGGAGCAAAGTCATGCAAACTAGCCCTATATGCCACTTGTACACAATATTGTATAAAGTTCTATACAAATGTACCATCACATATAGACCCCATGTGAATTAGGTCTAATGATCTTGTATGGATACCACTACTCCTGATAGTCTCCACGATAGGTGTCACCTACTCGTATGGCACACCAAGAACCCAACCACTGCCGTATAGAGCACAATCGTCAATGTGGTCACCCCATATCAAACTAGCATCTCATCAACATATAATCCTCTCTACTGGATCTCATGTGTTGGATCTCCTTACAATCTCTAGAGTGTCACCTATAGTACCCATAGCTTGTAAACTACCCTCCCCTGATGTGGATGCATAAGATTCACCATACATCCTCCATTATGATGGTCATCTCTTCCATTGATAACCAAAATATAGATGACTTTGGGCACCACCTCTCTTCTAGCACTGTCAATAGCACTTTGTCTACCTCCACGTGGGGTATCTCTACCAGATGCAATAGCCCCAGTACCTATAGTGTGTCTCGCTCTACCATTGTGAGCTATCACAACATAAGGTGCTCGACCAAAAATATTTACTCTTTAGTACATCATGCTAGAATCATAAACATTAACAAAATTTTATCAGTTTATTCATAAAAAAACATAACAAGAGAGCTAGATAAGCAACTTCTTAATAAGTACATTTTTTTTTCTCTTCTCTCTCTTCTTCTCTCTTTTTCTTCTATGAATTTGCACCTCATTTTTCTAGGGTGCAAATATGTGAATTCATGCCCTATATTTTTGGGGCATGAATTTAGTTACCGCTAGGTATGACCGAATTCATGATTGATCCTTGAATTCATGTTGGGCACCGCGCTATGACTTTCCTATAAAAATTTAAAAAATCATGAAAAGCTTAAAATATTTGCAATAAATTCTAATCTAGAGTTAGGTTTTGGTCCTTACCCATACTCATTCCATTGTTGCATCGGTATCACCCCTCCAATGACTGAATGGTCTGTGGGAAGTGCTATTTGTCTTTTTCTCCAAAGCTTTCCTTCTCTCCTTCACATAGTGACAATTATTTTCATTTTCACCCCTTCTCCCTCTTTTTATTCCTTTTGTTTTCTTTTCAATTTTTTTCTCTTTGTTTGCTCCTCTATTTTCTCTTGCATCTGCATTGTCAATTTTCTTCGGGAATATTGCATTCCATCTTAAAATTAAGTGGCACCCTGGCATCAGGGACATTAAAGTCATTAATACCTTATTTTATGTATAAAATTTTGAAGTGTTTAGAATGACATCATTTTTGCACCATATTTCTTCTAAACCTACCACCCCTTTGTGTGTTTGTTGTTGTTTGCCCATAGGCGTCTACATATTTCTTTGACACATTTACTAGGCCATAAAGGCATCAAAGAGAGGGTAATATGTAGACATGGAAAATTGGCCCATTAAAATGAGTCATTTTACCTTAGACTCCCTAAGAAGTCCTTCAAAATTGCTAAGTGTAAGATTGAGTCATTTTCCCTTTTTTTTGCCTTTCTTCCTTGGCTTTGTCGAATTTGCGGTTGTCCAAGATGAGACACAAATTTGGTAAAATTGAGATTTTTCTCAAAAAGCCCAAGTTTTTGGGTTGACCTCTCTTGGAGTCAAATCTTGGCCAAGGTTGTTTTTTATTTTCCCACTTGATGTCCCTCTAGAACCTCTTATAAATAGAGGGATTGGATCCTTTTTTTTGGGATAGAAAAGAACAACTCTATAAGTTATCCCAAGTAAGTTTTGGAGTAATCATATGCATGCTCTCAATATTTTCATGCTAGTATTCTGCTTCTTGTATGCTTTGTGTGGTTTGCTACTTTTGGTGAGCAAGTGGAGGAGCCTTGGTGATAGGAGGAGAGGTCTATCATCCTGGTTGCTACCTTCACTCTTTCATTACTCCTTGCTTTCCTCATAGGCTAATCAAGTTTTATTTATTTGCATTATTAGTCGTTAGATCATTTATTTTTTGCTTTGCATTGCATTTCTTGCATTTATAGATCATGTAAAGGCCCTTTCATGAATTCATGCCCCCTCTCTACAGGGTGTGAATTCGAAAGTCCAAATTCATGATCACCCCTTATGAGGTACGAATTAAGGGATACAATCACTTTTACTTAAGAATTATTAGCTAAAAGGACCAAGAGAGCTTGACTATTGCACCTCCAAGACCAGTCATACAATTGTTGGATATTTTGGATATAAATTTGGCTAGGATCAACCATTGGATCAAGTAAGTGTTTTGATAGATATTTAGGTTATTTTTTGGGTGTCTTTTGTTCATTTTTATTTATTTTTGTTTCAAATTTAGATCATAAATAAAGATAAAAATATTTGACTTTATTTCTAGGCATCAATAAAGAAAAGCATGTAGTTTTGCATCTTAGGTTAATTTTGTTTGTGCATTTTCTTGAACCCTTTATAAAAAGAAAAATATTTACTTATTTGTAAAATTAGGGTTTTTATTTCTCATTGAAATCAAAATCATTCTAGGAATAGCTTCTTTTTTTATTGCATTATTGTTTACCCTACAATAATATTTTATTTTTCATAGTTTAGATCTTAGTAAGTCCAAATATAGATGCTTATTTCAGTTAACACATCAAACATTTACACCCCAAAATTGGAATGAGTCCTTCAACTGTTCTTATGAACCCTTTGATCCCCAAGCCCTCGAGTGTAGAGGAATCAACATACCCTCGTGGTCACTTCGGATCCTAGTGGATCTAGTCAAGAATCATATGCAGTAGGGTAGTTTTCCCCCTCTACAATTTATAACCCCAACTTTGATGTTTAACTCTTTTCTGCAAAATAGTTCAACAATCCAATTATTTTTTTCTTCTAGCAATTATCTATTCCATTTGCTTTTATCCCATATTGTCACAATATCACTGCAAGCTCCTATAGAAGAAATTATTAGACAATTTACCATCTCCCAATTATTTTTAAAGGTATTCTTACATTCTTCACTACTAAATTTTATTTCTTCTTTTAAAATAAACTAAGGACTATAACAACTTATTAATTCACTAATAACTCTTTTTTTAGGGGTCTTATTCATAGCCCTAATATCCCTTAATTCCCTAATAATCACTTTTTTATTTTTATTAGTGATCTTAGTCCCACTTCTTGTTAACACTTGTTATATTTATTTTTTGCTTCCCAAATTAATATCCCTTAGAGTTTCCTTTTCTCTTTATTTTTTCTTTGATGGCCTTCCTCCACTTTTTTCATTCCCACCAAAACTTTCATATTTATCAATCTCTTCTATTTCCGAACTATTCATTATAAGACTTATCTTCTAAATATTTATGTTACCCTAGAGAATCTAAAAATGTAAGAAATAGCCTCATAACACTTCTTTATGTTTTTCTATCAACCCTAAAGTACAAGTATGATCCTCCATTAGTAAGTACTTTCGTATTCTACCTTGGAAACCCTAAATTTCCATGGATATACTCCATATTCATTTCTTTATTATGTTGCTCTTAAAATCCTAAAGTGGAATGGATACACTCTATACTATTTTCATTATTATTATTGCAAGAAGAGGATTTTATACTAGTTGAGGAACATGAAGATGAATTAACTAGATTAACATTTACCTCCTTCACCTCATTCACTTTTAAAATTGTCTCTCTATCTTCCTTCACACCTTTAAATCCTCTTGAATATGAACTTGCACATTGTACTTACTCATACCTTGTATTAATTATTTCTTCTAGTGGTTTATTCAAGTAAATTATAATGGCCTATCATTTTTTGATGTAGAGGGGTTTTTTACCACTTTCTTGGGAGTGGAAAATCCTTTATTTGACCTAGCTTCTACTATGATATGGTCTCCTTGCTTCATATTAAATTGTCTCTTGCCCACAAGTTTCCATCTCTCTATCATTTTTACTTTTTAATCTCTTACAATGTGTTTGATCTCATAACCTTAAAACATCATAATGGATTATTTTCATAATCCAATTGTTGATATCATTCTCTTGATTCAAATTGAATCCTAATGGATAGTGGTTGTAGCTTAGTACCACTTCTTGTTAACACTTGTTATATTTATTTTTGGCTTCCCAAATTAATATCCTTCAAAGTTTCCTTTTTTTCTTTTTTTCTTTGATGGTCTTCCTCCACTTTTTCCATTTTCACCAACACTTTCATCTTTATCAATCTCTTCTATATTTTCAACTATTCATTATGAAACTTATCTTCTAAAGATTTATGTTACCCTAGAGAATCTAAAAGTGTAAGTAATAGCCTCATAACAATTCCTTCTATATGTTTTCCTATCAACCCTAAAACACAATTTTGTTCCTTCATTAGTAACTACTTTCTTATTCTACCCTTGAAACCCTAAATTTCCATGGATATCATCCATATGCATTTCTTTATTATGTTGCTCTTAAAACCCTAAAGTGCAATGGATACACTCCATACTATTTTCATTATTATTATTGCAAGAAGAGGATTTTATGCTACTTGAGAAAAATGAAGATGAATTACCTAGATTAACATTCACCTCATTTACTTTCAAAAATACCTCTCTATCTTCCTTCACACCTTTAACTCTTGAATTTAAACTTGCACATTGCCCTTACTCATACCTTGTATCAACAATTTATTCTAATGGTTTATTCAAATAAATTATAATGGTCTTTTCATTTCTTGATGTAGAGGAAGTTTTTTACCACTTTCTTGGGAGTGGAAAATCCTTGATTTGACCCAATTTCTACTCTGATATGATATCCTTGCTTCATATTAGATTGTATCATACCCAAAATTTTCCATCTCTCTCTCCTTAATTTTTACTTTGTAATATATTACCATGTATTTGGTCTCATAACATTTAAAACATCATATTGGATTGTTTTTATAATCCAATTTTTGATCCCGTTCTCTTGATTTAGATTGAATCCTAATAGAATGTGGTTGAGATTTTGAAATATCCATGGCAATATATATTCCAATATATACAACATTCTCTTCTTAGTAGTTGGTCCCTTTTGGATGAAATCCCCTAAACTATTTTCAATATTCTTCAAAATATCCTTATTGATAAGATAATAAGGAAGTCAAAAAAGACTAATCCACATAGGAAGCCTTTTAGCAATCTTCATTTCCACATAAAAACTTACTCCATGATGCATATTTTTTCGTAAATTAAGTTTCATCATCCATTTTATTATCCTTGACTTCTAAACTAGAGGAGATGATGAGGAAAAATACTCTCACAAGAAAATTTATGAATTCATTTGAATTCAATCACCACTTCCACTCAATCCAATTTTGATTATTTAAAAAAACTTACCAATATCCATGGAATTTACATATTAAACCTTTACTTTTAAAAACCATTAAATCATGCTTGACCATATCATCCTTGATAATCACTTTAAGTGTAGTATCTGCTATCTAGATAATTTTTATCATATATTTGTTCTTCCTCTTATCTCTAACTAGGGAATCCTTACTTCCAACTAGGAAACCCTTGGTTCGAATAAAGACTTCTAAAATGACTTTATTTCCATGTTACCTATAGATTTTCTTCACAAAAATTCTTTATTTTTTTTAGTTTCTCCTAAGATCTTGAATAAGAATAATTGGTGATTTCTTCTTGCTTGCACTTTTCTTCTTGCTTACACTTACAATACTTACTTTCTAAAATTAGAAAAAAATTTAGGTTGCTTTCTAACTTGCATTCACTTTTCAAGAGATGCCTCGTATTCAAGGTGATAAGGTGAGAATTTTCTATGGATATGGAAACTCTAGAAAAGCTGCTAGCATGGTGCTAGTCATTTTGGTATACTATATTAGCTAATCATAAGGACTTTATGAATATTTGTAGTTCATCCAAGAGGTGCTAACTATTGAGGAGTGATACCCAAATATGTATCACTATGGATATTTTAAAATCTTTTCCAAAATATATTAATATTAAATCTAAATCAATAAAATGGGATTAACAAGTGGATTATGAAAATATTGTATTTCAATATCACAAATCAAGTAAAGGGATTACAAAGTCAAAATCATTGATCAAGAGATTAATATTTTTGGTAATAAGACAAACTCAAACATGAATCAAGGAGATCATATTGTATTAGAATATGGTTTAGATAAAAAAATTTCTAATCCCAAACAAATTTCAAAAAAAACTCTACCATATACGATGGAAAAGTCCATGATGTGCTAAATTTTAAGAAGAATATAAACATGAAGAAGTATAACTTGCAAGTTCAAATATATAATGAATTATAAATTCAAATGAATATGCAAAATCAATTTTCAAAGTGGATAACATGAAAGATGTGAAGTGTAATCCAAGTAAACAATATCCAATCTCCAATCTCTTGAAATAGTAGAAAAGCATCTCCTTGGAAAAAAATTAAAAGTATTCGATTAATGTTATCCCTTACACCTTGTGGTTTTTAAGGAAACATAATAGAGAAAGTAATATTGAAAATATGTATTGAAATTTAATGATTTTAGGGTAGCATGAGAAAGTAAGTACTATGGAGGTTAACCATTGTGCTTTAGGGTTTTCAAGGTAGTATACAAAATAAGTTATTTCCAAGGTTATATCTTGCACTTCAACATTTTTAGGCCAATATATTTCTAGATGATAAGTTAAAGTATAAAATGGAAGAGACTAATGAGGATGAAAGAGTTGTGGGAATGAAAAATGAGAGGAAGATCCTCAAAGCAAGAATAAAGAGAAGGAAACTCAAAGATACATTGATTTTTGGGAAACTAAAAACAAATATTACAAGAGTTAACAAGTAGTATAAGTCCATAAATAAGAAGAAAAAATGATGAAGAAGATGGTATTTTGGAATTTTCAAGGTGTGAATATTGCCCATCCCTAAAAAAGAGGTATCAAAGACTTAATAGATTGTTATATTCTTGAATTTGTTTTAGTAAAAGAAACAAAAATAAACAGTAAGAAATATAAGGAATCATTTTAAAATAACTAGAAGACGAGGGATTCTCCTAGTAGTTTTTTCTATGGGAAATTAAGGAGGTATTGCAATAGTATAGGAAAATCACAACTGGAATGGGAAATTATTGGATAATTGATAGAAGCAAGAAGTAATATGGTTTTTGGTATTTTTTAAGAAAAGAAGAAGATATGAAAATTGGAGTCATCAATGTATATGCTCCAAATATAATCATTCTTTGAGATAAATATTAGAATAACTTCAATTTATTTACATCAAATTCAATGATGAATTAAAACCATTGGATTCTTGGATAGGTCTTCAATGACCCAATGAATGTATTTATACTTATGATTTTGATAAATGTTTTTTTTGAAAAATTAATTTGAAAAACTTACATTAAAACAAGATCATTTACAAGTTGGGATAAGACTTCTCCCAAACTTAGCCAAAGATAACATATGTTTACAACAATAAAAGAAGATTTGCATTGGAGCCAAATCTCCTAAACCATATTTTTGCAATGGCTATTCACCTATTTACAACTGTAAAAGAAGATCTACATTGGATCCAAATCCCCTAAACCATATTTCTACAATGGTTGTCCAAATTAGCTAAACACTGGATTTGCTCACCAACCTGCCCTATCATATCATACTCAATAGCCATATCACTGTGCCACTGAACCCCTACCTCCTTCTTAATACCCATATTAGCCAAAAATTTTGCCACTTTATTTATATCTCTACTCACATAAACTAGAATCACATCATCTAATTTCGTCTAAAATTCCTTGATTTGAGTGACAAGAATCCTCAACCTCCATGTCTTCAAAGCAAAGTTCCTCATGCAATCCAAAGCTCCTACCATTATTTGAGAATATGATTCTAGGATTATCCTCCTATAACCTTGTTTTACTACCCAAATAGAAGTAGATTTTATAGCTAAGGCTTTCACTTCATTGTTCATGGCCCTTCCCAGGCCTTGCAGTTCCCAATAGAGCACTGTCCCAACATGATTCCTGTAAACCACTCTAATTCCAGCTCTACTCGGATTGCCTTTTGTAGTTCCATCAATATTAATTTTAATCCAACCTTTTTGGGGTGGTTTCCAAATAGCTATGTCTTGCTCCTCTTGCACTTCAACTTCCTTATCCATTGTCCCTATAACAACCTACGTTTTCTATTTAGCATACACTGCCATAGTTTCTGTTACTTTGCTCCAAATGACCTACCAAACTCCATCTAAAGATGAAAATATTTCTCTAAAAATTTTACCATTTGTCTCCAGCCACACCAACAAATGAAGTTTAATCCAAGCTCCCAGTCGATACAAAGAGCTTTAGATTTAAATCTACCGCTCTTCCATATTTCCAAAATGTTAGTCTGGTTCAAATTACCATTAACTCAAATTTTAAAAGATAGTAACCATCTCTCCTAGATCTTGTGCATTAATGGACACTCAAACATCAAGTGGTCAGATGTTTCCTCACTCTTGTATCATAAAACACATTGATATGGAAAAATTATTCCCCTACATATGAGATTATCAAAAGTAAGAATTTCATTATGCATGAATTGCCAGGCAAAAAAGTTTACTTTCGATCAACCATTGGACTACCAAATCTTTCTCCAATCCTCAACCTGATATGCATTAGGAGGAGGCTCTATAAGTATCTTATCATATCCATCCTTCACTATGTAGACACTAGGGCTCCCATATCCCCAAGCCAATTCATCCTCCCCATATCTACCCATGAGAAATATTTCTACCAAGATTTTAGTCATTATGGGTGTTAATTTTAGAGGGATTGGAATTGGCCACTCATCCAACTTCTTAAAATGATTAAACTTATAATCCCTCAGCTGAATAGTGTTGAAATAACTTTCAATTTGGACCTAAACCCTAGTTTCCATGGTTGTTTTATTGATTGCAGTTATGGGAATTCAACAGTGATAGGTGGGTATTGATCCCATGAATCTATCCAAAATCATGCCTTCTCCCCTCTCCCCATTTTATAAAATAATCCATATTTCACTACCCGAGATCCTAAATTTAGAGCCTCCCACACTAAGGATCCATTACCATACAAAGGAAAATAACCCACCTCATTTGGATTTACCTGTCCCAAATATTTATTAGTTAAAACTCTACTAAATAAAGAAGTTCGTTGGGAAATCCACCTCCAATAAAGCTTTCCAGCCAAAGCTTTATTATTTTACTTTTACCTCCTCAGTCCCAAACCTCTTTTTACCTTGGGTTGGATTACTTTATCCCAACCTACTAAGGCCCATTTTCTCTCTCCTTTTACTCCTTCCCATTAAAATTTTCTAGCCATCTTGTCCAACTCTTTCCATATAGTATGTGGGGCAACATGGATAGAAAATTTATAAATTGGTATGGCCTGAATGACTGACTACAAAAAGGCTAATATACCCCCATAGCTTAACCATTTGTGAGACCAATGATTAATTCTTTTCTTTATACAATCTAAAATATTCCTCCAAATATCTATTTTTAATTTTTTTAAATGCAAAGGGAGACCTAAGTATACCACTGGGAGAGAAGTCCTCGTGAATTCCAAGATCTCTAAAATTATGTCTTGAAGCCTTTGGTCAAGATTGAAAAAGACCACTTTGGATTTTTATCATTGATGACTTGGTTTGTGGCCCTAAGGTAGACATTAAGTGTATCTCTAATCATTCTTGCTTCCCTAAAGTTGGCCACTCCCACCAATCCTGTATCATCCACAAAATATAGGTGAGTTAAAACTTCCTCATCCACCTTGATACCTATTAGAAAATCTTGTTGTCTTATCCTCAAGATGAGTCTACCCAAACCTTTATCCAATATGAGAAAAATATAGAGGGAACATGGATCTCCTGATGAAGGCCTTGAGTAGTTCCAAACGGTTGTGAGGGAAAGCCCTTTATTAACACTGAGTATGTCAGAGTAGAAACACAACTCATGACCCATTCTATCCAATCCTGAGAGAAACCAAATGCTACCATCATCTTTGACAAGAAGCTCCACTCCATCTTATCATAAGCCTTTGACATATCAAATTTTATGGACATTCTCCTATTACTAGATTTTTGCATTGAATGTATTACCTCCTGAGCTATAACCACACCATCCAAGATCTGCCTGCCCTCTATAAAACTCCTACTCCAAGGATATAATTCTATGTAGAAGATGTTTTAGCCGCTCAACCATTATCTTTGTGATTATTTCATATATAACATGGCATAAGGGGTCTATAATATGAAATATGCACCCCCTCCTCCCCTTTTGAAATTAAGGTACTGAAAGTATGATTTAATGCTTTAAGTATTCTTTTACTACCTTTGGACTCCTCTATAACCTCCATTACATCCTCCTCCAAGTTTTCCTAGAAGGCTTGAAAAAACTCAATTGGAAAACCATCTAGACCTGGAGTTTTTTTGGTGCTCATTCCAAAGACTACTTTCTTCAATTCCTCTCTATAAATGGGTTTAAGTAGGGCCTGATTTTCTTCTTCAGAGATAACAGAGGGTATGACAATAAGAACTTTTGGAGCCTCTTCATCTTGCACCATACTTTGTTTAAATAGTTAAAAAAATAATCCATTGAATGTAAATGCATACCTGGAATTGTATCAAAGGAGTGTCTATTATCATCTTGAAGAGCTTCCATGTTATTTGTTTGTCTCCTAGCACAAGTAACCCAATGGAAAATTTTGGTATATTTATCACCTTCTGATAACCAAATGGTTCTTGCTATCTGGAAATAGATCTCCTCTTGGTTGTCAATATCCCCAATCACTTTACGCAATGCATCATCCTCTTCTTTGAGTTGCTCTATAATTGTTCCTTCCCTGAAGTGTTTTTGAACCTCATCCTATCTGGCCACCAATGGAGTTCTTTGGACCTAGAAGTATATCTTGTTAGTTCAACTCCATTATTTTAGTTGATCTTGACATAATGAAGCTGCTTGTGGAATCTAAACATTGTTCTACCATATGTTGGGCGACCATATTCCCACCACCGTGGAATTTTATTTCAAAGTTTCTCTTTTTGTAACCAAAAGTTTTCAAATTTGAATGTTTTGTGATGTTGCACTATCTTGATCCATCCTTCCAACAAAATGAGAAAGTGATATGAAACTGGACCCTCAAAAATCTACTGTCAATTCCTTATTTGATTTTTTATCCACTCCTTGAGAGTTAATATTTTTTGATCTCTTTTCCACCTGAGTTATCCCTAGAGTTGACATTTCTATGTTATTTTCTACTATACCCATGATGATATCCTTAATTATCGACTGCTCTTGGTTATGCACTATCAATGCCCCTACAATCTCTAATTGCGGTAACTCACTATGTGGAGGAGTTGGAGGCAGTGGTTTTTGTAAAACTCTCGAGATAAGAGAGGTCCCAAGGTCAAATCTAATCTAAAAACAAAACTCACTATACTCAATTAACTGCTCTAGGATGGGAGGAGGTGAAAGAGGGGCTTGAACATGGATGTTATTGTTTTTATTATATCCATCCACTTATCCATTAATTGGTTTTCCTGGTCCACTAGTGTCTTGAAGATCTCATACCTATTGGAGGGCTTGAGTTGGGTTTGATCTTTACCATATTTTTTATTTTGCCTTCTCCTTATTTTGGTTTGTTCAAAACCATCTCCCTATGCTTCTTTACCCTGAGAAATATTGGTTGTTTCTTTATTGATTGTTGACTTACCCTCCTAAGGAATATTTGACATTCCTAGAGGAACCTCCATTTTTATGTTCATATTGTTTGGGTATGATTGTGCCAAATGTCCATATTTATGGTAAACTCCGCACATGAAGGGCAATACCTCATAATCCAGTTGTTGAATCCAAGACAGTACTACAAGTTCAAGTTCAACTTCTATCGACAAAGGCTGACTAAGATCCATTTCCATGCATAATCTAGCATAAATAACTGTGTTTCCTTCCATTGTATCTTTGGAAACACCCAAATATCTTCCAATGGAATTGCCAATAATTTTTAATACCTACTCACTCCAAAACTCCATTGGAAGTGCATACAAACGGTTCCAAATCGAGACAACTGTAGGTTCAATTCGAGGGTCAAATCCCACGCTCCAAGGCTGAACAAATAATATTGCCAGATCATGATTCCTCTTTTCTGATTTGAAAGACCTAATTCTATAGGCAAGTGAATAAAAACTAACAATAAAATATCCATTGCTAATAAAACACAAAGAATACTCACCAAGAGGCTCCTAGTTTTACAGGATCCAAGAATGCAAAAAAATTAGGGTACCCATGAATTTACAGATCAAATCATGATTGGCTCTATATAAAATTGTTTCTTCTACCATACTTTGCTCAATGGCAATATTTGGCCTTGATTATGACTGTGGCAAGCATCCATTAACTCATTGAGATTTTGATATATTTCCAGCAGTCGTAAAAAGCATTTTTAATGAAGTTTTTTGTGCTTCTTCAGTATTTGCTAGAAATTGATCCTTTAACAAATCTACAAAAGAACTGTCTCTCTAAAATAGTATCTAGAGGTGCCCCCATTGGGCCCTCCTATGGCAATAATCTTGCCTTCAATTCCTCAGCAACCAAAAATCTCTTCGGCAACCCAACCAAATCAAATTCATAATTATTCGACTGTAATTATATTTTTAAATAAGGTCTGCTGATCTAATTTTGATAAATATTTTATTTTGCATTGATATCAAATAAGTTACAATGATTTTTGACTAATTTTATTTTAAATGCCTATTTGTTTATTCCTTACAATATGTAATTGACCTTTATCAAAATTATTTTTATATATAATAGATCTCACTAATGTGAACATTATGATGTATATTTTATGATATATAAAAAACAATTAATAATCAATATGAAATTTGGTGATGCTAGAAATAATTTACAATATAATTAAATATGAGTATATCCATTGGAATTAATTGATAATACGAGTGTAATAAACCAATTAATATTTAATTATAATAATGTAATTGTTTAATTTTATTTTTTAGTTGTAGGCTTACTATAGTGGTAACAACTTTGGCCTCTCTTTGAGAGGTCCAAGATTCAAACCCCACTTAGTATGAGGGGACCGAGACCCCTTATAAAAACATGAGTAAACTCATTGAAAAAATCAAGTGGCATTAGCTCAACTGGTTAGATTCCTCAATATTTAAAAGAGGAGACCAAGGTTCAAATCTTGCCAAGTGATACATGAATAATATCCAAGCTTTATTGTAATACCACTATGTGATGATGATGTAATATGGGTGGGGCCTATTTCAATCCCATATAACCAATTGAAAATAATTATTTAATTTAATTTTTAATTTATTCCATTGTAGAACCCATAACATAATAATAAAAATAACATACATTAATGATGTTGTTAAGTGTTATAGTGATGTAAATATGTGGTATTACATGCTAGCATTACATTGACACTACTCTAGACCATAGTGATGCAATTGAAAGCATAAAACTATCACCATATTGTTTATAAAGCATCATTTTTTTTTACAAAACTTAAATATCGATGCTAGATATGTGTTATAAGTGATGTTATAGCCTCGCAAGGCAAAGGTAAAAATCATAGTCCCTATAAAAGAGGTCAATTATCACACTATCATCATAAGCCCAAGTGCTACCATGACCATAAATGAAAAAAATATGAAAAGGATGAACTTCTACTATGGGATCTAGGATCACTACTTTAAATGATGATCATAGTTTTTAAATGTTTTTAGGAACAACAAAGTTTATAGGGTTTGTTGTCATCTTACAAGAAATGTCCTCTGCATTAGCATACATTCTTAAATTTTTAACAAGTTCTCAAATAATAAAAGGAGGGTTCATGCTCTTATCACTTATGGATGGATTAACCATTTCTTAGATAGGTTCTTTATCCTTGTCCTCCTTTTATTTTCAATCCTTATAAGGTTGCTTCTTTTTCTATTGGGATACACTTCTAGTTATAGCAAAAATTTGCTTCTCTAAATATGTAATGGTTTCTCTTTGCACCTTCAAAATATTGATATAATGAGTCACATTTGGATGACTACAAATGTATTCTCCATTTGCACTATGTTGGGAAAGACTTGATTGATATGAGGAGCATTTTGTAAATTTCTAGGACCAAGATTTTGCATTGGGGTATGAGTACATTTTTAATTTTGGTTATAGCATTGGTTTCTTTGAATAGGATTCTATCCATAATTTTCATAATTCTAATTACCCACTTGGTTGAACCATTGACCTTGATTTTGGTTCACCCCTTGTTTTTGATTATAATTAGAGGTTTTTTATTCATGGTTGGAGAATGAGGTCTTATATATACCTAACCTATGATTGTGAGGTTGATTAGATTTCTTCTAAAAACCTTCAATATTTTCATAGAAAATCTTGATGCTATCATTATTAATTTTATCAATGTTAAAGTTAGGATCAAAGATTTATCTATAATAGAACTTACACAACTCTAAGAAATTGTTAGGTTCATGTATATAAGTCCCATGCAAAAAGTAGAATTTATTGGGATCATGCCACCCAGTTGTTTCATTATTTTATTGTAATGATAGTTCTCGATCCTAGGGGTTGTACAAATCTTGATAATATCTTCATGTGTCCATTATGGTAAAGTAGTATTAGATTTTAGGCCATATTTAGATTTGGTCAACATGTGTACATGGGTTCTAGTTATCTCTAACTCATGAGAGGTATCTTGAACAACTACAATACAAATTCCATCCCCAATAATATTGTTATTAGGGTTCTTAGGCTTCAAGGGTTTTTGACCATCTTTATTTTCCAATGTTCAAGAACTTTAACAATTCATATGACCTTTTCTAATAAGGGTAAACCATATAGATTATATTCCTAGATTTTAACTTGAAAATGTTGTCTTAACTTATTTATAAATATTCCAATGATTTCCTATTTAGTTAGTATCATATTAGCATTGCATTTAAGTCTTTCCCACCTCTTATGGAATTCAATTATAAACTCAATATGCTCTTCTTTGGAATTTACAAAATCATCCATTGATTATATTAGGATTAAACCCTATTCTAATATGACACAATCAATCACAACTCAACAATGGAGGTAAACACATGCAATAGCCTGAATAGAATAAGCACAAAATCTCAAAAGAATTTTATGGATTAGAATACCTTTATAGCAAATAAAAATATAAATGTTGGTGCCACATGTCACTATACAAATGACGTGTTTTATGTAAAAAGAACATATATATCAAGTGCAAAAAAGGGTAAAGTACACATTAATAATATTTTTAACATTCCCCCTTAATGTGTACTTTCCTAAAAAATAAGTCAACATTAGATACATTCCCCCTTAATGTTGACTTCCATTACAACATACATAGAGCATTTTGCTAAACATGGAAAATTTATCAAGTCCAAATAACTTGGTGAAGATGTCAACCATTTGATATTGAGTAGGTACATACTCCAATTGTATGATATTCTCTTGGACAATTTCTTTGATGAAGTGATGATGGATCTCAATGTGCTTTGTTCAGGCATGGAAGATTGGATTCTTCATCATCTTTATGGTACTTTGATTATCACAATATATGTGTGTTGAACCATCTATGAGTAGCCCAATATCATTAAGTAGTTGTCTTAACCAAATTGCTTCCTTAGTTGTTTCAACTGCTAACTTTTGTTGATTTATTGACAAACTATTTGGGTGTTTACTGTGGAATAAAATCAAGTAGCAATGAAGCCAAAGACTTCCCCATTGCTATTCAAGGCTTAGCCTAGCTCCAAACCCCTAATACAACTGTGATAATTTTGATGTTTTGTTCTATTTTGTAACCATCATCCCTCTCTCTTTTGGGTATCAAGAGTTTACCTCGATCGACCAAGCTTTGTACCACTTATTGGGACCAATTGTTTGATTTCACGAAATAGGGTAACCAAAGCTCTTAGTCATGAATAAGTTATTTTTTTCAAAAACTACCCACTTTAATATGAAAATATGCATTTGTTTGAAATGTATTATAATATGGTGATACTTAGGATAGGAGGATTTAGAATTTAGAATATTTATAATTTTTGGTTAGTAAAGATTTTTACACTATAGAGTTTATAAAAAAGAGGATATAATAGATATAAGTTAAGAATCATATTGTTTTTTATTCTTATAAAATGTTTATAGAGTCAAAGTATATAGTTAAAACATATGAGAGGTCATCTTCCCTTGAATTGAACTCCGTCCTTTGTTAGAAGAACCATACCTTCACCATTGTAGTCCCAACAAGGACCACTTTCTTACTTTTAAAAGTAATCTCACAAGTAAAGTAATTTTAAATCTTACTTTTAAAGGTAATCTCAGAAACAAAGTAATTTAAACTATGTTATAAAATATATAAGATATTTTTTATAAAAAATATTGTTTATATAAAATATATGATTATAAATATAAAATACAATCTATCTCTATATTTTTTAAAATTTGAATCATAAATCTTTTATTTAATTTTTAAAAGTCTTTGTTAATAAGCTCCTTATATGTTTTTATGATGTATTAAACTCTACAGGAACTTGATACCACAATATTAAAAACTTTGACATTTTTACATCAAATGTTCCTTAAGATTTTTTTATTTATTTTTAATAGGTTATATGCCCCTTTTATTAGGGGCCACTCCTATCAAAATATAATACTTTTTGTATCATATATTTTTATCATAGTTTTTCATTTTTTTTTTTTAAATATATTCTTCAATTTGTTTGAAGTGCTACTTTAGAATCTAATTTTTAAAACCTTACCTTAGAATCTAATTTGTTCGAAGTGCTACTTTAGAATCTAATTTTTAAAACCTCACCTTAGAATCTAATTTTTAAAAACAAGATACCTATGTAATTTTTTAATTTAAAGTATTTGTATAATTATTTTTTAAATATTATTATATTAAAAATATAACTTCACACTAAATGCTTATATAAAAAATAAAATAAAAATTATTTTTAAATTAAGCGTTACACCTTTTACCATATCACAATCGACTTCCCACTAACTACTTTTATAAGAACAATGATGTTGTTTTGACTAAGCCTCACACTACACTATTTTTTTATACTATTTTATAGGATAGGAACAAACGATAATTGTTTTCATTTAAAAATAAATGGATAATCATTCCTTTATATAATTTTTTTATACATAAGGAAAGGTTATATTTACAATCATTTTTTACTATTAAACACGGATTTAAATTTTGGGGTTGTTCTTTATAACCCCTATTTCAATTCGTTGGTGTTTAAACGGGCGGGAACAATTGGTTGGTTGTTCAGGATTGGTATTGCCATCATTGAGCTAGCACACACTCAAAGGAGTCAGTCAGACTACTGCCTTGCAAAAAGGTATGCCTTTGGAGTTTGAACCTAGGTCTCTTCTAGATAAACACCAAAATGTACCAATCTACTTAATCCTTGGGGATAAACTCTTAGGAAATGATATCTCCAGAGCCGCTCTTAGGTGGTTGATAATACCGTCTCATTTGGGTATACCATTATCCAGAGGGAAGTAAGAGAAGGTTTTTTATGTGTCCACAAAAAACAATACAGAGATAGTTCAAACATTAGACCTCTCATTTATTTTAGAGTCATATCTTCTAAAACAACACTTCAAAGATGCATATGAGAAACACTTTGAAAAAGCACACAGGAGGTTTAAATGAAGGTTTGAATAATTCTCTTATATAATTTAACTTCCCTTATAAGATAAGGCAATAATTTTTACGTGTATAAAAATAAGACAACTCCCAATAGCTATAAATGCTTATGAGATTCAAACAATATATAAGTATCTTTTATTCTTTAAAAGATCTAAATTGGTATATTATAAATTTACATTATAAAATGGATTGCATCAATAAGAGTAAGTTTGATGGTAAAGGTTTAGTTATTTTTATTAAAAGTTAAAGGTTCAAATTTTAAGGATAGTAAGTTTTACATACTCTAGATAAATAGTATAATATGAGCACCTTTGGAGTATAATATGGTTTGATATAATAGATAGTCTTGAATTATAGAAGCTATTTTATAAAATGGGGGGGGGGCCCCCCCCCCCGCGGGGGGGCGCCCCCCCGCCCCCCCCGCCCGGCCCGGCCGGCCGCCCCCGGGGCGCCGCGCCGGTCGCCCCCGGCCCCCCCCGGGGCCGCCCGCCCGGGGGGGGGCGCGGGGGGGCGCGGGGGGCGGCCGCCGCCGGGCCCCCCCCCCCCGGGGGGGGGGGGGGGGGCGCGCGGGGGGGGGCGGGCGCGCGGCTGGCGGCGCGGGGGGGGGGGGGGGCCGCGGCCCGGCGGGGGGGGGCCGGCGCGCGGCGCGCGCCCCCGCGCCCGGGGGCGCCCCGCCCCGCGGGCCGCCGCCGCGCGGCGCGCCGGCGCGCCGCCGCCGCCCGCCCCCGGCCGGGCGCGGCGGCGGCCCCTGCGCGCGGGGGGCCGGCCCCCCGCGGCGCGGGGGCGCCGCCGCCCCGCGCCCGCGCCGCTCGCCCCCCCCCCGCCCCCGCCCGCCCCCCGCCCCCCCCCGGGCGGGGGGGGGCGGCCCCCCCCCCCCCCCCCCGCCCGCGTCCGCGCCCGGCCCCCCCCCCCCCCGCCCGCCCCGCCCCCGCCCCGCGGGCGCGCCCCCCCCCCCCCCCCCCCCCCGCGGGGGGCCGCGGCGCGCCGCGCCGGGGGGGGCCGTGGGTCCCCCCCGCGCCCGCGGGGCGGCGGCGCGCGCCCCGGCCGGCGCGCCCGCCCCGGCGGCGCCGGGGGGGCCCCCGGGGCGCGGGGGCCCCCCGCCGCGCGCCGCGCCCCGCGCCGCGCTCGCGGGGGCCCCCGGGGGGGGGGGGGGCCCCGGCCCGGCGCCCCCCCCGGGCCCCCCCCCCCCCCCCCCCCCGGGGCCCCCCCCGCGCGGGCGGGGCCGGGGCGGGGGGGCTGGGGGCTCCCCCCCCCCCCCGCCCGGGCGGGTGGGGGGTGTGGGGTGCGGGGGGGCGGGGGGGTTTGCCCTCCTCCTCCCCCCGCTCCCCCCCCGGCCGCGCGGGGCCGGGCGGGGCCGGGCGGGGGGCGTGCAATGTGCCATCCTTAGGACTCCTTATGCACAAGGATACTAGCCAATGTGCCATGCATATGATGAAGCTATTATAGAAGAAATATGATATGTGTAGCTAATACCTTATTTAAATAATAGAAAAAGGTGCCACTGTTGAGTTTTGAATCCGATACCTTCATCCCACAAGTGACCAACCTAATCACTATTCCACTCAGTAGGTTAAGGCCTTGTGAAGACTGCCTACCCTTTAACATGTAGCTATTCAATTGGATATGAAAATCCAAAGAAAAAGAAGCATGTGAGATTCAACCTTATGACCTCCCTACTATGAATAGGACATTCGACCACTACACCAGCCAAGTAGATGTGAGGAATTTAGCCATAAACTTCCTTTATTCTCTCCCATTGTTTGAAGATACACAAAAAATATTGAGTATCGAATCAAAGACCTTACTTATGCAAGCAAGATATCAATCCATTGCACCAAATGACCACACCTAGAGCAAAGTCGTAATGGATTTGTCTAGTATGTATACCCACAAATCAAAAGCACATCTATACTGAATTTTACTTAGAGATTTTATCTTGCACCCTTCTACCACAAGAGGGTGGCCTCTGATGTTGCACCACTCCCATTTGGTGTAACATAAAGAGGAAGATCTAAAAAACAACCTATAAATGACAACCAAGATGACAAGTTTCAAAATTGATACCTCTTGTGATTAGACAAGAAAGCATGCCATCATGTCCATCGTGTTGATGATGCCAAGTTTGATGGGTCCATATAGACCTTCATGGAGGGGCATGAATCATACAACCTGCATGCAAACAAAGTAATATATTTGGGCAAGAAACAATTGGAAAGAAAAAAAATGAATTTAAAAATTCAAAGAAAAACCAGAATTTGATGCCAAGAATTGCCAATGAGAGTCTTTTCTATAGAAAGAGTGAAGTAGCTCCAAAATCAACTTTGATACCATGTTTGAATTTGCAATAATTTTTTGAAACCTTCCAAAACACGCATTCACCACCATCGTATGACAAAAAGAGAAAAAAAAACAATTAAAAGATAGAAATAGTAAACAATGAAAAATAAACAAAGGGAGATGACAAGAATTAGAAGGTGGATGCCCATGGGCACCCCAATATATCACATTTTATTCACACTTATGATACAAATGGATCCTCATTGAGGGGAATTTATAGTGATACCAAAACACTAATTAGAAGTTAACCTTAGGCTAAAATTAACTTAACGTTGAGGTTAACCTTACAATAAATAATAAATTACTCTTTAAGTGAGGTTATCCATAAAGGTGGATTAACCAATACCACTAAGGGTGAAATATGAAAGGGGGCCATAGGCTTACATAAAAGAATGCCTGAAGGCTTACATAGCAGTTGCCCATAAGTCTACATCAAAAAAATTTGTAGGTACTTTTTTTTTGGTAGATTAAAAGTGGGTTTTTGTCAAGGATCCCAAAACCTGATTACAAAGGATCAAAATACAGTATGAAACATCATAATGAAACAAAAGGAATTTTTCCAAGGATGGACAAAAGGACAGACAAAGATTACCCAAAGGAATAAAGTAAGGAACACACAATCCTTTGTGCCAAAGGAAGATGTCTTCCCACCAAAGGAAAAATGGGCAGGAAGGGAAAGCCAGCTAGAAGTCCAAATTTGAATCACAAGGCACTGAACAAGGGCAGTAGAAAGCACCAAACTGCCCCAACCACAAAAAAACCTTTTGAAACTTTCTCATGGGCGAGAAAAGGAAATAAAGCCAAAGTTTTAAAATTTGAAACATCCCAAGGGTTGGAAAACCAGAAACCACCCTTGGTAAACAAAGAACTGAAGAGAACCAGCATCCCACACAGGGGAGACTGAAAAGAAGCCAAAGTTTTGAAATTTGTAGGTACTTCATCACTATTGGCCTTGGCCTAATAAGGTCAGATTATAAATATTTCAACATATAACACATAAATACTACATTAAAATTCATACCTATTTATATGATTCTACTTTCAAGATTACCAAAAAATATATAATCCAAATTTTATAAAATTTAAAGAGATTTTCTTTGGAAAGGATGTGAGTAAAATTTTAGGTTTACTCTTTGTAAGCGGGATAGTATTTGCATAGAAAAAAATATTGGAGGGATAGGCTTGTGTGATAACAAACTTATAAGTTTAGCCTTAGGAACAAAACTTGGCTCTAGATTATTCAAGGATTAAAGAAAGATATGGGTAAAAATGTTACTTCAAAATTATATAGATTCTCCTGATGCAATGAAGTTATTTAGAAATCCTACCTAAAGGATTTTCAACATGGGACTTAATATCAAATAATTAGCAAATGATCAAGAAATATATTAGATGTTTAGTCAATGAGGAGGATTATGCAAATTTATGGTCCAATGCTTGATTGAATCCTTATCCTTTTATCTATGATTTAAAATATCAACCATTGGATCTGAAATGTCTAGCTTGTAAAGGTCTAAAGGTCAAATATTATATTAATGTGAGCAACAACTCTAGATCATTAATTTCTAGTTGTAACTTGATTCAAGGAGAGGAAATAAAACAAATAGTAGATAAGCTTCAAAAGATGCTTCAATAATTCTATTTACCTATTTTTATATGAAAAAGAGTTGGTTTGAATTCTATCAAAAGATGGTGGATACTTGGTCAAGTTGAGATATGAGGATTTAGAGAAATCAAAATTACTACTATTAATGATCTCCTTCAAAATAATGTTTGGTCACTAGAGGTCCTACTTAAGGCCTTAACATTCCTTTGGTTAGGAGTTCAAAACAAAATTCTTAGAGGAAAGAGTCTACAAAGAAGAGGATATCATGGACCTTTTAGATGTGCATTGTGTGAGAAGGATCTAGAAACATCAGAGCATTTACTTCTTTATTGTCCCTTTGCTTACACCATCTAGGGTTGTTTTTAAAAAATATGAGGACATATTGGGTAGCTCCTTCAACATTAAAGAGTTGATAAACTATAGGATTAATTATTTCAAACCTAAAGCGTTGTGTATTCTATGGAGGATAGGTCCTATCATTATTTGTTTGAATTTATGGTTTGGAAGTAATAATATATTTTTTAAATATAAATCTCAAAATCATGCCTAAATTTAGAACTATATTATTGCCTCTCTTGCATAATTTTTACAAATAGGGTGCTCATCATGGGAAGTATTAAGTGCAAAGAAAAAGGTGCTAGCCTCTTGGTTATAAGATTTGAATATACATGCAAGGGCAATATATGACAATGGAGTTAACACAAACGATTTGCTTTGATCTATGGTAAAATAGAAATATACATAAATTAGGTTTATAAAAAATACTATTTATGGTGCTTCCAAAGGAAATCTATGAAAAGCTAGTGGAGGAGGTGTTTTTAAAAATAATAAAGGAATAATTATGCTCACTTAGCATGATATGGAACTTTAAATAATAATAATGCAAAGGCTATGTCACTTCCTATAGAGATAAAAATTGTAATTTTATTTTGCTTGAGAAAAAAGTGGTTGTACTCAAGTCCCCTACCCTTGATAGATCACATATATCTTTTTTAAAGCTTGAGATTTTACAAATATATTTAATTATCATCTCAATTGAGATGTTGTTTTCACAAAAGTCTGAATTTTTAATATTCATTTTTTGGATCTTCTTCAATTTTTTTAAAATGCAAATATTCAACATCCTTTTTCTTGAGAATTTCTAATCTTGTTCATCCATCCATCCAAGTGAAATTTTGATTAGTGATGGTTTTTGATGATGCCAAGCTGTCGTTGTGCCACTTGAATATTCATAACTACTTTGTTGGATCCATGGTTCTATTGCTTTGCAATGATATTTCAAACGATTGGTCTTATTGTTCCCTGATGCTGCTACACCCCTTTGAAATCCAAAAAAATTATGCTTTTCTATCAAACACTATCATACTTGATATCTTTCTAACTCCATGTCGATCTAAAATATTGATGTCTTAAACCAAACCTCCAATATTTTTGCCACTCAGGGTGGTGTGGGTGTCGATATGTTGTAACCTTAATCTGACATTTTGTTCCCTTTAATTATTCAACAATTTATTTTTTTATTTTAATTCTTCTTCACAATATTCTCTCTTATACCTTTATTTTGGTGCATCCTTATGCATTTTTGACAAGGCTTCCTTGGACTTTGCTACTATTTCTTCCATGGACTATGTTGTTGTTGCTATTATAAATTCAACTTTTAAGTTTTCTAATGGTTCTTCAATTTGTTCCCTTACCATAAATGCTTCTTGCTTGTTCTTGGATCCTTGTTTCTTAATATTTTTATTTTGAATGCGACCATGAACTTGCATGTTTTCATATGTATTTTTTCCTTATATTATATCCTATTTATTCATTTTTTTAGTTCTCTCTAAAGTGTTTTTATTTCTTCTTCATATTCTTTGATGATGACCTTCAAACTAGCTATCTTTTTATAAGGGTTCCACTAACTCAAGAATGCATGCTCCATTTCATCCCATGTCCAAGTTCTTTCCTTAGCATGCCTTTCCTTAGTAAGAATATCCCACCAATCATGAGCTTCCTCTTTTAAAAGATAAAAAAGTTTGCAATTCCAAAAAATCTCACTAGAATATAGAGATCTAAACTTCATCCACCATTCTCAAGCATCAATGTCATCATTTCTAGTGAAAATTGGTAACTCCATAATCTAAACCAAAAAAATTCCAAAAGTAACTAAGGTTTTAGAAAGAAAAAAAATAGGATTTTTCAAAATTTTTAAATTCCTCTAATCATTTTTTTAACAAGAAAAAAATCACAATTTTATTTCAAGAATGAAAGAAAATTACACTTCTCAAGTGCCTTAGCACAAAAAAACCCAGATAAAAATAGATTACTAGGAGGCAAGATATAATTATAGTCGGGCATATCAGAGAGGAAAAATCCTATCTTCGAAATAACATGGGGATAATAAGGATAAATATCTTGATATATCAATACTTGATCATCCAAATAACCTCCATGTCCAAAACTTGGATAGATATCAGTGAAAAAGAAACTAGCAAAAAGAAAGAAAACAATTAAAAATTGCCATAAATATCTAATCAAATGAACAGGCCCAGAGTATAAATCATAGCTAGCATAGGAACTAGGGGCATGATATGTGGATGAAAGAAGAAACTCCATCCTTGTTCTCTTCCATTTGCAAGAAACCTTTTGGAATCTGTTGACCTTATTTTGATAACTTATCTGCTTCTTGATTTAATTCTCTATAAATATGAGTAAAAGAGATATTTTCAAAAAGAGAAGTCACCTTCAGTAGTTCATCTCCCACTAGTCTAAGAAAATTATTTTTTAATTGAGTGAATCTATTCATCCAATTGATGACTAGAGTAGAATCTCCAAAAATTTATAATTGTTTCACATTTCTCTCCACAACACACTTCATTAGCAATATCAACACTTGGAACTCAACAAAATTGTTGGAACCTGTCTCAAGACCTGAATTAAATTTGATATAGTGGGTATATGAGAAGTATAGAATACCTCCTACACTACTAAAATATGACTATCTCTTATTAGCCCCATCAAAAAAACCCCATGGCTGAGACTTTTCAATGAATAAATTACCTACTTCTCGATGTTTCTTATTTTTGCCAGGCCCTTTGTTGATTGAGACCAAAGTCCTCACTTGAAAAATGACCTGAAATGGGGGTATTAACTTTCCTTCAAAAGTAGGTGTATTTCATGTCAACCATATACCCCAACATATAAGACATGGTAATTTTTGTTCAATAATCTTCATCCATAATCCTTATTTGGTCAAAATCCTCCATAAAATTTTTACTGCTAGAGAAGAACTAAAAAGATAGATATTTTTAAGATCCCATCCACCTTCCTCCTTTGTCCTAGTATACTCTGCCACTTAACAAAACGAATACCTTCATGTTACTTGCGTCCAGTCCAAAGAAATCTAAAGCAAAGTTTTCTTATTTTCTCTAGAACTCCTTTAGGAATGAATTCCAAGGAGTATCAAAACACAGAAATTACCTCAAGACCGACTTTACAAGTGTTAATATCCCACCAATAGATAACCATCTATTAAACCAATGGTTAATCCTAAATTCAATCTTCTCTAAAAGACATCCCCAATCTCTCTTCCTATAAGTATTTGGATTCAATACAAAACCCAAATACTTAAAGACTTCTTAGAAATCTAAGAGATTAAAAGGTTAGACCTTGTCCAATATCTTGCTCTAGACCATTAAAGCAAATAGATGATTTTTGACATAAAAAGGAATGCAACTATCTATTATGACTTTGCATTAATCCATTGCCAAGCTTCTCCCCTAAAGGGTTAAACACTATTGTACATATCATTGTTGTTGTTGTGAAGAAGGGTGGATGACTTCGATGGTAGTGTGATTCTTCTTGACAATGATGATAGTAATGCTAGAAAATTATTTTATCGGTAAACAAGATATTGTAGCTAAAACTCAAATCACTTCTCTTTGTCGGTAATCTTCAAATTGCTTCTCCTTAATAGTAATTTTGTTTGTAATCTTCTTGTTAGTCTTACAATGGCACTGAGAGGGGGGGTGAATTAGTGTAGCTATTTAAATTCAAATCTACAACTCTTAAATCTAAAGCAATGAAAACTTAAAACCAAAAACAACAAGTATCACAAGAGAGCATTCCACAACACATGATATAACGAGGTTCACCAGTTTTGGCTACTCCTCAAAAATAGACTGCTTGGAATCCCATCCAAATCCAGCCTTTGCAAAGCACCAACTTTACAATCAATTTACTAGCACACACTGGAAGGAGCACCAACCCCTAATTTATCTGCACCAAAAAAAAGGAGCACCAACCCTTGATTTACCAACACCAACTGGAAGGAGCACCAACCCCTGATTCCAAGCACCAACTTGGATTTCTATTTTGAATCTTAGATTGACATAAATATGCCTTCACTTTTACAAGACCCTCACTAGTCTATAGCTCACCCAACCTCTCTTTCAATCCAGGAAACACATATTCCTTCTGTGCACTTACAACCACACTCTCTCAATCACACTCTATCAGCTACGCTCTTTCTCCATCGCTCTTCTCTCAGCAGTGCTCTCTCTTTTAGTTGCTCTTTCTTAGACGCACTGTCTCAGTCGTGCTCTCTATTCTCTTTTTTGCAGCACTTTCCCTCTATTTTGCAACACGCTGCTCTCTCTTCCCACACGGAGCTCAACCTTACTACTTCACGCAAATATCCTTTTATAACAGTGTTCTATTTCTATTCTTAACTTCCATATTCGTGCATGCAACCTATTAATAGTAACGGTTTCTTTATTCTCACATGCAATCTTATTAATAGAATGATTCTTTGTTTGGGCTTCAAGACGTTTCTCTGTCCAACTTGTGGTCTTCGTCTGATGACTTTCAATAACCACTGCTGCATGATATTTCTTTGTAACAGCTCCTGTAACTGCAGTAATGACTTCGTTTACTGTCACTATAATCGCCCTCATAATCGCCATAATTACTTCGGTTCACTATTCTTATTTAATCGCATGATTTCTATTTGTAACTGCACCTGTAACTGTTGTACTGACTTCAGTTAACTCTTCTAAATTTAGCTGCGTGAATGTATTCTGTAACTGCCTCTTTTATTGTTGTATTGTTTGCAGTTCACTATTACATTTCTTTGTTTCGGCTGAGTTTTCTTCTTAGCTCGCACCAAGGCGACCTGTCGTAAAATCGTGACACTTCTATCCCTTTGACTTTTTCTTGCCGTTTGACCGCGAAAACATGACATGTCGTGATATCACGACACTTTTCACCTCCTTGTCCTCTTCTCGGCTTGCACCCACGAAAACACAATATGTCACGAAATCGCGACACTCTTGCTGCCTTGTCTCTTTTCTTGCCTTGACCCCGTGAAAATAGAACATGTCACGAAATCACGACACCTTTTTCTCTCTCGTCTTTCTCTTCGCTTTAGACCACGAAAATGAAACATGTCGCGAAATCGTGACATCTTTTTCTCTCTCCTCTTTCTCTTCGCTTTGGACCGCGAAAATGAAACATGTCGCGAAATCGTGACATCTTTTTCTCTCTCCTCTTTCTCTTCGCTTTGGACCACGAAAATGAAACATGTCATGAAATTATGACATATTTTTCTCTCTTCTCTTTCTCTTCGCTTTGGACCACGAAAATGAAACATGTCGCAAAATCGCAACATATTTTTCTCTCTCCTCTTTCTCTTCACTTTGGACCACAAAAATGAAACATGTCGTGAAATCGCGACACTTTCGCTACCTTGTGCTTTTCTCTACTTGCACCCGCAAAAACAGAACATGTCACGAAATCGCAACACATTTTTGCCTTAGCACTTTTCTTCCCTTCAGGTCACGAAAACCCGACATGTCACGAAATCGCGACACTTTTTCTCCTTAGCGCTTCCTCTTGCAAATTGTCGCGAAATCGCGACACTTTTCCTTGCAATATCTTTCTCTCAAACATGTCGCAAAATCGTGACACATTTTCATCCATACTGCCTCTCTTGCAGATTGTCATGAAATCGTGACACTTTTCTTTGCGAGCTTCTTCTCTCAAACATGTCGCGAAATCGCGACACATTTTCGTCCGTACTGCCTCTCTTGCAGATTGTCGCGAAATCGCGACACTTTTCTTTGCGAGCTCCTTCTCCCCGAACATGTCACGAAATCATGACAGTTTTCTTTGCTTGCGCCTTTTCTCCGAACATGTCACAAAATCGCGACAGTTTTCTTTGCTTGCGCCTTCTCTCCGAACATGTCACGAAATCATGATAATTTTCTTTGCTTGCGCCTTCTCTCCGAACATGTCGTGAAATCACGATAGTTTTCTTTGCTTGCGCCTTCTCTCCGAACATGTCACGAAATCATGACAGTTTTCTTTGCTTGCACCTTCTCTCCGAACATGTCACGAAATCACGATAGTTTTTCCTATTAGCACTGCTTCTTCGAACATGTCACGAAATCGTGATAGTTTTCTTACTTGCCTTCTTTTCTTCCAACATGTCATGAAATCGTGACAATTTTTCTTTCTGGCCAAACATGTCGCGATATCGCGACAGTTTTTCTTTCTGCCTTCTTTCTTCTCAACATGTCACGATATCACGACAATTTCTCATGCTTGCTCAACATGTCGCGATATCACGACACTTTTCTTACTTGTCTTTTTCTTTGAGCTTTTGCATATGGGCCACTACGTTCTTCTTGGAGAATCATTGTACATGCTCTGTATGACCACTGAACTCCTGTCCATTGCATTAACCGATCTATTGTCCACTGCATCAACCGATCTCCCTGACTGTGTCCATTGCATCAACCGATCCTCTGTTTGTGTTGACAACAATGACAATACTTTTGCTGCACCTTGCTCATCAATGAACTCCTATCCATTGCATCAACCGATCCTCTGTCTATGTTGACAACAATGACAATACTTTGGCTGCACCTTGCTCATCAATATCCCCCTTTGGAATTGTTGGCAACACACGTAATTGTGTGCAATTACCTGTAATTCTTCTCCCCCTTTGGCAATAATACCAAATGGCGGCTGCAAAACTCCCCTTGAGTCCATGCACAACATTCTCAGGTAACAATTATTACAGTTAGCAAAAAGCATAAACATGAGCAATATGATAAACAGATGCATAAATGCTCCCCCTGAGTCCAAGACCACTTCATTTCACTGATTGACAACATCATGATAAGCATAATAGGCATCAACAATATCAATAATGTGAATAGCAGCAATAACCAGTGAATGACACCATCACCGTAAACTTCACCAATAAAACATGTGTAAGAACATGACTGGACCACTGTCTTCTGTGCAACTACCCTCTGTTGCTTTGCAAACTCAAACTTGTCCACTGTTAGTGAATTCATACAATAATCTTATATAGCCAACTTTTTGTTCTGCAATGCCAGCAACATCTGCATACATCTCCACCATGCATCTTGGATATTCTCAACAAGCTTGAACCTAATGACAACTGTTTGTCTCTCTCTGCAGTGAGAATCCAGCAGGCTACCTCAATCCATTTTATATTTACAACCTGATCTATGTTTTCTACAGTCACTGTAGGTCACACCTTACTTTCAACTGTGCAAATTAGGAGAAGACATTTTGTCAAACACTTTATGGCCAACCATAGTGCACCTTACTCAACCTCATACTTCTTAACCTCGGATTGGCATTTTATCAACAGTTGAAATGAAACTGTCTGTGAATCAAATATATTCACCAAGGCGTCATGAAAGATCTCACAATCTTAATCATCAATGTGTCGAACAAATACACGTTGCTATTATCGAAACACAAATACGCAGCTAGGGCAAGCATTCTTTTATTAAACAAAAATAATCTGAATTGTTATAATCCATAGCTATGAACAGTGGCAGTAAGAACCATCAACAGAACAACAATGACATAAGCAATACTACCAATGGTGACGATTCTCAATTCAATCACTACCCTTCATGGCACCTCCACAAACAACTACAAGAACTGAAAACACACTTGACAACTGAAACAACAATATCCCGACTACTTGCCTTTCATCCTTAGATAACCAAACAAATACATGGGAGTATTTAAAATAAGACTTTAATATCGTTCCCCTTGAGGATGTGCCACTTGGAGTGGCTTAGTGCAATAGCAGAGTAGTCTTCTTCAATCCAAGGAGACACGATTCCCTTTCTTCTGTCTTTCTCCAGAATTTCCTAAACTTGGGCTTGAGTTTTTCACCTACATCCCTATTTTGCCCCTGTTCGTGAACTTGAACATTTCTCTTGCGGGGTTGTCTCTTGTGCATCCTTGATGGATGAAGATTTTCCTTTCTTTTATGCACATGATATGTTCCCTGTCTGTGTTGCACTCTTTGTGTCTGATGAAATCTAGGGTTTTGCCTTAGATTAGATATAGAAGTTCTTGGAAAGAACCTTGCTATGTACCCTTGACCATTACATTTAAAACATTGCACATGTTTTATTCCCTGTCTGTATTGCATTCTGTGTGTATGATGAAATCTATGGTCTTGCCTTAGATTGGATACATAAGTACTTGGACAAAACCTTGCTATGTGCCCATGGCCATTACATTTAAAACATTGCATACGGTGTTCACTTAGGAAGGTAGATGTGTTTTTATCAGCATAACTTTTTGATCTATTGTTCAGCCCACAATAAATTGCCTTGTGACCATAGCAGTTGCATTTAGAAAAATAGCCATTAAAAGCATTATTATTGAAAGAGTGAGAGTGAGAGAACCTCTTTTGCTGTGGTTGCTTTGCTGTAGATCTTCTTTGATATTTTCTTCCTTTTGAAGATTCAGCTTCAGACTTTTCTTGCTTCAATCCTTCAGTAGTGGACTTCTTATTTTTTGTACTTTTGGGAGATGACGGTTGTTCAGCTTCATATCCAAGACCAAACTTATCCGTGGAGCTTCTTTGTTGCTTTCTCATTTTATCTAGTAATTCAATGCTCTTCTCATATTTGAGATTTAGGTTGGCCTCTTCTAGTTGTTTCTTCAATGAAATAATCTCTTCTTCTTGTTGGTAGCAAACAATCTCTTTCTCATTGATTTGAGACCTGAGAATATCTTCAATCCTTTTGTATTGTTCTACTTGCATCTTTAGATCAACAATAACTTTGTTATATTCCTCTTCACTTGTGCTACATACATCATCCTCATCATCCAGGTGTGTCTTCAAGGCTTCTTCTGATTTCTTGGCCTTTTGAACTTGTAGGAAGAGATCTTCAATCTCATCCCCATATTCTTCTAACTTCTTGGACATTCTTTTGTTCTTTTTCTTTTCTATACTCAACTCTTCAAGTGCAGCTATCAACTCACCTTCTAGATCTACTTCAATCTCTAGGTTTTCATTGCATACTTCAGAATCCACTTCTTCTACCTTCTCTAGTTTAGTTTTCTCTTCCACAAGAACTGAAACTGGCTGAGATGCCTTTTTGGAGGAGGATCTATTCTTCTTGCCCATTGTGTATTAATCCAAGATCAACCCTAGCTGATTTAGCTTGTTCAGGAACCTAGCTCTGATACCAATTGTTAGTCTTACAATGGCACTAAGAGGGGGGGTGAATCAGTGTAGCTATTTAAATTCAAATCTACAACTCTTAAATCTAAAGCAATGAAAACTTAAAACTAGAAACAAGTATCACAAGAGAGCATTCCACAACACACGATATAACGAGGTTCACCAGTTTTGGCTACTCCTCAAAAATAGACCACTTGGACTCCCATCCAAATCCAGCCTTTGCAAAGCACCAACTTTACAATCAATTTACCAGCACACACTGGAAGGAGCACCAACCCCTAATTTATCTACACCAATAGAAAGGAGCACCAACCCCTGATTTACCAACACCAACTGGAAGGAGCACCAACCCCTGATTCCAAGCACCAACTTGGATTTCTATTTTGAATATTAGATTGACATAAATATGCCTCCACTTTTACAAGAACCTCACTGGTCTATAGCTCACCCAACCTCTCTTTCAATCCAAGAAACACATATTCCTTCTACGCACTTACATCCACACTCTCTCAGTCACACTCTATCAGCTATGCTCTTTCTCCACCGCTCTTCTCTCAGCAGTGCTCTCTCTTTCAGTTGCTCTTTCTTAGATGCATTGTCTCAGCTGTGCTCTCTATTCTCTTTTTTGCAACACTTTCTCTCTATTCTGCAACATGCTGCTCTCTCTTCCCACACGGAGCTCAACCTTACTACTTCATGCAAATCTCCTTTTATAACAGTGTTATGTTTCTATTCTTAACTTCCATATTCGCACATGCAACCTATTAATAGTAACGGTTTCTTTATTCTCACATGCAATCTTATTAATAGAACAGTTCTTTGTTTGGGCTTCAAGACGTTTCTCTGTCCAACTCGTGGTCTTCGTCTAATGACTTTCAATAACCATTACTGCATGATATTTCTTTGTAATGGCTCCTGTAACTGCAGTAATGACTTCTGTTTACTGTCACTGTAACTGCCCCTGTAACTGTCGTAATTACTTCAGTTCACTATTCTTATTTAACTGCATGATTTCTATTTGTAATTGCACCTGTAACTGTTGTACTGACTTCAGTTAACTCTTCTAAATTTAGCTGCGTGAATGTATTCTATAACTGCCTCTTTTACTGTTGTACTGTCTGCAGTTCACTGTTACATTTCTTTGTTTCAACTAAGTTTTCTTCTTAGCTCATGCCAAGGCGACCTGTCACAAAATCGTGACACTTCTACCCCTTTGACTTTTTCTTGCCGTTTGATCGTGAAACTGTGACATGTCGCGATATCACGACACTTTCTACCTCCTTGTCCTCTTCTCGGCTTGCACCCACGAAAACACATGTCACGAAATTGCGAAACTTTCACTGCCTTATCTCTTTTCTTACCTTGAGCCTATGAAAATAGAACATGTCGCGAAGTCGCGACACCTTTTTCTCTCTCCTCTTTCTCTTCGCTTTGGACCACAAAAATGAAACATGTCACGAAATCGTGACATCTTTTTCTCTCTCCTCTTTCTCTTCGCTTTGGACCGCAAAAATGAAACATGTCGTGAAATCATGACATATTTTTCTCTCTCCTCTTTCTCTTCGCTTTGGATCGCGAAATTGAAACATTTCGCGAAATTGCGACATATTTTTCTCTCTCCTCTTTCTCTTCGCTTTTGACCATGAAAATGAAACATGTCACGAAATCGTGACATCTTTTTCTCTCTCCTCTTTCTCTTCGCTTTGGACCACGAAAATGAAACATGTCGCGAAATCGTGACACTTTCGTTGCCTTGTGCTTTTCTCTCCTTGCACCCGCGAAAATGAAACATGTTGCTAAATCATGACACATTTTTGCCTTAGCGCTTTTCTTCCCTTCGGGTCACGAAAACCCGACATGTTGTGAAATCGTGACACTTTTTCTCCTTAGCGCTTCCTCTTGCAAATTGTCACGAAATCATGACACTTTTCCTTGCAAGCTCTTTCTCTCAAACATGTCGTGAAATCGTGACACATTTTCGTCCGTACTGCCTCTCTTATAGATTGTTGCAAAATCGTGACACTTTTCTTTGCGAGCTTCTTCTCTCAAACATGTCACGAAATCGCGACACATTTTCTTCTGTACTGCCTCTCTTGCAGATTGTCGTGAAATTGTGACACTTTTCTTTGTGAGCTCCTTCTCCCCGAACATGTCATGAAATCGCAACAATTTTCTTTGCTTGCACATTTTCTCCGAACATGTTGCGAAATCGCGATAGGTTTCTTTGCTTGCGCCTTCTCTCCGAACATGTTGCGAAATCGCGACAGTTTTCTTTGCTTGTGCCTTCTCTCCAAACATGTCGCAAAATCACAACATTTTTCTTTGCTTACGCCTTCTCTCTGAACATATCACGAAATCACGATAGTTTTCTTTGCTTGCGCCTTCTCTCCGAACATGTCATGAAATCGTGACAGTTTTTCCTATAAGCGCTGCTTCTTCGAACATGTCACGAAATCGCAACAGTTTTCTTACTTGCCTTCTTTGCTTCCAACATGTCGTGAAATCATGATAGTTTTTCTTTCTGGCCAAACATGTCGCAATATCACGATAGTTTTTCTTTTTGCCTTCTTTCTTCTCAACATGTCACGATATCGCGACAATTTCTCATGCTTGCTCAACATGTCGCGATATCGCGACACTTTTCTTACTTGTCTTTTTCTTTGAGCTTTTGCATATGGGCCACTACATTCTTCTTGGAGAATCATTGTACATGCTCTGTATGACCACTGAACTCCTGTCCATTGCATTAATCGATCTATTATCCACTGCATCAACCGATCTCCCTGACTGTGTCCATTGCATCAACCGATCCTCTGTCTGTGTTGACAACAATGACAATACTTTTGCTGCACCTTGCTCATCAATGAACTCCTATCCATTGCATCAATCGATCCTCTATCTATGTTGACAACAATGACAATACTTTGGCTGCACCTTGCTCATCACTTCTCCTCTAGTAATCTCCTCTTTCGTAAATCTCCTCTTTTGAAAATCTTATTTTTCTCTTAATATTATCTTATCGATAATTTTCTCTTTTGTATGCATGCCCTTTCGTCACCCTCGAAGAGATTCTTCTCTACTTGTTCATCCAAAAAATGTTCTAGATCAAAATTGTGATTGAAAAAGGTTGAACATATATTTCAATTGAGGAGGATTCACAAATTATATTAATACTATCAATAAAATATATATAGGTATTGGATAAAATATAACATTATTATTGATGTTCATCAACTATTATTTGAGGCAATCTCTTCAAAATTTGAGAGCATATCTATAAAGAAGAAAATTAGGTAGCTTATAATTTATTCGTCGATCGTAGTGCCAATATTTATCTTGGTGGAATTCAAATTTAGAAGGCAATTGGTTGAGTGAGATTTTATCTCTTAATAAAAATGATGTCAAGAGGTTGACTGCAGAAACATAGTAATTTGAGGAAGATGAATAATTTATTTGATAGAAGAGAAAATGAAGAATATCTTTGATGAAAGGGCAAGTTGGGTATGGTTTAATTGACTTAACAACAAATGTAAAATTCTGTTATTTTGATGAAAATGGCCCACAATATAAGCCACAAATAAGTTATTAAAAACAATTGGTTCATGAATTACATTTTATATAGAATTGTTATATAATTAATAATCTTAAATAAGTGAAAATGATCATTTTTTCTCTATTGAGACCTTGGTTCAATAATTGAGACAAATGGATGATGTATCCCACACTAAGGTTCAAACATCAGTGGCACCAAATAGACTATATAGCTTTATATGACTAAGTTGATGTAAAATTAAAAGGACAACCCTTTCAAAATCCTACTTATATTATAAAAAAAATGATCAAATTTTCAAAAATTATATTTCTCCAGTTTACATAAGCATATCAAGCATCAAAATAGTTATATTATAAAAATAATGCCAAGTCATGTCATAAAAATAGAATGTTCATCATTATTCACCAAGATAGAGCTTGAATTCTATGTTTGGGACTTTGTAAGCCTTTTTATTTATATGTTATAACAAGTTATGACCCTTGTCTCTATAATAATTTAGATAAGTGTAGAACTAAAATTTAACATGCTTACACATAATTTGATTTCTACTTAAATAATTCTACAAATATATAGTCATGAGAAATAACAATGCACATAACCTACAACAATAATAGTAATAGTAGCAACAATGGTAGATGACAATAAATACAAGCAATTTTATATTAACAATGGCATATATAATTACAACAATACCATTTTAGAATTACAATATGCAGCCTGCAAAACCTATTCATAATACTCTTCATGGTTGCATACAATATTGGACTACATCATGCCCTATGAACATATGCACCAACTCTCACACGTACTAATTCTCTCTATCAATCCATCAACCTGCATGATTCCTTGAATGAATGAGAGGAAGGCTTATTCATAGGATAGCCTTTGCGGTTACTGCAACCAACCACACTCAACCATCCCCAACTATCCATTTTTTAATGCCTTAACTAATCAGTATAATATGTAACTAACTAGTCTCA
>JAQPPZ010015417.1:0-32734 GCA_028583015.1 Wollemia nobilis
TGATAGTAAATATGAGGAGATAGTCACCCAGATGCTTGAGATGAGAAGAAATAAGAAGATTTGGAGCAATAGTTGATACGGATGATTTCTAGCATGGGATGTAAGCTAAATATGGATACCCTTAATTTTAATGGAAGTTTAACCATAGAATATTTGATAGACTAGATAAGGGACATAGAGATATTATTTGATTATGAATCTATGGAGGATCTAAAATGGATTAAATTTGCATGCACATGGTTGAAAGGATATGCTTCGATCACGTGGGATCATGTCCAAAAAAACATACAATAAAAATTTAATGATAAGATACAATCTTGGAATATATTTATATGTAAATTGAAGTCTAAATTTTTACCTATTGATTATTAGATTGGATTGTTTAGAAGACTTTGAAACATCAAGCAAATAGAGTTGGGAGTGAGAGAGTATATGAAAGTATTCTATAAATTGACCATAAGATTAGGCCATATTGAATATGATGAGGAGAATGTGGCAAGGTAAATAAATGGACTTAGGTTTAGCATACATGATGAAACTAGTATTCTTTGATATGATTGAAAAGAGATGGTCCATTATAAAAATAAATGAGGATAAATATAGGCATAAGAGAATTTATGATATTATGACAAGTGTCATAACATGCATAAGTTAAAGTATACATAAGATAATGTATGCATTCAATTTATTCTAACATACTTTGGATTAGAATATTTGAAGAGGCATACCAATATGAACTAAAGGTTAAAGAATAGTTGACTCACAAGAATCAAGACAATTCTAGAGGAAGAGAAAAATTGTCTAGAGGAATACAACAATAAAATAGTGGTAGAGGATAGAATATGTAAAAGAAGAAGCTATTACTTCTCAAATCAATTTTAGCCAAAATACTAGAGAAAATGGAGATTTATCAAGAGGAAGACACGGTTTTGGTAGAAGAAGAGGTAGAGGATTACCCAAATACCACTTTGAATATGGATAAATAAGTTATTAAGCATTTGAATATCCAATGGTATAGTAGGACAATGGTAAAGGAAAATAAATTATGAACCATATTGGATAGGTAAATAAAGAAGGTGTTGCCTCATCCAAGCACATGGAGGAACTAGAATAAAGATAATCCTTTATGATGAAAAGGAAATTGTTAAAAATAGCCAAGGAGGTGCATGGTTCAATGCAAAGAAGAAGTTATTTTATAACCATATGCAAATTGAAATGCAAGTGTTACAAAGTCATTGTAGATAATGGGAGTGCAAATAATTCAATGACTATAGATATTGTATAGAATCATGGGTTGAAGACAATTGAACATCCAAATTCATATAAAGTATCATGGTTTTAAAGGGGACATCAAATTTTGGTAATTGAATAATGTATTGTAAAATTTATTATTGGTTCTTACAAGGTTGACATACTATATGATGTTATGCCTATGGATGCTTACCATGTCTTGTTGGTAATGCCATGATAATTTGATAGAAATGTAGTGCATGATGGTAGGGTGAAAACCTATGCTAATGATAAATATTAAAAGAGGTACGCATTAGATCCATTAAAGGATAAAAGAGGAAAATTAAATAACATTCATGTGGTGTTCTTGAGTATAAAAAATAATTTTGAAGGATTATAAGATAAATTCAAATGGAGACATGGTAGCATTGAGAGAAGTTATGAAACAAGTGGAGGTAAAGGAAGAAACAAGAAATATAATAACAATAGGTAGTTTGAGAGAAGAGGTAGTTTGTCCAAGTCACCACTAATAGTGATGATGAAGATAACAACACAATGATTCCAAATTCAATTTTATGATCACCCCTAAGTAGAATTGTAGATAATGAGAATGAAAAGAAGTGATAAAGAGATAATGAAGAAATGTGAACCTCATCATGTCATTGATGGTCATAATAGAGGTTATATTACTAAAGAACATAATGATGATGAAATTATTGGATGCTTTTAATGGAGTACCAAAGATATTCACTCCAAGTTAATGAAAATAATGGGATATACTAACAAAGGATTGAAAAGATATGAAAAAGATGTGAAAATACTCATAATGGTAGATATAAAACCAAATAATGAAGGGCTTAGATATACAGGTCAAATATAAAGCAATGTGATTAAATTTGTGAGAATAGATATTAGGACATGGGATGAATATCCTAGGACGGATTATTGTAGTTAGTATGAAATATCTAGATATATGGCAACTATGTGTTGGAGACTACATCCTTTTGAGATTTGTGGAGGACATAATCACTCAAAAAGAAGGTGTTGTCACCAAGAGAAAGTAATCAATAAAATACATGTTGATTATAGTTGGATGGATGAGATGGAATAAGAGAAATTGAAACAAATATTGAGTGGATTCAATAAGAAAATGATTTATTCTCCAAATAAATTAAGGATAAGATAGAAGACCTGGTCTTGTGATGAAATTTAAGCTAAAATGAAAATAACTTGGAAAAGCAATCCATGTTCATGAGATAAATCTCATAAAATATTTCTCTTACCCAGTGAGTATGATGTTGGAGCATCCACACATGAAAATAGTTATATGTAAAGTAGCTTCCACCTATTTGTAATTGCCATCAGTATATATAAATAAACCCTTCTTGTAAGAGATAAAGAAGAAGAGGAAGAAGAAGAGAAAGAAGGAGAGATGAAGATGAAGTGGAAAGAATAAAATAAATATAGACAAGCATAGATACATGTAGGATAAAGTTAAGAGAGAAGAAAAGATGATACAACATACATAGAGAAGAGAAAATAGGATGTGTACATAGAGAGAACATAGTTAAGAGAGTGAAAGAACAAAAATATAATAGAATAAGCATGGAGCATATATAAATTATTATATAAGGATATTTGTAAACCATGCTACTATAATATCCATTCACTCATATGATCATATAATTACAATTTTTGTTTTAGTCCATACTCTATGTGTGGGGAATGTGTTGTGTTGTTAGATTTATGTACTATTAATTTTATTTTTACAAGAATAAATTTTGAAGCATTGCATAGGTATTGTTGTAGTCTAGATATTACATGCATGTTTATACCATTCAATACCTTAGATTTTGAATGATTATGGTTTGAAGTATTATTTATCCAAGTGCCACCTTTTAAAATATTGTAGTTTGATACCCTATAGTTCAAGTGTTGTTTTCAATCAGGTTAGTTTGTTGTTCAATCAAAGTATCATTTAAGATAGCCAATTAAGTATAAATTATTGTACCTATGGAAATTACCAACCAAGTAAAATGTTGTTGTTCAGATGTTGTTTACCGCTTAATAGATTATTATGTCATACAAGAAATATTGATGTTATTCAAGCAAAGATCGTAGCAACAATTGAAGAGTAATTCACAATGAGGAAATTCAAATAGATTGTCATTCAAACAAGAGTTGTGTTCAAATAAGAGTGCAATTCAAGAGGAATTATTGTTGGAGTAAGGAATGAGATACCATTCAAGTGGGAATATCATTCGAGAGAGCATCATTCAAGTTAGAAAATACCATTCAAGTGGTGAAAAAAGTACCATTCAAATAAGTGTCTTTCAAGTGTTAAATGGAATCTTATTCAGGTACAAGAGATTCATTTAGTTAATAATTTAAGTGTCATGTAAGTGAAGATTTTAATTCTATTCAAGCTAAACATTTCCCTAATGTTCAATGAATATTCAATACATCATGTCATTCCAGTTAAAGATATTTTACTCATGAGTGAATTGTGAAATATGCTATGTAAAGAGGTAGTTTTTCATTGATCGCCCTCCTTGCAACTACATCAAGCATATGCTATTTCTTTTTGTTAATTTAATTTTGATATTAGTATTGATTTATATCACATATATGAACTAAACAATCTTCATTTCTTTTTTATTATTATTATTAACATGTAAGACAACAAACTAATCAACAAATGTGTATAAAATCATCATGTATTTCAAGATAATTAAAGTTATTTTAAAGGTGATTAAGCTTTTGTTATAAAAATATTTTGTTATCTAAAACTTTCATTTCAATCATAAAGATATCTTCTACTATCTCCTAGTAACTAAATCTTCATTGAAGATATTTGATGCCATCCATGTGTAGTTTTTCTTATATGTAGTAAAGGAGGATATATTTAACACACAAGTTTGTTTTTTTAATACTATAACATAATATTGTAAAATTATATTCATATTCCTTTGTATGAGGTACATACATCTATATAGGAGGTATATACATTGTCCTTTAGATTTCACTTAAAGTTTATACCATTTATCTAGACTATTCAAGTATTCATAGTCAAAGTCACTCAAAGATACACAATGATGTGGACATATATAATTAACCCACATTAAAACCATGGATCACTAGGGACACAAAAACCCTTACATATCTATACTATTTCTAGTATCATAAATAATGAATGATCCCACTAATGCTTTTGCATGAGACTACATTAAATGGGGTCTTGAGTCCATTAAGAGAACCTATAATTGAATGTACATCCTAATTGAAATGTGATTATAGATTTTTATTCACATTAATGCTTTAATTGTCATTGTTTTACCACTTGTTACAAAAGCATGGTGATTCAAGGCTTTCCTCTCTTCAACTATTGTTTTAATATTATAACATAACATTGTAAAATTATATTTATAAATTATAAAAAAAAATGCAAAGAATATGGAAAGCTATGTTTGACAATACTCTTCAAGTTCTACTATAGTATGTTTTTTTTACCTTTCAACCTTTGAAAACTCCTTTACAAAAGGTATAAACATATGATATATACTATACATGTCTTGTATGAAATATAAATCATTAATATTTTAATTATAGTATGCTAACCTTTCTATTTTGGAAAAAGAAGATAAATAAATTTGGATAAGGTCGTTCTCTTTTATGAGACATATATAATAAGTTACTTCTTAAAGTATATAAATGATAACTTATTTAGTGGGGATTTTACAATTGATGTATCAAAATATAAAGGGAGTTGGTACCTTTTCACAAATCAAATTATTATAATGCTAAAAAGTCTTCTTGTGCCACAATCATGTGTTGAGTGGGTTTTTAGTGACCACCGTTGGTTGTGTCGAATCTTTGATAGGTGGGTTTTAAGCGACCACATCTAGATCTTTAATAGGTGGTCTTATACTACTAATGTCTTGTAGTGAACTTGTATGTAGTTTCCTTTGTAGCAACAAAAGATAATGGAAGAATATATTTTAAACTTGTAAAAATTAATTTAACTTAAAATATATTATAAACGTGAACAACATTTTCATTTTATAAATAATTAAAACCTTTATTTTGAGTATTATTTTGTTTAATTGAAATTATATATTTTTATTATGATGTTATGATTGCTCAGTTAGACATGTTAGCTAAAATAAAAACTAAAAAAAATAAAATAAGATAAACATGTAATTATGATTTAGATAGATTAATGAAGTATACCCAATTTTAGGAATATTTTCATCCATAAAGTTCTAGATTTGAATGTATTTATTTTTTATGATTGAAAATAATTCAAGGTTGTAATTTGTAAACTCCTTCCAAGTCTGCTTAGCCAACAATGCCATGTTCATATTACTAGTTCTTCTAAGCCCCAGGCCTCCCTAAATTTTGTGTAAGCATATTTTTTCCTAGCTGATGAAATGGATTTTTTTTTTATCTTTTGATCCTACCCATAGGAATCTCTTCTAAATCTATTCAATTTTGTTATAGAAAAAAACTAGGGCTTTGAATACTGACATAAAATAAACATGAATACTTTGAATATAGGCCATTGTGAGGGTGGCTTTGGTGGATTTGGTTGCTTTGGTTGCTTAATTATTTCAATAACATTGCTCCACATAGACTCTTTGGGTTCACTAGTGAATAGGGGAAGGTCTAAATAGAAAATGGGAAGCTCGAATATGATACACTAAAGAATATGAGTAATATTGACCTATCTATATAGGGGGCTATTGAGAAAGAAAGGATTACTCTTGGCATAGTTTATTTTTTTTCCTACAACCTCTTCGTAGAGATATAAAATACCTTTAATTCAAAAATTGAAGCATGGATGGCTAAGATAGTATCATCTACAAACTGCTTATAAGAAAGGGGTCTCATATTGAAAACATCTTGAATACATGATATCATACCATCCGAATAGGTAGATTTGAGAGCTCTTCCAAGGTATTTAGAAAGAATAATAAAAATAATAGGAGACATGGGATGCCCATGTCTAAGTTCTTTGATGCTTGGTAAATAACCTATTGCAGATCCATTGACTAAAACTAAGAATCAAGGGTTATAAATGCAGCCTTGAATAAGGTTGATCCACTCTCTATGAAAGTTGAATTTGAGAAGGATAGGAAGAAGGAAATCTCAATTGACTCTATCAAAATATTCATACATATCAATTTTGAGGACTAGGGCAACTTTTTTATTACTGGAGATAGAGTGGAGAACTTTATGCAAGTTTATGATACCATCAGTTATAGATCTACCTTTTATAAAAATGCCTTGGTAAGGATCTATGATATATCTTAATCAATAATGTCCTAAAAGTTATGAAAAACCTGAGGGGAGAAACCATTAGGCCTAGGGTCTTTATCAGGGTGCATAATGAATAAAGCTTATTTGATCTCATTCAAAGAAAGAGGTTTTATGAGCAAGGAATTCATATCTGGAGTGACCAGGGCAGGAATGTGATTGAGTAACTGAGTTTTGGCTTGGTAAAAATTTTGGGGATAGGTTCCCAAGAGATATTCAAAATAAGAAGAGGCTTCATCTTGAATGTCAAAAGCATCTCTAGTAGTGGAGCCATCATCTCTAATAAATTCCCTAATTTTATTTGAACTTTTGTGCTTGAGGGTGGAAGCATAAAAAAATTATATTTTAGTCACCTTCCTTGACCCAAAGGGCTCTAGATTTTTGCCTCCAACTTATCTCTTCTTTACCCAAAATATTATGGTACTCTGCTAAAATTTATTTCTGCCCAACTCTGATTTGATCACTCAGCTTTCCATTTTGTATTTGTTGTTCAATGCTTTTTATTTTATCAACAATATACTTTTTGCTTTCAAAAATATTACCAAAAAAATTTATGTTGCATATTTTGAGGTTTTCCTTGACAACCTTGAGTTTATGGGAAACTTGAGTAATGAAAGACCCAAAAAATACTGATATTACCAATTAGAGATTTGGTTATGAAGATCAGGGTGCTACATCCACATGGCTTTGAATTTAAAAGGAATCTTGAAATTGGGGCATTTATCAGGTTCAAAAAAGGGGGCAATGATTAGAACCAATTCTCAAGAGACAAATGAGAGTAACATCACCCATAACAGTAATAGCCTCTTGAGAAAGAAAAAATTGTCAAGATTAACTTCGATATGTTGATCCCCAACTCTCCCATTGCTCCATGTGTATTTTTCTCCTTTTATTTGAATGTCCATTAGTTCACTATCAGTTATAAAATTATGGAAATTTTTAATGCTTCTAGATGGAGTGATATTTCCCTCTTACATATCTAAGGGGAAAAGAGAGGAATTAAAAATTTTGGCAAAGATCCACGAAATATTTTTGAAAGTATTTCTCAAGTGTCTCAAAGTATCCCATAAGGTATTCCTGCTAGTTATATTTTTGGGGACATACACATTAGATAAAATCGAGGAATAATTATTGTCTTTCTAGTAAAACAGGAATGTTCACAATCCTATCTGACGAAGAGATAATTCTACTTTCAACTTTAATTGAATTCCATAGATAAATTAAACCCCCTAAAGTGCCTTGAGTGGGGGCTAAAATTAAAATCACTATTCTTCGAAATAGATTTAGCAATTTTCTCGATTTTGTTTTTAACAATATTTGTTTCTTGCATAATCATGATAGTGGGCCTGTATTCCTTCCTCAAAGTGCATCCAAATATCTTCTTGAAATAACTATTGAGACCTTTCAAATTCCATGAGAGGATCCTCATTTGAAAATTTTGAAAACATTTTTGCTTTCGTTTAACTATTGTAAGGGAGATTTGTGTCTTTTTTATTCATCTTTCTCCTGACTAAATATGTCCTGGAAAAGAATATTTTGAATGCCATTGACAATTTAGTTGTCTATTTCTTTCTTTCCTTGTTCATTTATGGATGATATTTCCTTTTTTATCACTACCAATATCCACAAAGGCTTTAACTTAAAATATATTATAAACTTCAACAATACTTTTATTTTATAAATAATTGAAATATTTCTTTTATTTTTTATTTTTTAAATTGAAATTATATATTTTTATTATGTTATGATTGCTCGATAAACATGTTAGCTAAAATAAAAACAAAAAAATCAAATAAGATAAACATGTAATTATGATTTAGGTATATTAATGATGTGTACATTTCAAAATTAACTTTTATAAATAAAATATATTGACATTGTATACATATACAATGCAGAAAACTTAAAATTATATATAATGTAGAGAATAGGAATACACTAATTCTATCATTTGTTGAGATGGAGGATTTATTTGCTATGAGAATAATGGAAAATTTCATGTCTCCTTACACTTCAAAAATATCCCACTATGTTTATATGTACAATATAAAAATAAAAATGAATAAGGTATAACAATAACAACAAATAGTTTAAATGTTAGATATACTCAGGTCATTCATACTCCTACATGGTTTAAACATTATGTGGCCTCCTTGTATGACTCCATTTCCATCACTTATGTTTTAAATAGGCCATGGCCTTGTTCAACAAGTTGACATGCATGATTCTCTCCTTTGAGGCCGCTCCAATAGATCTCTGTTATCCTTCCCACTATGTATTACATAACTGACATCCATGGCTGATATTCATTCATTCTTATGCCTTGTGAGCCTATACTACCCTAGCCTGGTCATAGTTGGTGAAAGGATCTATAATTCCACTACATACAAATGTATCGTCCGTTGCATAATTGTAAGGAGCTAGATTAGAAATGGATCCTAAGCCAACTCTGTAACTCAAAAACTTCCTATGACTACCTCTATGGGTGTAATCTACTCTCTAGGAGATAACGCATTCTATGTTTGAAGAATAATACATGAGCAATGACATCATGACCTCAACTCTTCCTTTTACCCTGAAAAAAATATCAGATACGCAAAAAGGATAGATCACATTTTACATTCATCATCGCGAGCTTTTTTCACTGCTTTAACATGTTTTTGTGGTTCAAAATTTGCTTTGGACAATGAGACTTGTTTTTCAATATAGGTTAAGCACATTTGGTGCACTGGACCTGGTATTCGTGATTACACATGCCTAGTGATATGCCTCTTGTTCTGATCGTGTGCTTGAAAAAAAACATGAGTCATACATACAAATGAAGTTATGTACAAATCGACAACAAATATTCCACATACTTTATTCAGAATTTGATGGCATATAACATATCATGTGATGTCAACATATTGGAAACTATTGCAGAGTGAGCAAAAAGAGTTTTCATAGAAGTCCTTGTTAGGAAGTACTTGAATATCTGTTAACGTGTCTTCCTCTGAGGGTAGTCAAAATTTATAGCAAATAGAACCTATAGAAGTATTTATTGGAGTGCACCTTAATATGTGTGAATGTGCTCTCCCATAAAATTAGTCAAAAAGTGTAGCAAATAGCACCTATAGGAGTGTCTTAGACATGTGGTTATTTTATTAAAATTAAAATTTATCCATTGTGGCTTATGATTGCTAAACTAAAAATAAAATTATAATAATTTTATATAAAAAAATTTAAATTAAATTTGAATAATAATTTTTAAAATTTAAAATATATTAATTTTTTAATACATAACATTAAATGATGTATGTTTTGATTTTGTCTTCATCAATTTATTTTATTTTATGGATGAAGGGGTTTTAAAAAGTTTCCTAAACTTTTATAGGAAAGATTTTTGAAAGGACCCTTAACCTTTTACAACTAAACCAAGATTTTCAACAAGATCTCAAAGCGAAGCCACTTACAAACTGAATCTAGATGAATCTATCTAAAATCAAGGAATGCCCCAAATGAAACCAGCAATGAGAGGAAATCCACCCTAGAAAAGCATTCAAAACAAAAAAAAACATCCCACCCATGATGGGAACCGTGGATAAAGAAGATTCAATTTGAAACCTGAGATTTGATTGATTTCAAATTATCATCAGGACGGGAACCCTAGGATGGGAACCCTAGAACCGGAGAGCTAGGACAATAAAACAAGCACCTCACAATCCAAAAATTGGAAAATACTGCAACAAGCTAGAATTAAACCTAAAATAGAAAAAAAAAACATGCAGATTTGAATACAGAGATAAAGATGCCACTATTCAGCCCTAACAACTGGTCCTCTTCTAGAAACTTTACAAAAGAAGACCATTATGTTTCCTTCACCTCAAAAATAACCTAACCAATGAGGAGAACCACACACAACCACTAGCATTTAGATATGGCATATCCTGCTATTCCAAACAAGACCCAAAAAAAGTTGTGCTCACTAGAAAGAGAAAAATACTAGACTTCTAAAGTCGAACACCGATACAAATTAAATCTAAACATTTAAAAAAATTAAATGACAACCCCAAAAAGAACTAAAACCAAAACCTCACCATGCCAGAGCAAATATATACCAAAAGCATCCACATTCCTCAATCCTAAAACATCAAACCCATGCAGATTTGAATCCAGAGACAAAGATACCAATTTTTAGTGCTAACAATTGGTCCCCTACTAGAAACTTTGCAAATGGAGATCATTCTGATTCGTGCACCTTGAAAAAAATATGGCAAGTAGGGAGAAGCACACACAACCACTAGAATTCAAATCTACAAGATCCTGCTATCTCGCAAACATCTACAAAAAAACATGACCCAAAAAAAGCTACGCTCACTAAAAAGAGAAAAACACACACGAAGACTTCTAGAGTACTGATCACCAATACAAATTAAATCTAAAAAAATTTAAACAGGTGCCAAGTTGTACGGAAATACTTTCCAATCCTCTCCCAAAGAGATATCCTTTGTAGGAAGCTAGAAATCATAAAATTTAGGGCAATCCCAATAAGAACTAAAACCAAGACCTCACCATGCCAGAGCAAGGTTCCACCAAAAACATCCATAATCCACATAAAATTTCAAACATATGGTTTATATTTGGCTTGCTTTAAGCCCTTGAAACACACCCTCAAAATAAATGGGACAAAGCACTCAAAAATAAAGGTTCAAGAACCCTAGGAGTGCTTTTAGAAACACCCAAAATTAATCTAGCCACAAAAGCTAGTTCAAACAGCTGGCTCACCCCCATTAACCTAAACCTACCATCCATAATAGCCAAATAGAACTAGTAATTATGCACTAACCATAAATATACAAGCTATCCTCTATAAATCCAGCAAACAAGGGGCAAAACCAATGAATGTTATGGAGAGAGCTCATTTTTCCACCACTATAGCTAGCCGCCAAGTCATAGGAGGGCAAGAAATAGTAAAACCAAAAGAATCTGCAACCCAAAGTGAAAAAAACCACCAAAAATCCCTCTTCCTATCAATCAAGATGGATCCATCAACTACCCAACCATCCCCCAATCCCCCAGCTAGGTTTCTAGTTGAACCAACCTTCTTCGAGGTTGTGAAATGAAATGAGGAAAGGGCCATCAACCAAAGTCTTCCTCCACCCAAAGGAGCCTCCACCAAGCTATACATCCTTCTCTGCATAGCAAGGCTGTTATTTTATTATATATATATATATAGTTGTGGTCAAGGAAATTGCTTTCATATGGTTGTTGGCCCAAACAAAGTGTAAGCTACTTCAAAGCATGAGGTAATACACCCATGGGTATTTATTTTTATTTCAACCTAAGTGATAATGTAAACATATATTACCTCAACCTTTATCATTATAGAGGCTCTTTATTATATATATTGTTGTGTTCGAGGAAATTTCTTCCATATGGTTGTTGGCCTGAACAAAGTGTAAGTTGTTGGAAAGCATGAGGTAATACATGGCCATTTGTTTTTATTTCAACTTAAGTGACAATGCAAACATATACTACCTCAACTTCTATCATTATAGAGGGTCTTTATATATATATATATATATGGTGGAGCATCATGTCTTTTTTTGTCATGAACCATTGTGGAAAAGTACTTAAAAGGGAATTGTGTGAAGAGATAGTATTTTCTTATTTTTTCCTTTTTAGTTATTGTCTATATGTTATGTCACCTATGGTGTGTTGGTGCATATATTTATTTTTGCATTTATTTTATTACATTATTAGTGCACCTATGATTAGCTTGCTTAGGTTAGTCTACTCTAGTTGAGTTAGTTAGTTGCCATGACCCTCTCAAAATGTGATTTATGATGTTATTTTTATATGTAAATTATGCTATATTCTTATGAATTATTATTTTTAACATTTTGGACAAGATACTGCTGACAAACTCTATGTTGTAGATAGAGATCTGCAAAAGATAAAATGAAAATGATAGCAGTGTAATTTCTGACCATAATGAAATATTCACTAATTGCTAAAGGGTGGAATAGTCTTTATCATGAAATATTTACCAATGACAGGATGTTATATAGAAGCTCATGTAGATGCATTAATGTTTATCTATAATTGATTAAAATTGCATTTTAATGTAGATTTGAATTTATGTATATTTATTTGGTTAAAATCAATGATTTTGATTTATTTTTCTTAAAAAAAATAATTTTAATAAATTTTAATTATATATATATACCATTTGAAGCTTTACTTAAAAACCCCCTTCCGGTCTAAGCAAAACAAATATAGAAAAAAAATTAACTTCCATCTAGCAAAAGCAAGCCCATTATGAGATGAACAGTTGCATGCCTTGAATGCAAGGGCGAACCTTTGAAGGCCCCGTGAATTGGAACAGGCGATGGAGAATTAAAAGATTCACCAAACAGGTCGAGGTGGATTTGTTGACAGTTGAAAACAAATTGACGTTCTATGACTACAAAAATCAGGAAAGCGTTAGCCCTTTCCATGAAGGGAATAAAGAATATAAAAGAATAGGAAAGCGTTACCGCTTTCCATAAATAAGAGGAGTAGAGACTAGAGAGCGTAAAAGAATCCAAGTTGAAAACGAAACACGCTACCCTTTCTAGTTTAGGACGCCAGGAGTTTGCTATGCTTCGGAAACGAATGGCTTGAATCTTATCACACCCTTTACACTGAGACCTTTATCACCGGTGAGGCCAACCTTTTCATCCGGACCACAAACATGACCGAAAACACTTGTATATACTTATGCCTTTTATCAAAGTTGATTTCTTTTGAACTAATGCTAAAATCCATCCTTTCCTTTTTCTCCTCGACAAAATGTCGAATTTGCTCCCAGGCAAGTTGAAGGGTTTGCAAGTTCATATTAGCAAAGCAGAATCTGAACCATCCACCCTCGTCACAGTGGCATGACGATCCCAATGATACATTCAACCCGATGTCTTTCAATATGGTCTTCCATAGTTTCATCTCTCCTTGCTTGCCTGATATTTCCAGCAGATGCCTCATATCCACCCAGCAGAACAACCCCATGTTGCCCTCCAAACATGATATGCCTGCTTCTCTCAATCCTTTCACAAATATAATATGCCTCTCTTGCAACCTATTTGGATTCTCTTCAACATATTCTATGACAAATATCCTGTCACAAAGCATGGCACCAAGCAAATGCTGCGTCTCCGAAGACACCAAGCAGAAACTCGACATTCTTCTAGCAGCTGTAACAACTGTGTCGTTATAAGAATAGATCACTCCCACTCTGAAACCCGGCAGTCCCATGTCTTTTGACAAACTGTAAATTATGTGAACACGGTCAGTATGGATGTTGGCAGCGGCAACAATTTCTGCGATGCTCACGAATCTCCGTGAGAAGACCGATCCGCCATAGATTTCATCGCAAATGAGATGAATATTCTTCTTGCATACGAAATCAAAAAAATCTCTGAGAGTGTCTGCATCCATCGTAGTGCCCAAGGGGTTTGATGGATTCGTTATGAGAAGGCCCTTCACTGTTATGTTTCGAGACTGAGCCTGCAGGTACGCTTTTTATGTAGAAGTTATAATGATTGCTTAGCACTATGTGATAAGAGAATCATTCAAGCCCATAGAAAATGAAGTTAGCACGTAATGCTTTCACTTGTTGTAGAAACATCTTTGGATGGATAATGATGGAGGCTGGGGGGTGTTTACCCTGCATAATATGGCGTTGGCACAAGGAAAGCTTCTCCTGGATCTGCCAGACAGAAGGTTAACAGAAAATTAGGTGTGTTTATGTGACTTGGTGTTATTTTTAAAGGTTGATTAAAGGAATATTTATTTTTTATTTTTTATTTTTTATTTTTCTCTAAACAATTCAACAATCCAGAGCCGAAGAGCTGCCATGTGAATTGTTGAATACTTTTCAACAATTAAACAAAATGTTCGAAAATTTTCGCAGCTTTCGTACGATTTGTTAGAGGGTTGGGTAAGGCAACACCCAAAGGCGTCCATTTGCTTGCCGGAGGGCTTATCAAAGTTTAAGGAAATTGCAAACTATCAAGATTATCATGGCTTGCCTGCTTTCAGAGAGGTACAAATTACAAGAAGCAAATTAATATCTGGCTCGAATACATGATTATAAGAAGTAGTGGATATAGTAGTTTTAGCGGAAGGTTTGACAGAGCAGCACATTATTAAACATGGTAAATATTGAATGCAGGGTATTGCGTCATTTATGGAAGAAGTGGGGGGAAGGAAAGCGAAATTTGAAAGCGATCGAATCGTCCTCACCGCAGGAGCAACCGCTGCTCACGAGGTGTTAACCTTCTGTCTGGCAGATCCAGGAGAAGCTTTCCTTGTGCCAACGCCATATTATCCAGGGTAAACACCCCCCAGCCTCCATCATTATCCATCCAAAGATGTTTCTACAACAAGTGAAAGCATAACGTGCTAACTTCATTTTCTATGGGCTTGAATGATTCTCTTATCACATAGTGCTAAGCAATCATTATAACTTCTACATAAAAAGCGTACCTGCAGGCTCAGTCTCGAAACATAACAGTGAAGGGCCTTCTCATAACGAATCCATCAAACCCCTTGGGCACTACGATGGATGCAGACACTCTCAGAGATTTGTTTGATTTCGTATGCAAGAAGAATATTCATCTCATTTGCGATGAAATCTATGGCGGATCGGTCTTCTCACGGAGATTCGTGAGCATCGCAGAAATTGTTGCCGCTGCCAACATCCATACTGACCGTGTTCACATAATTTACAGTTTGTCGAAAGACATGGGACTGCCGGGTTTCAGAGTGGGAGTGATCTATTCTTATAACGACACAGTTGTTACAGCTTCTAGAAGAATGTCGAGTTTCTGCTTGGTGTCTTCGGAGACGCAGCATTTGCTTGGTGCCATGCTTTGTGACAGGATATTTGTTAGAGAATATGTTGAAGAGAATCGAAAGAGGTTGCAAGAGAGGCATAGTATATTTGTGAAAGGATTGAGAGAAGCAGGCATATCATGTTTGGAGAGCAACGCGGGGTTGTTCTGCTGGGTGGATATGAGGCATCTGCTGGAATTGCCAGGCAAGCAAGGAGAGATGAAACTATGGAAGACCATATTGAAAGACATCGGGTTGAATGTATCGCCGGGATCGTCATGCCACTGTGACGAGGGTGGATGGTTCAGATTCTGCTTTGCTAATATGAACTTGCGAACCCTTCAACTTGCCTGGGAGCGAATTCCATGGTTTTTTAAATTTTAGATGACCAAAGCTCCACTTCCTTCCTTTTGTGCTTTTGCCTGCCAGTGGATTCTAAAGCTCAGCTCCCCCTGTTTATTCCTTTGGTTCAATTTCTTTTATATATATATATATATATATATATATATATATATATATATAAATTAAAAACCCATAAAATTCGCAATTGTACAACGATGCTTTCTTCAATGAAAAATATGAAAAAAAGCTATAGAGATGCGGCATTTGACCAACTTCCAAAAATAATTGTGATTGTTTAGAAGAAAACTGCACGTCGTAGGCAACGTGTTTAATGCGAAGGAAAAGATTTCAAGGGTAAAGTGTTCAGTTTTCCATTAAAAACCTGTTTAAATTATGGATTTTAATAAAAATAAAAATTTGTATAACCTGCCCTGCCTTCGTTTGTTTAGATTACAATGTTCCGCTAATTTATGCACCAATCCCATTTTCCTCTCCGCTTTAATCGTCCCCGTGTATATTAGTCATGCCATGACTATATAGGAATAAAATACAACTATTAGTGGCGTCAAATTACAATACTTCCAGTCAACCATAGAAGTTTTTTTTAATTTCTTTATTTTTATTTTATTTTATTTTATTATTTTAGTTTTGAAGAGTAAAATTTAGAACTCAAGTGTGTCTATCTTAGTAGAATTTAAGAGAATATTCACTTATTCTAACACCTCCCTTAAGTGATATTAGGGGAGGTTTTTTACAAATGAGTCCCGACAACAAGGCTTGATAAGGTACTCATTTACAATGACTTATTTTTGAAGAGATGGTAAAAACCTTATGGGAAAAATCATCAATAGAAAATAAGTAAGGAAGAGGCTTGTCTTCGGATGACAAATCCACTTGGGATGGGTTCAAAACTTCTTATGGGGTGTTGTCGACAAATTTTGTGGATTTTTGTGGCCAAAAATTGGGTTTTGGGTCCAAATTTGTGCTTCCAATAGTCACCCAATAACCTCCCTTTCGAATGAGAGATTAAGGATGTGAAAGGCACAAATCACAAGTAGGTATGTAAATTGGCAGCACTTCGTTGCTCAAATTCTCCTTCTCTGTATCTCTTTTGGGTGAGAAAACTCACCAATTTATAGACCTTAGGGTCTCTCTATTTAAATTGCGCATGCGAGTGCGCCACTTGAGTTGTTTGTCCTATTTTCAGAGAAAAGCTAATTCCCTGATTTAGAATCTCCTTGCATGAGGTCTCTAAAATAAAGGCATTCATGACTGAAGTCTCTCTTCTTGAATAAAAGCTTTTCCTCACAATTGCATGGCCTGAAGCCTCAATTAACTGGCAGACTTGTCGAGGTTTGACTTTTTTCCAGTCAAATTTGCTATTCGCCTCACCCTAGGGCAAATGCTGATATTCGTCCCTGGGTGGGACGAATGCCAGTTTGTATTCATCCATGGGTGGGACGAGTAGAGAGCAAGGTGCCAAAAAGGTGCCAAATTGACCTCTGACCTCCAAACTACTTTTGGGAGTGGTTAGGACCACTGTTTAACCTCTGGGTGCTGCCCTAGGGGCTGTTTGTGTCAATGCGATCAACGCTCTTTGTCACATAATTGGATTGATGTTGTTTTGGTGTCTACACTTTCTAGTTTAGGACACCATGAGTTTGCTATGCTTCGGAAACGAATGGCTTGAATCTTATCACACCCTTTACACTGAGACCTTTATCATCGGTGAGGCCAACCTTTTCATCCGGACCACAAACATGACCGAAAACACTTATATATACTTATGCCTTTTATCAAAGTTGATTTCTTTTGAACTAATGCTAAAATCCATCCTTTCCTTTTTCTCCTCGACAAAATGTCGAATTTGCTCCCAGGCAAGTTGAAGGGTTTGCAAGTTCATATTAGCAAAGAAGAATCTGAACCATCCACCCTCGTCACAGTGGCATGACGATCCCAATGATACATTCAACCTGATGTCTTTCAATATGGTCTTCCATAGTTTCATCTCTCCTTGCTTGCCTGATATTTCCAGCATATGCCTCATATCCACCCAGCAGAACAACCCCATGTTGCCCTCCAAACATGATATGCCTGCTTCTCTCAATCCTTTCACAAATATACTATGCCTCTCTTGCAACCTATTTGGATTCTCTTCAACATATTCTATGACAAATATCCTGTCACAAAGCATGGCACCAAGCAAATGCTGCGTCTCCGAAGACACCAAGCAGAAACTCGACATTCTTCTAGCAGCTGTAACAACTATGTCATTATTAGAATAGATCACTCCCACTCTGAAACCTGACAGTCCTATTTCTTTTGACAAACTGTAAATTATGTAAACACGATCACTATGGATGTTGGCAGCGCCAAAAATTTCTGCGATGCTCATGAATCTCCGTGAGAAGACCGATCCGCCATAGATTTCATCGCAAATGAGATGAATATTCTTCTTGCATACGAAATCAAACAAATATCTGAGAGTGTCTGCATCCATCGTAGTGCCCAAGGGGTTTAATGGATTCGTTATGAGAAGGCCCTTCACTGTTATGTTTCGAGACTGAGCCTGCAGGTACGCTTGTTCAAGGGCATTCACTGTCACCTGAGATTTATCAAGAGGAAGATACGGTTTTGGTAGAAGAAGAGGTAGAGGATTCCCCAAATACCACATTGAATATGGATAAATAAGTTATTAATCATTTGAATATCCAATGGTATAGTAGGACAATGGTAAAGGAAAATAAATTATGAACCTTATTGGATAGGTAAATAAAGAAGGTGTTGCCTCATCCAAGCACATGGAGGAACTAGAATAAATATAATCCTTTATGATGAAAAGGAAATTGTTAAAAATAGCCAAGGAGGTGCATGGCTCAATGCAAAGAATAAGTTATTTTATAACCATATGCAAATTGAAATGCAAGTGTTACAAAGTCATTGTAGACAATGGGAGTGCAAATAATTAAATTACTGTAGATATTGTATAAAAGCATGGGTTTAAGACAATTGAACACCCAAATTTGTATAAAGTATCAGGGTTTTAAAGGGGACATCAAATTTTGGTAATTGAATAATGTATTGCAAAATTTATTATTGGTTCTTACAAGGTTGACATACTATATGATGTTATGCCTATGGATGCTTACCATGTCTTGTTGGTGAGGCCATGATAATTTGATAGAAATGTAGTGCATGATGGTAGGGTGAAAACCTATGCTAATGATAAATATTACAAGAGGTACACATTAGATCCATTAAAGGATAAAAGAGGAAAATTAAATAACATTCATGTGGTGTGCTTGAGTATAAAAAATAATTTTGAAGGATTATAAGATAAATTCAAAGGGAGACATGGTAGCATTGAGAGAAGTTATGAAACAAGTGGAGATAAAGGAAGAAACAAGAAAGATAATAACAATAGGTGGTTTGAGAGAAGAGGTAGTTTGTCCAAGTCACCACTAATAGTGATGATGAAGATAACAACACAATGATTCCAAATTCAATTTTATGATCACCCCTAAGTAGAATTGTAGATAAAGAGAATGAAAAAGAAGTGATAAAGAGATAATGAAGAAATGTGAACCTCATCATGTCATTGATGATCATAATAGAGGTTATATTATTGAATAACATAATGATGATGAAATGATTGGATGCTTTTAATGAAGAACCAAATATATTCACTCCAAGTTAATGAAAATAATGGGATATACTAACAAAGGATTGAAAAGATATGAAAAATATGTGAAAATACTCATAATGGTAGATATAAAACCAAATAATGAAGGGCTTAGATATACAGGTCAAATATAAAGCAATGTTATTAAATTTGTGAGAAGAGATATTAGGACATGGGATGAATATCCTAGGATGGATTATTGTAGTTAGTATGAAATATCTAGATATATGGCAACTAGGTGTTGGAGACTACATCCTTTTGAGATTTGTGGAGGACATAATCACTCAAAAAGAAGGTGTTGGCACCAAGAGAAAGTAATCAATAAAATACATGTTTATTATAGTTGGATGGATGAGATGGAATAAGAGAAATTGAAACAAATATTGAGTGGATTCAATAATAAAATGATTTATTCTCCAAATAAATTAAGGATAAGATAGAAGAGTTGGTCTTGTGATGAAATTTAAGCTAAAATGGAAATAACTTGGAAAATCAATCCATTTTCATGAGATAAATCTCATAAAATATTTCTCTTACCCAGTGAGTATGATGCGGGAGCATCCACACATGAAAATAGTTATATGTAAAGTAGCTTCCACCTATTTGTAATTGCCATCGGTATATATAAATAAACCCTTCTTGTAAGAGATAAAGAAGAAGAGGAAGAAGAAGAGAAAGAGGGAGAGATGAAGAGGAAGTTGAAAGAATAAAATAAAAATAGACAAGCATAGATACATGTAGGATAAAGTTAAGAGAGAAGAAAAGATGATACAACATACATAGAGAAGAGAAAATAGGATGTGTACATAGAGAGAACATAGTTAAGAGAGTGAAAGAACAACAATATAATAGAATAAGCATGGAGCATATATAAATTATTATATAAGGATATTTGTAAACCATGCTACTATAATATCCATTCACTCATATGATCATATAATTACAATTTTTGTTTTAGTCCATACTCTATGTGTGGGGAATGTGTTGTGTTGTTAGATTTATGTACTATTAATTTTATTTTTATAAGAATAAATTTTGAAGCATTGCATAGGTATTGTTGTAGTCTAGATATTACATGCATATTTATACCATTCAATACCTTAGATTTTGAATGATTATGGTTTGAAGTATTATTTATCCAAGTTTCACATTTTAAAATATTGTAGTTTGATACCCTATAGTTCAAGTGTTATTTTCAATCAAGTTAGTTTGTTGTTCAATCAAAGTATCATTTAAGATAGCCAATTAAGTACCTATGGAAATTATCAACAAAGTAAGATGTTTTAGTTCGGATGTTGTTTACCGCTTAATAGATTATTATGTCATACAAGAAATATTGATGTTATTCAAGCAAATATCATTGCAACAATTGAAGAGTAATTCACAATGAGAAAATTCAAATAGATTGTCATTCAAAAAAGAGTTGTGTTCAAATAAGAGTGCAATTCAAGAGGAATTATTGTTCGAGTAAGGAATGAGATACCATTCAAGTGGGAATATCATTCAAGAGAGCATCATTCAAGTGAGAAAAGACCTTTCAAGTGGTGAAAAAAGTACCATTCAAATAAGTGTCTTTCAAGTGTTAAATGGAATATTATTCAGGTAAAGGAGAGTCGTTTAGTTAATAATTTAAGTGTCATGTAAGTGAAGATTTTAATTCTATTCAAGATAAACATTTCCCTAATGTTCAATGAATATTCAATACGTCATGTCATTCCAATTAAAGATATTTTACTCATGAGTGAATTGTGAAATATGCTATGTAAGGAGGTAGTTTTTCATTGATCCCCCTCCATGCAACTACATCAAGCATATGCTATTTCCTTTTGTTAACTTAATTTTGATATTAGTATTGATTTATATCACATATACAAACCAAACAATCTTCATTTTTTTTTATTAGTATTATTAACATGTAAGACAACAATCTAATCAACAAATATGTATAAAATCATCATGCATTTCAAGATAATTAAAGTTGTTTTAAAGGTGATTAAGCTTTTATTATAAAAATATTTTATTATCTAAAACTTTCATTTCAATCATAAATATCTCTTCCAGTATCTCCTAGTAACTAAATCTTCATTGAAGATATTTGATGCCATTCATGTGTAGTTTTTCTTATATGTAGTAAAGGAGGATATATTTAACACACAAGTTTGTTTTTTTAATACTATAACATAACATTGTAAAATTATATTCATATTCCTTTGTATGAGGTACATACATCTATATAGGAGGTATATACATTGTCCTTTAGATTTCACTTAAAGTTTATACCATTTATCTAGACTATTCAAGTGTTCATAGTCAAAGTCACTCAAGGATACACAATGATGTGGACATATATAATTAACCCATATTAAAACCATGGATCACTAGGGACACAAAAACCCTTACATATCTATACTATTTCTAGTATCATAAATAATGAGTGATCCCACTAATGCTTTTGCATGAGACTACATTAAATGGGGTTTTGATTCCATTAAGAGAACCTATAATTGAATGTACATCCTAATTGAAATGTGATTATAGATTTTTATCACATTAATGCTTTAATTGTCATTTTTTTACCACTTGTTACAAAATCATGGTGATTCAAGGCTTTCCTCTCTTCAAATATTGTTTTAATATTATAACATAACATTGTAAAATTATATTTATAAATTATAAAAAAAATGCAAAGAATTTGAAAAGCTATGTTTGACAATACTCTTCAAGTTCTACTATAGTATTTTTTTTTATCTTTCAACCTTTGAAAACTCCTTTACAAAAGGTATAAACATATGATATATACTATACATGTCTTGTATGAAATATAAATCATTAATATTTTAATTATAGTATGCTAACCTTTCTATTTTGGAAAAAGAAGATAAATAAAATTAGGTAAGGTCGTTCTCTTTTATGAGACATATATAATAAGTTACTTCTTAAAGTATATAAATGATAACTTATTTAGTGGGGATTTTACAATTGATGTATCAAAATATAAAGGGAGTTGGTACCTTTTCACAAATCAAATTATTATAATGCTAAAAAGTCTTCTTGTGCCACAATCGTGTGTTGGGTGGGTTTTTATTGACCACCGTTGGTTGTGTTGAATATTTGATAGGTGGGTTTTACACGACCACCTCTAGATATTTAATAGGTGGTCTGATACTACTAATGTCTTGTAGTGAACTTGTATGTAGTTTCCTTTGTAGCAACAAAAGATAATGGAAGAGTATATTTTAAACTTGTAAAAATTAATTTAACTTAAAATATATTATAAACATGAACAACATTTTAATTTTATAAATAATTAAAACCTTTATTTTAAGTATTATTTTGTTTAATTGAAATTATATATTTTTATTATGATGTTACTATTTCTAAGTTAGACATGTTAGCTAAAATAAAAACTAAAAAAAATCAAATAAGATAAACATGTAATTATGATTTAGATAGATTAATGAAGTATACCCAATTTTAGGAATATTTTCATCCATAAAGTTCTAGATTTGAATGTATTTATTTTTTATGATTGAAAATCATTCAAGGTTGTAATTTGTAAACTCCTTCCAAGTCTGCTTGGCCAACAATGCCATGTTCATATTAGTAACTCTTCTAAGCCCCAGGCCTCCCTGACTTTTGGGTAAGCAGACTTTTTCCTAGCCGATAAAATGGAATTTTTTTTTATCTTTTGATCCTACCCATAGGAATCTCTTCTAAATCTATTCAATTTTGTTATAGAAAAAAACTAGGGCTTTGAATACTGACATAAAATAAACATGAATACTTTGAATATAGGCCATTGTGAGGGTGGATTTGGTGGCTTTGGTTGCTTTATTTTTTCAATAACATTGCTTCACATAGACTTTTTGGGTTTACTAGTGAATAGGGGAAGGTCTAAATAGACAATGGGAAGCTCGGATATGATACACTAAAGAATATGAGTAATATTGACCTATCTAGATAGGGGGCTATTGAGAAAGAAAACATTACTCTTGGCATAGTCTATATTTTTTCCTACAACCTCTTCGTAGAGATATAAAATACCTTTAATTCAAAAACTGAAGCATGGGTGGCTAAGATAGTATCATCTACAAACTACTTATGAGAAAGGGGTCTCATGTTGGAAACATCTTGAATACATGATATCATGCCATCCAAATAGATATATTTGAGAGCTCTTCCAAGGGATTTAGAAAGAATAATAAAGAGAATACGAAACATGGGATCCCCATGTCTAAGTTCTTTGTTTCTTGGGAAATAACCTATTGCAGATCCATTGACTAAAACTAAGAATCAAGGGTTATAAATGCAGCCTTGAATAAGGTTGATCCACTCTCTATGGAAGCTAAATTTTAGAAGGATAGCAAGAAGGAACTCTCAATTGACTCTATCAAAATATTTATACATATCAATTTTGAGGACTAGGGCAGCTTTTATATTACTAGAGATAGAGTGGAGAACTTTATGCAAGGTTATGATACCATTAGTTATAGATCTACCTTTTATAAAAATGCCTTGGTAAGGATCTATGATATATCTTCTTCAATAATGTCCTAATAGTTCTGAAAAACCTGAGGGGAGAAACCATTAGGCCTAGGGTCTTTATCAGGGTGCATAGTGAATAAATCTTGTTTGATCTCATTCGAAGAAAGAGGTTTTATGAGAAAGGAATTCATAAAAATTTTGGCTTTGTAAAAATTTGATTGAGTAACTGAGTTTTGGCTTCGTAAAAATTTTGGGGATAGGTTCCCAAGATATATTCAAAATAAGAAGAGGCTTCATCTTGAATTTCAAAAGCATCTCTAGTAGTGGAGCCATCATCTCTAATCAATTCCCTAATTTTATTTGAACTTTTGTGCCTGAGAATGGAAGCATAAAAATATTATATTTTAGTCACCTTCCTTGACCCAAAGGGCTCTAGATTTTTACCTCCAAATTATCTCTTCTTTACCCAAAATATTATGGTACTCTGCTAAAATTTATTTCTGCCCAACTCTGATTTGATCACTCAGCTTCCCATTTCGTATTTGTTGTTCAATGCTTTTTATTTGATCAAAAATCTACTTTTTGCTTTCAAAAATATTACCAAAAACTTTTATGTTACAGATTTTAAGGTTTTCCTTGACAACCTTGAGTTTATGGGAAACTTGAGTAATGAAAGACCCAAAAAATACTGATATTACCAATTAGAGATTTGGTTATGAATATCAGGGTGCTACATCCACATGGCTTTGAATTTACAAGGAATCTTGAAATTACGGCCTTTATCAGGTTCAAAAAAATAGGGCAATGATTAGAACCAATTATCGAGAGACAAATGAGAGTAGCATCACCATAACAGTAATAGCCTCTCACCATAATAGTAATAGCCTCTTGAGAAAGAAAAACTGTCAAGATTAACTTGGATATGTTGATCCCCAACTCTCCCATTGCTCCATGTGTATTTTGCTCCTTTGATTTGGATGTCCATCAGTTCACTATCAGTTATAAAATTATGAAAATTTTTAATTCTTTTGGATGGAGTGACAGTTCCCTCTTACATATCTAAGGGGAAAAGAGAGGAATTAAAATATTTGGCAAAGATCCATGAAATATTTTTGAAAGTATTCCTCAAGTGTCTCAAAGTATCCCATAATGTATTCATGCTGGTTAGATTGTTGGGGGTGTAGACATTGGATAAAATCGAGGAATAATTATTGTCTTTGCAGTAAAACAGGAATGTTCACAATCCTATCTAACAAAGAGATAATTCTACTTTCAACTTTAATGGAATTCCATAGATAAATTAAACCCCCTAAAGTGCCTTGAGTGGGGGCTAAAATTAAAATCATTATTCTTTGAAATAGATTTAGCAATTTTCTCGATTTTGTTTTGCTCAATCTTTGCTTCTTGCATAATCATGATAGTGGGCCTGTATTCCTTCCTCAAAGTGCATCCAAATCTCTGCTTGAAATAACTATTGAGGCCTCTCAAATTCCATGAGAGGATCCTCATTTGAAAATTTTGAAAACGTTTTTGCTTTCGTTTAACTATTGTAAGGGAGATTTGAGTCTTTTTATTCATCTTTCTCTTGACTGAATAGGTCCTAGAAAAGAATATTTTGAATGCCATTGACAATTTAGTTGTCTATTTCTTTCTTTCTTTTTTCATTTATGGATGATCTTTCCTTTTTTATCACTACCAATATCCACAAAGGCTTTAACTTAAAATATATTATAAACGTCAACAACATTTTTATTTTATAAATAATTGAAATCTTTCTTTTATTTTTTATTTTTTATTTTTTAAATTGAAATTATATATTTTTATTATGTTATGATTGCTAGATAGACATGTTAGCTAAAATAAAAACAAAAAAATTAAATAAAATAAACATGTAATTATGATTTAGGTATATTAATGATGTGTACATTTCAAAATTAACTTTTATAAATAAAATATATTGACATTGTATACATATACAATGCAGAAAACTTAAAATTATACATAATGTAGAGAATAGGAATACATTATTTCTATAGTTTGTTGAGATGGAGGATTTATTTACTATGAGAATAATGGAAAATTTCATGTCTCCGTACACTTCAAAAATATCCCACTATGTTTATATGTACAATATAAAAATAAAAATGAATAAGGTATAACGATAACAACAAATAGTTTAAATGTTAGATATACTCAGATAATTCATACTCCTACATGGTTTAAACATTATGTGGCCTCCTTGTATGACACCATTTCTATCACTTATGTTTTAAACGGTCCATGGTCTTGTTCAACAAGTCGACATGCATGATTCTTTTCTTTGAGGCTGCTCCAACAAATCTTTGTTATCATTCCCACTCTGTATTACATAACTGACTTCCATGGCTGATATTCATTCATTCTTATGCCTTGTGAGCCTGTACTACCCTAGCCTAGTCATCGTTAGTGAAAGGCTCTACAATTCCACTACATACAAATGTATTGTCCATTGCATAATTGTAAGGAGCTAGATTAGAAATTGATCCTAAGCCAAATCTGTAACTAAAAAACTTCCTATGACTACCTCTACGGGTGTAATCTACTCTCTAGGAGATAACTCATTCTATGTGTGAAGAACAATACGTGAGCGATGACATCATGACCCCAACTCTTCCTTTTACCCTGAACAAAATATCAGACACACAAAAAGGATAGATCACATTTTACATTCATCATCACGAGCTTTTTTTCACTACTTTAACATATTTTTGTAGTTCAAAATTTGCTTTGGACAATGAGACTTGCTTTTCAATTTATGTTAAGCACATTTGGTGCGCTGGACTTGGTATTCGTGATTACACATGCCTAGTGATACGCCTCTTGTTCTGATCATGTGCTTGAAAAAAAATACGAGTCATACATACGAATGAAGTTATGGACGAATCAACAACAAATATTCCACATACTTTATTCAGAAATTGATGGCATATAACATATCATGTGATGTCAACATATTGGAGACTATTACAGAGTGAGCAAAAAGAGATTTCATAAAAGTCCTTGTTAGGAAGCACTTGAATATATGTTAATGTGTCTTCCTCCAAGAGTAGTCGAAATGTATAGCAAATAGAACCTATAAAAGTATTTATTGGAGTGCACCTTAATATGCGTGAATGTTCTCTCCCATAAAATTAGTCAAAATGTGTAGCAAATAGCATCTATAGGAGTGTCTTAGACATGTGGTTATTTGATTAAAATTCAAATTTGTCCATTGTGGCTTATGATTGCTAAACTAGAAATAAAATTATAATAATTTTATATAAAAAAATTAAAATTAAATTTGAATAATAGTTTTTAAAAATTTTAAAAATATTACTTTTTTAATACATAACATTAAATGATGTATGTTTTGATTTTGTCTTAATCAATTTTATTTTATTTTTTTATTTTATGGATGAAGGGGTTTTAAAAAGTTTCCTAAACTTTTATAGGAGAGCTTTTTGAAATGTCCCTTAAAATTTGACAACTAAACCAAGATTTTCAACAAGAGCTCAAAGAAAAGCCACTTACAAACTGAATCCAGACGAATCTATCTAAAATTGAGGAATGCCCCAAATGAAACTAGCAATGAGAGGAAATCCACCCCAGTAAAGCATTCAAAACAAAAAAAAAACTTCCCACCCATGATGGGAACCATGCATAAAGAAACATGAGATTTGATTGATTTCAAATTATCATCAGGACAGGAACCCTAGAACTGAAGAGCTAGGACAACAAAACAAGCACCTCACAATCCAAAAATTGGAAAATACTACAACAAGCTAGAATTAAACCTAAAATAGAAAAAAAAACCCATGCATATTTGAATCTAGAGATAAAGATACCAATATTTAGCCCTAACGACTGGTCCTCTTCTAGAAACATTGCAAAAGAAGACCATTATGTTTCCTGCACCTCAAAAATAACCTAACCAACAAGGAAAACCACACATAGCCACTAGAATTTAGATATGGCATATCTTGCTATTCCAAACAAGACCTAAAAAAGGTGTGCTCACTAGAAACAGAAAAATACTAGACTTCTAAAGTCGAAAACCAATACAAATTAAATCTAAAAATTAAAAAAAATTAAATGACAACCCCAAAAAGAACTAAAATCAAAACCTCACCATGCCAGAGCAAAGATATACCAAAAAGCATCCACATTCCTCAATCCTAAAACTTCAAACCCATGCAGATTTGAATACAGAGACAAAGATACCATTTTTTAGTGCTAACGATTGGTCCCCTACTAGAAACTTTACAAATGGAGATCATTTTGATTCATGCACCTTGAAAAAAATCTGGCAAGTAGGGAGAAGCACAGACAACCACTAGAATTCAAATCTACAAGATCCTGCTATCCTGTAAACATCTACAAAAAACATGACCCAAAAAAAGCTACGCTCACTAAAAAGAGAAAAACACGAATACTTCTAGAGTACTGATCACCAATACAAATTATATCTAAAAATTTTAAAAATTTAAACAGGTGCCAAGTTGTACGGAAACACTTTCCAATCCTCTCCCAAAGAGATATCCTTTGTAGGAAGCTAGAAATCATAAAATTTAGGGCAATCCCAATAAGAACAAAAACCAAGACCTCACCATGCCAGAGCAAGGTTCCACCAAAAACATCCACAATCCACCTAAAATTTCAAACATATGGTTTATATTTGTCTTGCTTGAAGCCCTTGAAACACACCTTCAAAATAAATGGAACAAAGCACTCAAAAATAAAGGTTCAAGAACCCTAGGAGTGCTTTTAGAAACACCCAAAATTAATCTAGCCATAGAAACTAGTTCAAATAGTTGGCTCACCCCAATTAACCTAAACCTACCATCCATAATAGCGAAACATAACTAGTAATTCTTCACTAACCATAAATATAAAAGGTCTCCTCTAGAAATCCATCAAACAAGGGGAAAAACCAACGAATGTTATGGAGAGAGCTCATTTTTCCACCACTATAGCTAGCCGCCAAGTCATAGGAGGGCAAGAACCAGTCAATCCAAAATAATATGCAACCCAAAGTGAAAAAAAACCACAAAAATCCCTCTTCCTATCAATCAAGATGGATCCATCAACTACCCAACCATCCCCCAATCCCCCAACTAGGTTTCTAGGTGCACCAACCTTCTTTGAGGTTGTGAAATAAAATGAGGAAAGGGCCATCAACCAAAGTTTTCCTCCACCCAAAGGAGCCTCCACCAAGCTATATATCCTTCCGTGCATAGCAAGGCTATTATTTTATTTTATAAAAATAATATATATATATATATATATATATATATAGTTGTGGTCAAGGAAATTGCTTTCATATGGTTGTTGGCCCAAACAAAGTGTAAGCTACTTCAAAGCATGAGGTAATACACCCATGGGTATTTATTTTTATTTCAACCTAAGTGATAATGCAAACATATATTACCTCAACCTTTATCATTATAGAGGCTCTTTATTATATATATTGTTGTGTTCGAGGAAATTTCTTCCATATGGTTGTTGGCCTGAACAAAGTGTAAGTTGTTGGAAAGCATGAGGTAATACATGGCCATTTGTTTTTATTTCAACTTAAGTGACAATGCAAACATATACTACCTCAACTTCTATCATTATAGAGCGAATATGCTGAATACGATGCGTCTAAAACCAAACTTAACGCCAAAAGACTATGTATTGAAAAATGCATAAAAAGGAAAGAACATGAGCGAATCAACACAAGATAAAAGAAATATGGAATAGGATCCTCTTTATTGATGTGCTTTCAAAGTCGTGTTACAATACGTCTCCTTCCTTTTTAGGGGATAGGTGCATCGAATATGTTTCTTGTCACATCCATGATAGCAATCCTTTTTCCGCATGCCCACATGTAAGATGGGCGGACCAAAACATCACCGCTGCTTGCGTATATTATTTTTCACTCCTTCCTGCTCTTCCACTGTCGAAAACCTACATTCAAAGAAACAAAAAATATTAATAGCACCTGCAGACATAATAAAGCATGTATTTCCCAAGGCCTACAGTCAATATATGCATGAAAATATTAAAACGATAATTAAATGACCTCAGATCGACCTAAAATTTTGACAGATGCATAAATATGTTACCAGGAAGCCACTGCAAAAAGAACAGTCTAGAAATTTCTCATAGAATTGTATTCGCTCCAGGGTGGGACGAATAGACCTACAATAACTTGTCAGAAAGCACCCTCTTCAATGTCCTGCTTAGAAAGCTCCAAATGACCTTCAAAGTTGGTGTTAGCTAATTGGGGATGTTTTGGGAAGATCCATCTGGTCAGATTTCTCCAATTTTTCCTCTAGGACCCATATTTTTCTGGTGCCATCTGCAAGGTTAGTAAAGGCAGGAAATGAAAAAAACCTAGTCAAAATTACTTAGAATGAAATGAAATTTAAACTGCAGCCTATTTAACAAACCTAGAATAAAATGCAAAAGAAAAATTAGAGAAATCTATCACATATTTCTAATCGTCCCGTGTTGGGGCGAATAGGACTGTGATAGTTTGGGGGGCGCCCGGGGGCAAAACGCCCACCGTTTGGGACACAGTTTCGGCACCAATCCACTTGGGATGGGTCCAAAACTTCTTATGGGGTGTTGTCGACAAATTTTGTGGATTTTTGTGGCCAAAAATTGGGTTTTGGGTCCAAATTCGTGCTTCCAATAGTCACCCAATAACCTCCCTTTCGAATGAGAGATTAAGGATGTGAAAGGCACAAATCGCAAGTAGGTATGTAAAATTGGTAGCACTTCGTTGCTCAAATGCTCCTTCTCTGTATCTCTTTTGGGTGATAAAACTCACCAATTTATAGACCTTAGGGTCTCTCTGTTTGAATTGCACATGTAAGGGTGCCACTTAAGTTGTTTGTCCTATTTTCAGAGAAAAGCCAATTCCCTGATTTAGAATCTCCTTGCATGAGGTCTCTAAAATAAAGACATTCATGACTGAAGTCTCTCTTCTTGAATAAAAGCTTTTATTCACAATTGCATGGCCTGAAGCCTCAGTTAACTGGCAGACTTACCGAGGTTTGACTTTTTGCTAGTCAAACTTGCTATTCGCCTCACCCTGGGGCGAATGCTGATATTCGTCCCTGGGTGGGACGAATGCTAGTTTGTATTCGTCCCTGGGTGGGACGAGTAGAGAGCAAGGTGCCAAAAAGGTTCCAAATTGACCTCTGACCTCCAAAACTGCTTTTGGGAGTGGTTAGGACCATTGTTTAACCTCTGGGGGCTGCCCTAGGGGTTGTTTGTGTCAATGCGATCAGCGCTCGTTGTCACATAATTGGATTGGTGCTGTTTTGGTGTCTACACTTTCTAGTTTAGGACACCAAGAGTTTGCTATGCTTCAGGAATGAATGGCTTGAATCTTATCACACCCTTTACACCGAGACCTTTATCACCGGTGAGGCCAACCTTTTCATCCGGACCACAAACATGACCGGAAACACTTGTATATACTTATGCCTTCTATCAAAGTTGATTTATTTTGAACTAACGCTAAAAGCCATCCTTTCCTTCCCACCACTTCTTCCATAAATGACGCAATACCCTACATTCAATATTTACCATGTTTAATAATGTGCTACTCTGTCAAACCTTCCGCTAAAACTACTATATCCACTACTTCTTATAATCATGTATTCGAGCCAGATATTAATTTGCTTCTTGTAATTTGTACCTCTCTGAAAGTAGGCAAGCCATGATAATCTTGATAGTTTGCAATTTCCTTAAACTTTGATCTTTTCAACGGGAGACAAACATGTGAAGGAATTGATCTCTTCACTTGGTGGATTCAAAAAGTTCTATGCAAATTGCTTTCCTTTGATTGCTTGTGAAAGTATGGATTCCAAGCGCAACGACATGAGAAATCTGCACAGGGACAGCCTCTCTCCTACCGTGCCTTCCGATTTTGTCTCCCTTGTGGACGTGCACCACAAGAATAGGCTCATCTTTTCCAAAGTCCTTTGAGAAATCCCGTTTGCTGACTGGAAAAGTCAGCCGACCCTAACGTCTACGAAGTCGTCGGTCGTAGCCAATTCCGTTTAGAATAACACTTCTCCCTCGACCCTACTTAAATCCTTTTAGTCATGCGGTGATTATAGGAATAAGACGTATTAAAGTGAATAAAATTTCAACATAGAAATAAAAGACAAATATTAGTAATGTCAAACTACAATAATTCCAATCAAGCATACTCTGTTTTCTTAAAACTCCTTTAATTTTTTTAATTTATTTTATTTTATTTTATGTTATGTTTATAGGCGCCAAGGATAAGGGGCACAAATGACTAGGTTGAGGGAAAAGGGTTCAGTAATAAAACATCAAACACCGGAAAGTTATATTGTAAAGATTTCTTTTAACAGTCTATCACATTTAGATTTGGTTATTTTTTATTTTTTTATTTTTTTGTATTATTAAGTGAAAAGAGGGTTTTGAAAGGGATCTCACAATTTTTTATATAGCATGTAACAACAAAAATAGAAAGAAATAAAACATACACAATAAAACAAACCTAAAGAAGAAGGAGTCCATAAAATCTCATGGAAAACCAGAATGAGGGAACCGAGATAGTTCTACTTCATTGAGTTAAATTTATTAACAATATTACCAGACATATGGGCGGCCTCCTCAACGTAGTCTAAAGCCATCTTAATAGAGCTTAAAACTATACGTTGCTTAATTTCCAACAGACAAATACTATGAAGAAAAACACTTTTCTTCATAGCAGCTTCTCCCGAAGAATAAACATGTCTTTGACGGAGGGTCTAGGAAGAATCTCAACATCATCCACCA
>JAQPPZ010015418.1:0-331840 GCA_028583015.1 Wollemia nobilis
TCTCCAAACACTTATAGAAATAAACCCTTCAAAGCTTTTAAAATATAACTAAGGTATTAAATTTTTAATAAAAACTGTATCTCTCATTTAAGATTATTAAACCTTAGGAAAAATAATAATCAACCATTAAATTTTATTATTCCTCCTTAACCTTAGAAATATTAAATATTTAATAATTCAAACCAAATAAAACCCTAATACCTTTTTAATTGGTGTTGTTCCTTGATGTCTTAGGCATTGTAGATTCCACTATAGTATTTTGAAAAATTGGTAAGCTTTCTTTCTTATCTCAAGCATGTGAAAAAATTGTTGGTGTTTGTTGGAGATGCCTTGCATGAAGAACATTAAAATACATTTAGAATATATGTTACACTTTGTTATCTTTCACCTTCCATTATTCAATGTATCATCTGCATGAATATGTTGGCATTGTAATATTTCACTCCATGAACCATTTTACACTAATCATTATGACTTTTTAGCACTCAAATTATGATTCCCTTGATTTATTTAGGATGGTCTTATCTCCAATGTTTTTTTTAATGTTACACTTACAAACCAAATATTTTATTTATCTCCTAGGATTACACTTTACTTCATCTTATGTTGTCTACAAATAGCACTTGGCTAGTGCAAATGGTGCTTGTCTATTGCGTATGATGATTGGCTTTAATATTCGCTTGGATTTTCCTTTGGGTAAATGGCATTTAGACTTCCATAACTTCTTCAAACATAGCAAGATGACATTTGCTTTCCTTTTTTCACTTCACTCAAAATTGGTAGATTTCACACTATTCAACAATGGTGCTTATCCATTGTGGATTATTTGCTTTGGTTTCTTCTCCACGGTGGAAAATTTGCTTTGATTTATTCTTTCTTATAATGTGTTGTATCCTCTATTTTAGGTTTAGGTGGATACTTTGCTTTGGTTTCTTCTCCACTATGAGTGCTTTTCTACCTTTAAAATTTTAACCTTTCTTTCTTCGCACTTAGCTAATGGTTGCACTTTCTTATTGCTTACTCCTGAATGTTACCCTTCATATTTTATCCTTGAATATTTATTTTCATATGCTATCCTTGAACTACTTTGCTATCCCTTGTGGAATACACTTATTATGCTCCTCTTGAACTATAACATTGTCCGTTATGGAATATGCTTGCTAATATACCTTAATATTGTAGGCATAGGTGTTATGCTCTACAATTTGACCTATGTTCTCCTAGGTACATGACTTCATGTTAATCATGCTTGGCTATAGTCTTGATGTGGCCTAGCTTGGATACTTTTCTCTATGCACATATCCTTTGCATGCCCAATAAAATAATCTCTCTATAACTTGGTGCATGTAATGTGGTGCATGTTAAAGTGGCAATGAGATTGCCTTATCTTATAACTTGTGCCTCCAACCTGAAACGTAACACTATACTTTATTAACACATTGACTTCTTCTCTTAACGTAGTTTTCTTCTTTGTATTGATGCTTGATTTTATTTTTGCATCTTGCTCTTTTCTTGATATTAATAGAGCTAATATGGCACTTTTTAACTATAGTGCTACTATGCCACTTCACCTACTTATAGATGATACTATTATCTTGCTTGTTTTTCTTCGTTCTTCAACATTTGCAATTTTTTGTTCTTCAAACTTTGACAAGATGCTTGCCAATATTCCTTGTTGTCTATCTAGACACTTTTCTTTAGATTGAATATGTTGCCTTCAAGTTTTCTTGTTGTCCTTTGATTTCTCTCCCCTGCGCTCAATAAAATTTTGATCATTAATTTACCTAAATAATATTTATTTTTTCTCTTTCTTGAACGTTGTACTATGTTTTTTCTTGACTTATTATACTTCTCAAACTTATATTAAGTTTTTATCTATCTCAAGCCAATATTTCTTATTCAATGGCTTGTAGAATGAACTTATCTATCTTTATGAAATGATATTCATTCACTTCCTTCAATATTTGATAAGACCTTCTTCAGTAGATCTCCTCTCTCTATCATATGAGCTTGTCATATAATTGTGATGATTGTCCTAAATCTATTAATATCCTCTCCTTTCTCTTAAATGTTGCCCATGTGGTCTTTTATGATGCTTTGCATCAATATTATTATGCTACCTTTTCTATGCTAGATTCAAGTCTTCTTTTTATGGTGCTATTGTAGCACTTAACTTGCTTATGGAGGATGCCATGAACACTACCATGCATTCTCTAAATTTGATGTATATTTTATTTATTGTTGCTCTTGTGCCATTTACTACATTTATCTTTAATGTTGTCCTTGTGACATTTAAATACTATCTTTCTCTTTAATGTTACCCTTGTGGTTTTCAAACGTTACCTTTCTCTTTGATGCTACCCTTGTGACATTCACACTTTTCAATACTGCCCTTATGACATTCAAATTATTTTAATATTATCCTTGTGGTATTCACTCACTTTTAGTACATCCCTTGTGGCATTCACTCTTTCCAAATATTTCCTTGCTCTTTTACTAATCTGAATTCTCTGATTTTTCTATCCAATGTAGACTACTAATATGTTTCCTTTGATGTGTTGTATGCTATCCTTTAACTAGGACTGTCCTCAAGAATTTTTATTGTATTGATGTCTTCTTATTATCTTTAATTTTTTATTAATGGTATATTTTATTTCTAAATACTAATAAACCTTTGCTAAGGACCTTTTACAATAGGCCTTCTTCTCTATCTTTAATATTTTAATGTGATTTTTTTCAAGTCTTCTTAATCTGCATTCAATGGGACTTTTTCAAGTCTCCTTTATCTACTTCTATGTGAATTCTCTTTTGGAGTCTCTAAAATCTTATCAATATCAAGGTCTATCTTCAAGACCTGAATCTCTAATGTAGACTACCTTCTATTCTAAATTGAAGAATACAAGCTTATACTGAGAGGGGGGGTGAACAGTATACGACCAACTTTCACTATTATTTCCCAAACAATATTATCTAATATTATAAATGAAAATATCAATAGAAGTAATTAAAGTAATGCACAAATTATAACACACAACAGAGACACAAATTTAACATGGTTCACCCAATGTGGGCTACTGCACAAAGAAAATATTTCTACTAAATTTTCTCAATAAATCTTCTTAGGAATCAATTTCCTATTACAATGTTTATGGACCTCTATCCAAAGGATACACCAATCCCCTATGCTATGATTTGTGGATCTCTCTCCACAGGAGAACTCTTTCTCCTTTTCTCTAGTTCATGGAACTTGATCCAAGAGACCTCTATCTTCTCAACTGGTTCATGGAACTTGATCCAGGAGACCTCTTTCTCCTTGTTCTAGTTCATGGATATATATCCACAAGAGAACTCTTTCCCCTTGCTCTGATTTATGGATCTCTATTCACAGGAGAACTATTTCCCCTCTGCTCTAGCTAATGATCTTCTAGAAGACTTCTACTCCCATTGCTTTGGCTTATGGATATCTCTCCACATAAGACCTTTGTCCTCACTACCCTGGATAATGGATCTCTATCCACTGGAGACTCCTATCCTATGCTCTATCACCTCCAAATCTTACTCTCAAATTTATCTCATATCTATACCTAACTCTATACCAAGTGTAGTACTAATCTTATCTAACTCTATATTAAGTATAGCATAAATTTGCTCACTAATATTTACCAAAATTTATCCTCAAATATGTTCTCAAGCCTTAACATAAAGCTTGATCCAATCATAAATCAACTCTGCTTAGATTTATGCCAAGCCTTAACACAAATCTTGAAGAAATCAATCAATCAACTCAGATCTCAAGTCTTCATAAAGACTTACCTCAAATCTACTTTCAAGTCCTCTAAAGAACTTGCTCAAACTACTCTCAAGCCTTCACTAAGACTTACCTCAAATTTGCTTTAGTACATTCTCAAAACAACTCATAAAATATGCCCAATCAATCTCAAATCTTGCATACAATACTATCAAATGCTTTGTCTAATATTCAAAGTAATTCCTTTAACTTGAAGCAGTTTAGACATATTCTATCCAAAATTCATTTAACCTCTGGAACATATAGAGAATGATGTACTCTATCAAAAACTCAATATGTTCTACTTGATCATTAAGTCTATCATTTTCACAAATCTGATTTCTAATGTTTGCACATTCACTTCAAATATTACTCAAAACCAATGCTAAATAATTTTCACTTAATAATTCAATCAAGGAAACACAACTTGCTCATAAAACCTAAACAAGTGTTTTCATACTTCTCCAGAAAAAGAGCACAATGTGGGTCTCAAACCCTAACTCAAATAATATTCAATCTCTATCTCAAATGCTCTCTAAATATTCATCAATCATGTATATAAAAACCCACTCAAATATTTCCAACAATGCTTATCAAACAATCCTTTTCACTCCACCTTATATTTCGTAACATTCAATCCAACAATACTTCAATCAAATGATGATGTGCCCATACCTTTTTACTTTTATGGAGATATGTCTTCAAAACCTGTTTCACAATCAATTCTTTTTGTGCCACTAAAAAGGGTTATATGTAAACATATACAATAACTTCTCTTCAAAAACCGTTTCACAATCAATTCTTTTTGTGCTCAAATAATTATGAAAATATCAATTTGTAAACCTCCTTTTGTTTTCAATAATGAAACATGTGCATCCTTTTACAATAAATAATTTTGATCCATAAAAGAAACACTTTTTAACTCCTTAAGAATAAATCCCCAATCAATAGATCATATACTCACTCAATCAAAACAACTATAATGACAATATACCTATAGCTCCTTTTAACTTCGAATCAACATAAAATATTTCAACCCAAATTTCAACCTTCCAAACACTTTAATATTCTAACTCGAAATAGATTTTAAATTATAATAATAAAGTCCTTTATTTACACCTTATACTCTCCAATTCTTAATCCAACATACATTACAAATTACAACAATAAAATTCCTTGCTTACACCTTATAATCTCCTATTCTTAATCCAACATACAGTTTGTCCTTTCAAATTACACAACAATGATAAATTTTTTGAATCATACCTTAGCCATGTAATAAACATTTTGTGCATCTCAAAACACTATCATGCACTCCATGCGAATCTAACTCACATTCACCACTTGCCTAGCACCTTAGCCTTGGCTAGGCTGCCACTTGGGCTGTGCACCCACATAAACACCATGATTTGCTCCACCTCTATTATCACTATCCTTAAAGTATAAAAAATAGACTATTAACATCCAAAAAAACTACAACGCGATGGGTTTTTAACCTGGGTCTTCTTTCTACCATGCCCTACAAAAATTCTAAGCAACAATTTGGTCTAGTTATCCTTTCATGACTTTGTGATGCACACTGTCACTTTTCCTTTTTGCTTCACTATCATGTTTTTTGCTACGTCCAAACCACCTTCCCGATAGCTATCGAATTTGACCTTGGATATCTTTTTTTCAAACAATTTTTTCTTCCCTTTATATACATTGTGCTTTGAATTAAAATGTCGGTCCTCATAAGAATTTTTAATTATTTCAAACCTTGGTGCCCATGCACATATGAATATAATACTTAAGCTATAGTTTAAATATTATAATAATATATTTTTACATTCCACCTTATAAACAACATATAGATGGGTTCTTGCACTTCCACACAATGTGTAAATGGGTCTTGCTATTTTTGTTTACCAACTTAGCTATGGAAAAACATAATACTTTATTTTTCCTTATCACTTCTTTTATTCTAAATATTATAATTAAATATTATAATATTGTTCCTTCATGGCCTTTAACTTAATCCTTTCTTTTTGCTTTAAATATTTTTGTCTTTGGCTTCTTTCAATTATAAATAATATTCCTTCCAAACCAATTGCTTTTTGATATCAACCTTTTGACATCAAACCTTTGACATCAATGACAACATATTATAATCAAAATTTCCAACAATATCCCCCTTTTTCTTTGATGAAAACCATTTTCCTTAATCATTTGTTTTTATTTTTTCGAACTCTACTCCCCCTGGGAAACTACTCCCCCTAATTGAATGGTCTCCCCCTAAATAAAATATCTCCCCTTTGTCATCAATGACAAAGGACCTCCTTTGGGTCTAGAGATAAGACTCTTAGCTCAACCCCCTCCCCACCTCCTCTATTTGAGGTTATTAATTTTGGGGTGGGAGTAAAATTACTCCTAGCATACAATGTTATTTTCCTTTGTCAACCTATTTTCTCAACATATTCTTTTGATTCCTTTGAATATCCTTTTTCTTGCTTGTCTTTGGAATCTCTAGAAACTCTATTCTGCACCACTTTGCCATATGCCCAATATTTTTGCACTTATAACACTTAATGTTGTGGTTCCTAGAAGTTGCAAATATCTTTAAATTCCTCTTGGTGAAACCATATCTATTTATGTCATGAACCCTACAGTAAATTTATTTATGACCAAAATTGATTACAAGAGTAGCAATACTCTAGAAAGAAATGTCCATCATTGAAGTTCCTCTTAGTAATACCATGCTCCTTATTTTCATGAGTCCTACAATGCATAGCCCTGTGACCAAACCTATAACATAAGAAACAATGTCCTTTGAAGAAATATTTCCTTGGACCCAATGGTCTCTTAGTCATTTCTTCCGTATGATGTTCCTTGTTCCTTATTTGTGCATTGTTTTCTTTCTTGGTGAAACTTCTATTCACATAAGTCTCACTTTCTTCTTTAATCTCTTCTTCTGAAGCTTCTTCCTCTTTGGATCTTGAGTTTGACCCTTCTTCTTGTTTCTCTTGTATTTCTTCAAAACTAAGTCCTATTTTATTAGATGAAGGTCTTTGTGCATTGATAATTGTATTCACTATCTTTGAAATTTTCAAAAACCTGTGTATCTTGTCCTTAGACTCTTCTATTTCCTTCCTTAGAAATACTACTTCTTAGTTTAATCTCTCACATTCTAAGACTTTTTTTTCTAAATTTTTTTAAATCTCTTTATCTTAGCTATTGAGTTTATCAGATCTTGTATAATATTTTCTTTCTCTTCATCACATTCTTTAAATTGAGCCTTAAATCTTGAGTTACGGTTTGTGACCTTTTTTTTTCAGTTATTTTAGAGAGAAAATAAGTTCAGCTTCTAATTCTACTACTTCATATTCATCTTCTGATTTTTTCTCTACTTCTTTTTATTCAAGAGCATCTTCATATTTTTTTAGATTTATCTTTAGTAGGATCACTTCCTTCGTCTTCTATTACCAAGAAGATAATTTCTTCCTCTTCATTATATGAGGATCTTCCATCACTATCACTTAAACTCTTGCATGTCTTATCCAAATACAAACTCTTATTATGCCTCTAAAAAAATTAATTTTCATGCTTGTTTTGTTCATACCTATTTTTATTTTCATACCTAGAATTTATTGCTTTCTTTCTCTTATGATCTTGTTTCTCTTCACTACTACTACTTCTAGTTTTTGGATAGTTAGATGCATAGTGATCATATTTACCACAATTGAAACACTTAATTGTCTTAGTACCTTTGTTCTTTCTTGAGTTCTTCTTGTTCCTTTTGTCAAAGTTCGCTTCTTCATCACTGGATGACTCATCACTTTATCCAGATTCTTATCTTTTGTCTTCTTTGTTACTTTGAAGGCTACCTCTTTCTTGGGGGTAGGATATTTTCATATTCTCATATCATAAGCTATGAGAGTTCCATGCAACTCATCCCTAGTTAGAGTTTCAATATATCTTGTTTCTTCTATTGCTGAAACCTTTTCGCTATATCTCATAGGGAGTGAATTTAAAACATTTTGACAAACATATGATTCTTCAACTTTAAATCCAAGCATTTGCATGGATTTAACAACCTCATCCACACAAATTAAGTATGTAGTAATGTATTCCTCATCCTTCATCTTCAAGTCTTCAAATATTTTCTTCTAATTTTACAATTTTGTCATTTTGATCCTTTTGTCTCCCTCATATGTTTTCAATTTTTTCCAAATCTCTTTGTTGATGTGTGATGCATAATTTTTACAAACTCTGCTTCATGTAAACCACTTAATATTACATTCATTGCCTTTACATTATACAGATGTAGGATCTTACCATATTTATCTATAGAAGGACTAGCTGGAGGTGTGTATACATCCTCAATTGCTTTCTATATCTCATATCCTTGTGCCATCAAGTAAGTCTTCATTCTTATTTTATAGAAAGCATAATTGTTCCCATAAAAAAATGGCATCTTATTTGCTGAATATCCACTTTGAGATGCCATATGTGTTCCTATATACTTTTATTTCAAGTTGCTAAACTCTTCCGAAGGAACCTGCTCTAATACCAATTGAAGAATACAAACTTATACTGAAAGGGGGTGAATAGTATAAGACCAACTTTCACTTTTATTTACCAAATAATATTATTCAATATTATCAATGGCAATATCAATAGCAGTAATCAAAGCAATGTACAAATCATCACACAAAATAGAGACACCAATTTAACATGGTTTAGCCAATGTCGGCTACTACATGGAGAACATATTTCTACTAAATTTTCTCAAAAAATATTTTTGGGAATCAATTCCCTATTACAATTTTTATAGATCTTTGTCCAAAGGAGACACCAATCCCATATGCTCTAATTTGTGGATCTCTCTCCATAGGAGAATATTGAGCAAGGTGCAGCAAAAGTATTGTCATTGTTGTCAACACAGACAGATAGATCAGTTGATGCAGTTGAAGCAGGATCAGTTGATGCAGTTGAAGCAGTGGACAGGAGTTCAGAGATCAGTCAGATCATGTACAATGAAATTCCAAGAAAACAAAAGTGACCCAGATTCAAAAAATCAAAGAAAAAGACAAGTAAGAAAACTGTCGCGATATCGCGACATGTTTTCTGTCGTGATATCGTGACAGGTTGAGAAGTTAGAAGGCAGAAAGAAAAACGTCATGATTTCGTGACATATCGGAGGAGAGAGAAGGCGCAAGTAAAATTGTCATGATTTCGTGACATGGACGAGGAGAGAGAAGGCGCAAGCAAAACTGTCACGATTTCGTGACATGTTGGAGGCAAAGAAGCCAAGTGGAAAAACTGTCACGATTTCATGACATGTTGGAGGCAAAGAAGCCAAGTGGAAAAACTGTCATGATTTCGTGACATGTTGGAAGCAAAGAAGGCAAGAAGAAAGTTGTCATGATTTCGTGACATGTTGGCAGAAAAGAAAGCAAGTAGAAAAACTGTCACGATTTCATGACATGTTCGGAGAAGAAGCACTTGCAAGAAAAACTGTCGCGATTTCATGACATGTTCGAAGAAGAAGCGCTAAGGAGAAAAAGTGTCACGATTTTGTGACAAGTTGCAAGAAGAAGCGCTAAGGAGAAAAAGTGTCACGATTTCGTGACAAGTTGCAAGAAGAAGCGCTAAGGAGAAAAAGTGTCACGATTTCGTGACAAGTTGCAAGAAGAAGCGCTAAGGAGAAAAAGTGTCACGATTTCATGACAAGTTGCAAGAAGAAGTGCTAAGGAGAAAAAGTGTCACGATTTCCGGACGGATAAGAGAAAGTGCCAAGGAGAGAAGATGTCACGATTTCGCGACAGGGTCGAAGAGAAAGTGCCGAAGGAGAGAAGATGTCACGATTTTCGACAGTAAGAGAAAGTGCAAGGAGAGAAGATGTCACGATTTCGACATCTAAGAGAAAGTGCCAAGGAGAGAAGATGTCACGATTTCTGACATTTGAAAGAGAAAAGGCACAAGGAGGAAGATGTCACGATTTCGTGACATGTTTCCATTTTTTGGCGAAGGAGAAAAGGCACAAGGAAGAAGATGTCACGATTTCGTGACATGTTCCATTTTTGTAGACCAAAGAAGGAAAAGGCACAAGGCAGCGAAGATGTCACGATTTCGTGACATGTTCCATTAAGGTAGAAAAAGGCACAAGGAGAAGATGTCACGATTTGTTTGACATGTTCCATTTTTGAAGAAAAGGAGAGCAAGGAGGCAGAATGTCACGATTTGCGTGACATGTCGTTTTGTTTAAAAGGAAGACGAAGGAGAACTAGGAGGCCGAGAATGTCACGATTTTGAGACATGCTATTTTTTCTGTCGTGTTAAAGCCGAGAAGGGAAAAGAGAGAAGTGTCACGATTTTCATGACAGGTGCAACAACGATTAAAAGATATGTTAACTAGAACAAAACTATAGTTAAAGGGGCAGTAGTAGAGAAAAGGCATGCAGCTTTTTAATAACAGTTAACTAGAGTAAATGCGACAATTACAGGTGGATTTACAAATAGAATTCATGCAGCTTTTTAATAACAGTCGTAGAAGGAGAAATCGAACAGTCGTATTTATAGAATCATAAAATGCATGCATGCACAAAAATAAAGACGAACAGTCATGTTCAAGAAGACGAAAAGTCATACTAGAGATATACATTGCATGTAACGTAAATGCACACTCTCTAATTACAAAAGGAGTTACACAAAGAAGAAGTTATAGTTGACAAGTGGCAGAAGTAATAATTAAAAAGAACAGTCACGGGTTGCATGCAAATTTATGAAAGCTAAAAATAGAGACTTACATGCTATAAAAGTAGGTCTGCGTGAAGAATATTGTTGCTGCTGTAATTGTGAAAGTGCTACCGAAAGAGGGTGAGAAGAGTGTTGTAAGAGAGAAACAAGCTGAGCAGTGAGTAATTACTGTGTTTTAAATTGGAGACCAGTCAGGGTCTTGTAATAGTGAAGGCATTTGTATGTCATTGATATAACTTTCAAATCTGTGATTCAAGTTGGTGCTTGGATAGGGGTTGGTGCTCCTTTCTGTAGGTGCAGATAAATCAGGGGTTGGTGCTCCTTCCAATGGGTGCTGGTAAACAGATTGTAAAATTGGTGTTTTGCAAAGGCTGGATTTGGACCGTAGTCCAAGCAGTCATTCTTGAGGAGTAGCCAAATTGGTGAACCTCGTTACATTGTGTGTTGTGGTGTGCTCTCTTGTGTTTACTGCTTTATCTATTTTTAGTTCTCTTTGCTTCAGTTTTAAGAATTGCAGATCAAAATTTTTAGCTACACTGATTCACCCCCCCTCTCAGTGTCATTGTGAGAATATCAATTGGTATCAGAGCAAGGTTCCTGAACAAGCTTAATCAGCTAAGGTGATCTTGGAAGGAACACAATGGCAGGTAGTGAAGGTTTCTCATCAAACAAAGCTCCTCTGTTCAATGGAACTAATTACTCATTCTGGAGACTCAGGATGCAGACATATCTGAGTGCTTTAGGATACGACATTTGGGAGTCAGTAGAAAGTGGATACACAACACCCACTACTCCTCCAACAGATGTTGCCGATAAGAAACTATCTGAGAATAACTCCAAAGCAAAGAATGCAATAATGTGTGGGCTAGTAGACAGTGAACTGATAAGGGTCATGAGCTGTAAATCGACAAAAGACATATGGGACAAACTAAAAAGCATTCATGAAGGAGACAACAAGATCAAGGAAGCCAAACTACAAACTCATCGAGCTCAGTTCGAGGCATTACAAATGAATGACGAAGAGAACATTGAGACCTATATGCTGAGAGTCAATGGAGTCATTAATGCAATCAGAGGACTCGACGAAGAGATCGAAGATGCAGTTGTCGTGAAAAAGGTACTTAGAACTCTTCACAAAAGATTTAATTCTAAAGTTTCTGCAATAGAAGAGGCTAAAGATCTAAACAATTTTAGCATGGACGAGATGCATGGTTCCTTGACTGCATACGAAATGAGAATAGGACAAACTAAGCCCATAGACAAAGAAGCTGCTTTTAAAGCACACAAGAATACAAAAGCTGAACAAGAATCTGAGGCTGAAGAGACATCGGATGAAATGGAAGCCAACTTTGTTCGAAAACTTACAAAAGGAAAAGGAAAATATAGAGGAAAGTTGCCATTTAAGTGTTTCAATTGTGGAGGGGTCGGTCACTTTGTAGCTAAGTGTCCCATGAATGAGAAAACCAAAAGTAATGAAGGGTCACACCAAGAAAGAAGTGACTGGAAAAAGAAACCAAACTTCAAGAAAAGCAATTTTAAAAAGAAAAGTTTCATATCCAAGAATGTCAGCTCTTCTGAAGATAGCTCAGGTGAAGATTCTGAAGAAGAAACAGGTGAAGCTCTGTTCATGGCATTTGAAGAAGCAAAAACAGAAGAAAAATAGGAAGATGATACAAAAAATAAGGATGAGGCTGAAGTTTATCTGGAAGGTGAGTTGGTTGCGGCACTTAAAGAGTTGAAGTCAGAAAGGAAAAAGAATAATAAAGTCTCAAGAAAGCTTGAAGATGCGAATGACATAATAAACAGTTTAAAAGTATAGACAGAAGAATTTAAGAAAATGTCTGAAGAACTTGAAGTACAGTTAACCATGAGAATAGATGAGTGCAACAAACTAGAAGAAGAGATTGTTATTTTAAGAATGCGGCTAGAAGAAAAGAATCAAAAACTGAGCTGCTATCACAAACTTGAAGGAAGTTCTGCAAAGCTTGAAAAGATTATAAATAGTCAGAGGACTACAGACATCAAGTTTGGCTTGGGGTTTGTCGAAGGAGAATCATCAAGTGGATCAAAGGCCATAACTATAGAACCAATAAAGAAAGAGGATAAAATCAAGGTTGACCAAAGAAAAATGAATCTTGCAAAAGAAAGCAACAATGGCAGGCACGAGAAGACTGTTGACAATGAGGGATTCACAAAAGTCACTCATCAAAGGAGAAGAAAATTTGTGGCTCCTTCTACAAATTGGCAAAGACCAACTCCCAGGTTCAATCATTCTTTTTCTGGTTATTGTTTTAAATGCAATACTTACGGTCATAAGATTTCAGATCGCATTTATAATATAGGACAAAGAAATTTTTCTAGTAGAAATGTATTTTCACCCTTGATAGATTATGCAGTAGAATGCTATAACTGTCACAACTTTGGACATATTGCAAGAAACTGTAGAAGCACATATGCAGCAAATAAATATCAGGGAAGAAGAACTCAACCAAACAGTTTAAAGCAAAACAAAAAATTCCCAGATAAACATGCACAGGCCACTGACAAAGAAAAGTCTAAACAAATGACCAAAACTACAGCCAAATCAGAATGGAAAGAAAAAGAGCAACTCAAAGAAGAAAAGGAATCCTTGATTGTCCAGACAACATTCAAAGCACAGAACAAATCAGCACCATGGATATTGGACAGTGGATGCTCCAGTCACATGACAGGAGATAAACAAAAATTTGAAAAATTACAGAAATATGAAGGGGGCTCGGTAAAGTTTGGAAATAATGATGGAGCCAAAATAGTTGGAAAAGGATCAATCAAGATAAGTGATGGAAAGATCAATTCCAAAGAAGTTCTGTTTGTAGTTGGTTTGAAGCACAACTTACTGAGCGTAAGTCAAATCTGTGATAGAGGTCATGAAGTCATCTTTAAAAAATAGGGCTGTGAAGTAAGAAAAGCACACAGTGGGAAGCTGGTAGCTACTGGATCGAGGACTTCTGGAAATCTATACACTCTCTCAGAAACTTCAGAAGGATCATGCTTGATTGGACAGGAAGATGAAAACTGGCTGTGGCACAAGAGGCTCGGGCATATTAGCTTTGACAATCTGGTAAAAATAAGTTCAAAAAGAGCAATAAGAGATATACCCACCATTGGCAAACCGGTAAATAGCATCTATGCTTCATGCCAAAAAGGGAAGCAAACCAGATCCACATTTAAAGCAAAGGAATATTTCACCAGCAAACCGTTAGAGCTGATTCATACCGATTTATGTGGACCCATGAGAACACAAAGCATAAATGGTGACAAATACTTTATGCTGTTCATAGATGACTACTCCAGAATGACATGGGTACTATTTTTAAAGCTTAAATCAGATGCCTTTGAGATGTTCAAGATTTTTAAAAAGCAGGTTGAGAATCAGATTGGAAAAAGAATTAAATGCCTAAGATCAGACAGAGGAGGAGAGTTTATCTCAGAGGAGTTTGTAGAATACTATCAAAAATATGGGATTAGAAGACAGTTTTCAGCAGCAAGGACACCTCAACAGAATGGTGTTGTTGAAAGGAAGAACAGGACTGTGCAAGAAATGGCACGGACAATGTTGGCTGAGAACAAAATAGCCGACAGATTCTGGAAAGAGGCAGTACATACTGTAGTTTACATTCAAAACAGGTGCATGCTAAGAACACATGAAAGCAAAACACCGTATGAACTATGGTTCGGCAGGAAAGCAACAACAAGATACTTCAAAGTGTTCGGCAACAAGTGTTATATCAAACGAACTGAAGATAATCTCGGTAAGTTCGAAGATAGAGCTGACGAAGGTATTTTTCTCGGTTACTCAACTAAAAGCAAAGCCTACACATGTTACAACAAGCGGCTAAAGAAAATTATTGAGAGTGTTGATGTTAAAGTTGATGAAGGTAGAGAACGAGAAGTTACGTATCAAGAAAACTACCCTATTTATGAAGACGTCATTGAAGGAGATGAAGAAATAGAAAAAGAAGAAAATCAAAAAATTGACCCAGTTGATTTAAGAATCGACTCTAAGAAGAAGAGAACAATAAATTCAAAATAGGCAGCTGGCAAAAAAATCATCCCAGAGAACAGATTATTGGGGACCCAACAGTTGGTATTCAGACAAGAAGAGCAGTAATACGGAACTACTCTTTATTATCCAACATTGAACCCAAAAATATTGCTGAAGCAAGCACAGATGAAAGTTGGATGAAGGCAATTAATGAAGAACTAGATCAGATTGAGAAAAACAAAACCTGGGAATTAGTACCACGGCCAGCAAATAAAAACATAATTGGCACTAAATGGATTTTTCGAAATAAATTAAATGAAGACGGAAAGGTTGTCAGAAATAAGGCAAGATTGGTCTGTAAAGGCTATGCTCAGGTTGAAGGCATTGATTTTGAGGAAACATTTGCACCAATTGCCAGACTAGAAGCAATCAGAATGTTTCTGGCTTTAGCAAATCCATAAAAACTTCAAAGTATATCAAATGGATGTAAAATCAGCATTTCTGAATGGAAAACTGGAAGAAGAGGTTTACATTGAACAACCAGATGGCTTCCAACTCGGTGACAATCCTGATTTTGTTTGCAGGTTAAAGAAAGCGTTGTATGGTCTGAAACAGGCACCCAGAGCATGGTATGCAAGGCTGGATAACTATCTTATTAAACAGGGGTTCAAGAAAGGTATGGTGGACAACAATTTATATATCAAAACTGAGAATGGCCATCTTATTGTACTTGTTGTTTATGTAGATGATATAATATTTGGCAAGCAACATGGATAAATATTGTAGAGACATAGCTAATAAAATGAAGACAGAATTTGAGATGTCAATGATTGGTGAACTTTCTTATTTCCTCGGATTGCAAGTCAATCAAAGTGAAAAGGGGATTTTTATCTCTCAAGTAAAATATGTGAAAGAAATGCTGAAAAAGTTCACAATGGAGGATAGTAAACCTAGTCAAGACTCCCATGACAACAGAGTTGCAAGTTGAGCAAGGATGACAAATCTCCAGATGTAGATCAAACCATGTACAGTTCTATGATTGGAAGCCTGCTGTATTTGATAGCCACTAGACCAGATATATTACAGGCAGTATGCATGGTAGCAAGATTTCAGGCTAGTCCCAAAGAGACTCATGTGACAGTTGTAAAGAGGATTTTTAGGTACCTCAAGGGTACTATGGAGTATGGGTTGTGGTACCCAAAAGGTAAGGACTTCACTCTTATTGCATATTCTGATGCAGATTGGGCAGGATGTATTGATGATAGAAAGAGTACCAGTGGAGGAGCATTTTATCTTGGAGACAGGCTGGTAGCATGGCACAACAAGAAACAAGAATCAGTCTCTCTATCCACAGCAGAGGCAGAATACATTGCAGCAACAACATGCTGTACTCAGATATTATGGATGAGACAAACACTGAAAGATCTTGGTATTCACTTCAAAGAGCCAATTTCAGTTAAATGTGATAACACCAGTGCATATAAACATATCAAAGAATCCGGTTATGCATTCTCGAACCAAACATATTGCAATCCGGTATCACTTCTTGAAGGATAAAGTTGCAGAAGGTGAGGTCAAATTGGATTTTGTTCCAACTACAGAGCAAGTAGCAGATATATTCACAAAACCATTGCCCAAGGAAGTTTTTGAGTACCTTCGGAGTAAGTTGGGAGTAGTCACATTTCCAAAGAACTGACTATCAATTGGGATCACATTCTCAGGGGGAGTACTTATGCCTATGTTTATAGTTTTGCTCATATTCATTATTTTTGCTAACTATAACAATGTGTATCTGAGAATGTTGTGCATAGACTCAGGGGGAGTCTGCAGTAGCCCTTTGGTATTATTGTCAAAGGGGGAGAAGAATTACAGGAGAGTGCATGAGTGTTGCCAACAATTCCAAAGGGGGAGATTGTTGAGCAAGGTGCAGCAAAAGTATTGTCATTGTTGTCAACATAGACAGATAGATCAGTTGATGCAGTTGAAGCAGGATCAGTTGATGCAGTTGAAGCAGTGGACAGGAGTTCAGAGATCAGTCAGATCATGTACAATGAAATTCCAAGAAAACAGAAGTGACCCAGATCCAAAAAATCAAAGAAAAAGACAAGTAAGAAAACTGTCGCGATATCGCGACATGTTTTCTGTCGCGATATCGCGACAGGTTGAGAAGTTAGAAGGCAGAAAGAAAAACGTCATGATTTCATGACATATCGGAGGAGAGAGAAGGCGCAAGTAAAATTGTCATGATTTCATGACATGGACGAGGAGAGAGAAGGCGCAAGCAAAACTATCATGATTTCATGACATGTGGAAAGAAGCCAAGTGGAAAACTATCACGATTTCCTGACATGTGCGCAAAGAAGCCAAGTGAAAAAACGTCACGATTTCCTGACATGTTGAAGCAAAGAAGGCAAGGAGAAATTGTCACGATTTCGTGACATATTGGCAGAAAAGAAAGCAAGTAGAAAAACTGTCACGATTTCATGACATGTTCGGAGAAGAAGCGCTTGCAAGAAAAACTGTCACGATTTCGTGACATGTTCGGAGAAGAAGCGCTTGCAAGAAAAACTATCACGATTTCGTGACATGTTCGAGAAGAAGCGCTAAGGAGAAAAAGTGTCACGATTTCGTGACAAGTTGCAAGAAGAAGCGCTAAGGAGAAAAAGTGTCACGATTTTGTGACAAGTTGCAAGAAGAAGCGCTAAGGAGAAAAAGTGTCACGATTTCGTGACAAGTTGCAAGAGAAAGTGCCAAGGAGAAAAGTGTCACGATTTAACAAGATTGAAGAGAAAGTGCCAAGGAGAGAAGATGTCACGATTTCATGACAGGATCGAAGAGAAAGTGCCAAGGAGAGAAGATGTCACGATTTCTGACACGATCGAAGAGAAAGTGCCAAGGAGAGAAGATGTCACGATTTCACAGAGAAAGTCAAGGAGAGAAGATGTCACGACAATAAAAGAAAGTGCCAAGGAGAGAAGATGTCACGATTTCGTGACATGTTCCATTTTCAGGAAAGGAGAAAAGGCACAAGGAGGAAGATGTCACGATTTCATGACATGTTCCATTTTGGAGGAAGGAAAAGGCACAAGGAGCGAAGATGTCACGATTTCGTGACATGTTTCTTTTACGGAAAGCAGAAAAGGCACAAGGCAACGAAGATGTCACGATTTCATGACATGTTCCATTTTCAGGAAGGAGAAAAGGCACAAGGAGAAGATGTCACGATTTCATGACATGTTCCTTTTCATGGAAGATAGAAGGAGAACAAGGGCGAGAATGTCATGATTTCGTGACATTGCGGTTTTCATGAAGAAAATGCACAGAAGGAGAGAACTAGGAGGCCGAGAATGTCACGATTTCGTGACATGCTATTTTTTCATGTTAAAGCCGAGAAGGGCAGAAAGAGACAAAAGTGTCACGATTTCGCGACAGGTCGCAACAACACGTTAAACAGACAGTTAACTGGAACAAAACGACAGTTAAAGGGGCAGTAGTAGAGAAAAGGCATGCAACTTTTTAATAACAGTTAACTGGAGTAAATGCGATAGTTACAGGTGGATTTACTGATAGAATTCATGCAGCTTTTTAATAACAGTCATAGAAGGAGAAATCGAACAGTCGTATTTATAGAATCGTAAAATACATGCATGCACAGAAATAAAGACGAACAGTCATGTTCAAGAAGATGTACAGTCATACTAGAGATATACGTTGCATGTAACGTAAATGCACACTCTCTAATTACAAAAGGAGTTACACAAAGAAGAAGTTACATTTGACAAGTGGCAGAAGTAATAATTAAAAAGAATAATCACGGGTTGCATGCGAATTTATGAAAGCTAAAAATAGAGACTTACATGCTATAAAAGTAGGTCTGCGTGAAGAATATTGTTGCTACTGTAATTGTGAAAGTGCTATCGAAAGAGGGTGAGAAGAGTGTTGTAAGAGAGCAACAAGCTGAGCAGTGAGTAATTACTGTGTTTTAAATTGGAGACCAGTCAGGGTCTTGTAATAGTGAAGGCATTTGTATGTCATTGATATAACTTTCAAATCTGTGATCCAAGTTGGTGCTTGGATAGGGGTTGGTGCTCCTTTCTCGTAGGTGCAGATAAATCGGGGGTTGGTGCTCCTTCCAATGGGTGTTGGTAAACAGATTGTAAAATTGGTGTTTTGCAAAGGCTGGATTTGGACCGTAGTCCAAGCAGTCATTCTTGAGGAGTAGCCAAATTGGTGAACCTCGTTACATTGTGTGTTGTGGTGTGCTCTCTTGTGTTTACTGCTTTATCTATTTTCAGTTCTCTTTGCTTCAGTTTTAAGAATTGCAGATCAAAATTTTTAGCTACACTGATTCACCCCCCCTCTCAGTGTCATTGTGAGAATATCAGAGAACTCTTTTCTCTTTTCTTTAGTTCATGGACTTGATCCAGGAGACCTCTATCTCCTCAACTAGTTCATGGAACTTGATCCAGGAGACCTCTATCTCCTCACTTGGTTAGTGAATCTCTCTCCATAGAAGAACTCTATCTTTCCAACTGTTTCATGGATCACACTACATAGGATAACACTTCCCCATGCTCTAATTTGTGGATCTCTATCCATAGGAGAACTCTTTCTACTTGCTCTAGTTTGTAGATATCTATCCATAGGATAACTCTTTTCCCTCTTCTCTAGCTGATGATATTCTAGAAAAAAATTTCCCTCACTACTCTGTCTTGTGGATCTCTCTCCACATAAGACCTCTATCCTCACTACCCTGGCTAATGGATCTCTATCCACTGGAGACTCATGTCCTCTACTCTATCACCTCCAAATATTGATCTCAATTCTATCTTAGATCTACACCAAACTATGTCCCAAGTGTAGTACTAATCTACTCTAACTATATCTTAGGTCTAACACAAATTTAATCACTAATTTGTACCAAACTCTATCCTAAAATCTATCCTCATGCCTTAACACAAATATTGATTCAATCACAAATCAATTATTCTTAGATTTACCCCAAGACTTAACACAAATCTTGAACAAATCAATCAATCAACTTAGCTCTCAAGTATTCATAAAAACTTACCTGAAATCTACCTTCAAGTCCTTTAAAAAACTTGCTCAAAATTCTCTCAAGCCTTCACTAAGACTTACTCTAGTAAATGCTCAAAAAAACTCACAAAATATGCTCAATCAATCTCAAATATTGCACACAATGTTATCAAATGCTTTAATAAAGTAATTCCTTTAATTTGAAGCAGTTTAGATATATTCTATCCAGAATTCGTTTAACCTTTGGAACATATAGAGAATAATGTACTCTTCCTAAAAATCAATATGTTCTACTCAATCATTAAGTCTATCACTTTCACAAATCTGATTTCTAATGTTTGCACATTCACTTACAATATCACTTAAAACCAATGCTCAAGAATTTTTACTTAATCATTCAATCAACTTGCTCACAAACCCTAAACAAGTGTTTTTATACTTCTCCAAAAAAGAGCACAATGTGGGTCTCAATCCCTAAATCAAATAGTCTTCAATATCTATCTCAAATGATCTCTAAACATTCATCAATCATGCATATAAAAACCCACTCAAATATTTCCAACAATGTTTATCAAATAATCCTTTTCACTCCACCTTATATTTTATAACATTCAAAACAACAATACTTATCAAAGGATGATGTGCCCATACCTTTTTACTTTGATGAAGATATATCTTCAAAATATGTTTCACAATCAATTCTCTTTGTGCCACTAAAAATGGTTAGATGTAAACATATACGTCAACTTCTCTTACAAAAAGGATATGTACAAATAATTTTTAAAATATCAATTTATAGACCTCCTTTTGTTTTCAATAATGAAACATGTGCATCCTTTTAAAACAATTAATTTTTATCCATAAAAGAAACACCTTTTAACTCCTTCTTAAGAATAAATCCCCAATCAATAGATCATATAATCACTCAATCAAAACAACTATAATGACAATATCCCTATAGCTCCTTTTAACTCCAACTCAACATAAAATATTTCAACCCAAATTTCAACCTTCCAAACACTTTAATATTCTAACTCAAAACAGATTTCAAATTACAATAATAAAGTATTTTTTTATACCTTATACTCTCCAATTCTTAATCCAACATACATTCTAAATTACAATAATAAAATTCCTTTCTTACACCTTATAATATCCAATTCCTAATCTAACATACACTCTGTCTTTTCAAATTACATAGCATTAATAAAAATTTTGAATCATACCTTTGCCATGTAATAAAAATTTTGTGTGCCTCAAAACACTATCATGCACTTCGCACAAATTGAACTCGCATTCACCACCTATCTAGCATCTTAGCCTTGGATGGACTACCACTTGGTCTGTCACCCACATAAACACAATGATGCACTCCACCTATGTTATCACTGTCTTGAAAGCATGAACAACAAAATATTAACGTCTAAAACAACTCCAACACGATGGGTTTCTAATCTGGGTCTTCTTTCTACCATGCCTTATGAAAAGGCCAAGCAACCACTTTTTCTAGTTGTCCTTTCATGAATTTGCAATGCACACTACCGCTTTTCCTTTCTACTTCCCTATCACATTTTTTGCTATGCCCGAACTACCTCCTTGATAGCTATCGAACTTGACCTTGGATATATTTTTTTAAACAAATTTTTCTTCCCTTTATATACATTGCACTTTGAATTAAAACATCGACCCCCATAATAATTTTTAATTATTTAAAACCTTGGCGCCCATTAAAATATGAATAATATATTTAAGCTATAGTTTAAATATTATAATAATATTTTTACATTCCACCTTATAAAGAACATGTAGATGGGTTCTTGCACTTCCACACAATGTGTAAATGGGTCTTGCTCTTTTTATTTGCCAACTTAGCCATGGAAAAACATAATACTTTATTTTTCCTTATCACTTCTTTTATTCCAAATATTATAATATTATCCCTTCAGGGCCTTTAACTTAATTCTTTTTTGTTGCCTTAAATCATTTTGTCCTTGGCTTCTTTCAATTATAGAGAATATTCCTGTCAAACCAATTAATTTTTGATGTCAACCTTTTTATATCAAACCTTTGACATCAATAAAAACACATTATACTCAAAATTTTCAACACAAATATGTTCTTGGAATAGGTTAACTCAATCTATCTAGCAAGGTCTATCTTTGAAACCTGAAATTCAATATCTGAAGTAGAATTACAATGACCGAATTTTCTTCTTGATTTGGTTCTCTAAAATCTAAATCCTTAATATTCACTAGTTGTTCTTCAACCTAGTGGTAAAACTTCTCTTCACTAATTTTCCTTACCCAATGGTAAAATTTCTCTTCACTGGTTTTCCTTACCTAGTGGTAAAAACTTCTCTTCACTAGGTTTCCTTCAACTAGTGGTAAATGTTTTGCAACTTTTAAATCCTATACAGATAAACTTGTTGTGGCTCTGATACCATTGATGGTTTTTTAATCCTAATACTTAATGTAAATCTCACAAAATAATAATAATAGGAACAAATATAATAAAGTTACAATAAAATGAACTCAATAAAGATAACTCATAATATAATATCAAATGACGCATTTAAAAATATATTTGAGGAAAATTTGGGACTGAATCTTGGAGTGATGCGATGGCGAATGAATATTCAAATTGTGAGGTAAGTAGGAAGCAGATTAGTGGGAACAGAAGTTTGAGGAGTAATGCAACAGAAAACAAAAAGCCTAGAGACCAACACATGGAGAGAAAAAATATAATCAAAACTCACTTAGGCATGATAGATGACTAGAATGGATCCATTAGGAGAAAAGACCCTCTAGATAAATCCTTAGACGATGATGAGAGGACCAACCATGTCTCATTTGTAAAAGCCCTCCAAGGAAAACCTAAACCCTCAACTTTCGCATCTAACATCTTTGTAGCTTGGGCCAATGACGTGTTTTGTCCATAGCAAGTCATGGAAGGGTATGCAACCATAGATTATTTTTACCTAGTAGGGAATTTCATCGGATGACGACCAATTATGGATTCAATACGACAATGGGCGGTGACTAAATGGAAAACTAGGGGTGTCTAGAACTATCTGATATGTCTAGGGATGTTTTATGATCCACCTCAACACTCAGGAGGATGCAGATCATATTTTATTAGGGAGCCCATGGTTCTCTAGAAGAAGAAGCCTATTTATCCACAAATAGGAAGTCAAGTTCGACCCAGACACCCAGAACATTAATAGTGCACCCATTTGGGTCCATCTCCCAAAACTGCCTACATATTTCTTTCATGAAGATGCACTCCAAGGGATAGCCCAAGCTATCAGGGAATTTGTCACAATTGACCTATCCAATAACACCTGGAATCACCTAATGCATGCCCTCATTTGCATCAATATCAATTTCAAGATTCATCTCCCTTATCACCTCAATATTATTTACAAAGCATATCATCAAAGCTAGTTGTTATAATATGAAAAAAACTCGTGTTTTACCTTGACTACAAAAATCAAGGGTATATTCCATCCCAATGCCCAAAGTGTAAAGAAGCACATACTGTCTCCCAGATTTCCAATTGACCAGTTTAGGAAAAAAAAATAGAAACTAAAAGCTAGAATGGGACAAAGCCAGAACCACAAGAGTAAGAAACAAGACCAACCTACTCCAAATAGCGATATGCAAAAGGTAAGTGGTCTATTCACTACCTTTGATAAGTTAAATTTACTCAAAAATTATAGTCTCTTTGATAAAATAAATGTTGAGGAGATCTCTAGAATGGATCCCCCTATCCTAGACCTTCTCCTCCAACCATAACCCAAGGCCAATCTCCCCCATAAAACCCATTCCTCACCACCTCATTCACTCCCCTTGTCCCCCATTCATCGGCATCGATTATCTAAGCTCTTACCCCAAACCATCACAGTCCTCTAATCTGCCACCCCCATCCTTCCCACCCGCTAGGAACGAAATGCCCCTATTCCCATATAAAACCTCCAGTATCAATTATGACAATGATGATTCATCCCAAGATTCTCCTAAACCATGGAGTCCAAAACAAAACAAAAGTTTCAAAAAGTTCCAAATGGATATAGGGGGTGACAAGAAAAAGGGTAGGCCTTCAGGTGCTGAACTGAGAAACCATGATACAATTAAATATATAGCCAATGGCACCCACAAAACCCTTTTTCAAGAACTTGGAAGTAACAATAGAGAAGAAACCAAGAGATCGAAACCCCCCATGCAACAAATCAAAGGGGGAAAAAACCTCCAAGATTTACAAATGAAAGTCCTCTCTTGGAACATGAGAGGGTTAAATGGGACAACCAAACAAATATTGGCTACTACCATGCAAAAATATTAAAAAACCACCATATTTCTCATCCAAGAAATCAAATTAAGGGAAAACTAGTCATCGAGAGTTTCCAAAACCATTTGGAGAAATTGCGAGTCTGCCCACACTCTGACTTCTTGTACCTTAGGAGGTCTCATTTATCTTTGGGACCCTACAAAAGTAGAAGGAAGAGTCATCTCAAGTGAAGGATGTTTGTCCAATATTTATTTCTATGATCATAGCACTCAACTCTCCTGGGTACTGAAAAATGTTTATACCCCTAACTCCTAGCAGGGCAGACTACTCTTGTGGAATAACCTCACTTATATGAGGTAAGCATTCAAAAATATCCCTTGGATACTAGCAGGGGACTTCAATATCCCCCTAAACTACTTAGATAAAATAGGGGAATATCTTAACCACCATAACCACCAATAACTTTGTGCAGTTTGTTGACTCAAATTAACTCATGGACGTTAATTTGAGGGGGTCTAAGTTCACATGGAGCAATAGACGAAAGGTCAAATACCTTATACAATAATTTCTAGACCGCTTTCTATTATCCCATGAAGTGCTCCCTCTCTTTGGTGATTCTAGCCTTCAGGCATTGCCAAAAATAGGATCTGATCATAGCCCTCTTATATTTGAAACTATAAACAGATCTCAGTTCAAGACCTCCTTCTGGTTTGAGTCAATGTGGACACAACACCCAGATATCAAAAGACTGATTGTCAAATGGTGGGGGAAAAGTTCCTTGGGACTATTATAAACTAGGTAATGCAAAAACTTTGATCAATTAAATAAAATTGGAGTATAATAGAGAGACATTCAAGAATATTTTTGACAATAAGCAAAACATCAAAAACAGGCTTGAAAAGATTGATAAAATGTTCCAAAAGAGGCAGTGGATGACAATATCAGATATGAAGAGCGCATTTTGCTTTTAGAATACCATAATATACTGCAAAAGGAAGAAATATTCTGGTTTAAAAAATCAAGGCAATTTTAGCTCAAGGAAGGAGACACCAACTCCAAGTTTTTCCAAATTTCCACCCTCATGCACATGGGTGTGAATATTATTAAGGGCCTCACTAGGAAATATGGGTCTTTCACCACTGAAATCCACCAGATTCAGGATGAAGTTGTCTCCCACTTCGAATCCCTCCTAGTCCCTCAACCCCCTCCCTCTGGTCTGGCCGTAATCTCCCTTCTCAAGAGCATTCCCAGTTCCATAACTAAAGCCATAAATGAATTTCTCGTTAGCCCTCTATCCCCTAAAGAAATTCATCAGTCCTTTTTTTCTATGCAGTCAGACAAAGCCCCTAGCCCTAACATTTTCTCCCCTAGTTTTTTCCAAACCTACTAGGACATTGTTGGCCTTGACCTCTACCTAGCTATTTATCAAATGTAACTCACCAGATCCATTCCTAGATATGTACATTCTATTTTCCTTGCTCTTATTCCCAAGGATTCCAATTTTGAGTCCATGTCTGACTACTGGTCCATTAGCCTTTACAATATCATTTACAAGATCCTGTCCAAATATTTGGCCAATAGACTCACTAGCATCATCCCATCCATCATCGATCCCTTCCAAGGGAGTATTTTTAAGGGGTGAAATATTGTTGATGGTATCATCACAGTTCATGAGCTTATCTACACAACCCACATTTCCAGTAAGTCTACCTTCTTCCTAAAGCTTGATATGAACAAGGCCATTAGCAGAGTGGATAGGAAGTTTTTGACCAAAGTCCTCCTCAAATTTGGTTTCCATGAGAACTAGGTTAATTTGATCTCAAACTATATATCCTCCTCTTGGTTCTCCATCCTTTTTAATGGATCAGTAGCAGGATATTTCCCTAGTGCCAGAGGTCTCATACAAGAGGAACCCCTATCCCCTATTCTTTTAATCATTCTAGCGAAGATTCTAGGAAGGGCCATCAAATATTCTACTCCAGAAAGTTGATAACTGGTATCAAGGCTGCCTCCAATATCCAACCTTAAACTCATTAATAGTTTGTCGATGACACCTTGCTAGCTACATCAGCCTCTATGGCTAAAGCCAAAATAATTAAGGTTATTCTCAAACTCTATTAGGATGTTGCTAGTCAGAGGATCAACTTCACCAAAAGTAAACTCTACTTTACCAACACCCCCATTAAGAGGTAGGTAAAAATTGCAGGTATTATGGGATGCACCACTACTGATTTTCCAACCAAATACCTGGGCCTCCTAATTTTCTGAGGTAGACCAACCAAGAATATGTGGAATAATTTCATAGAAATAAACCAAAGTAAATTGGTAGGATGGAAATGGAATCTCCTCTCCCAAGCGGGTAAAGCAACCTTGGCCAAATCTATCCTCCAAAGCATATCAATGTACTTCATGTCTATTTTCAAAATATCAGTAGTAGTGGGAGAAGCTATAAAGAAGATCCAAAAATGCTTCCTATGGGTAGGTTCTAATAATCAATAAAATTTCCACCTATGGCATGGGATAAAGTGTGCACTCTAAAATATAGAGGCGGGCTTAGGCTTCATAGGTTGTCTCATGAATCAGGACCTTTGGGCCAAATAGGCATGGAAGGTTATCACCAATACCAATTTGGAGTGGGTCTCCATTGTCAAACAAAAATATTTGCAACACCTTTCTTTTAGGGATGAAGGAAGTCCTGGAAATGGTTCCCACTTTTGGCAATCCATAATACACACCAAGAATCTTCTCCAATAAGGGATAAGATGGCATATCAAGGATGGTAAAGACATCAATTTTTGGCATTAACCATGGGCTAGGGATGATCCCCTGGTCAAACACCCTGATATTACTGCAATCAAACACCTCATTGATCACAAATTTGGACCCAGAGTTGTCGAATTCATCACCATTGACCAAGGAAGTCATAGATGAAAATAGATTTGGTTTAGAGTCAGAAATATTATCATTGACAAATCTATGGAGTCTCTACTGGTTGTCCTCAAGGTAACTTTCATACTCTAAACTCATGTGGTAGATAAGATTTATTGGAAAGGCACCAACAATGGCCTCTTCTCTGTAAAATGTGCCTTCTAGTCGACAGATAGAGTCCCAAAGCATCTCAGCACCATTGATAGTCAGACCACTACCAAGTCTATTTGGATCAAACATCTAGTCCCGAAGGTGGCTCATTTTTGTTGGTTCACTATCCACAATAGAATATTAACAACGAATAACTTGATAAGAAGGGGTGTAATTTTCCTTAATAGATGCTATCTTTGTACTCAAGCATGGGAGTCTATCCAACACCTCCTCCTCGAATACCCCTTCACATGGGACATCTTATCTTCTCTAATAAGCATGTTTTACATCAATTTGGTGTGGCCCAAAACCATCTTGGACTTGTTCACCTAGTAGCCTAGTGTGTTTAGAAATACCAGGTTCAACTTCCTTTGGAAATTCCTACTTCATCACATGACTTGGAAAATTTGGTTGGAGCAGAATAATCACATATTTAAATATATCCCTCAAATTATTGAAACAGTGGCTATCAAAGCTTTGTTCCTCACCATTGAAAAATCCATCCTCATCCTTGCACAAACATCCCAACTTTTGGGATAAAGTCTTTCTTGTTCAAATCCTTGGAGATTGCCACTGAGTGCACCAAAATCCAGAACTACACCAATCCCATGAGTAATGTCAAGTGGAATCCCCACCTCCAGGTTGGCTTAAGGTAAACTTTGAGGGATCATCCAAAGGAAATCCAGGGGATGCTGGAGGTGGCAATATCATCAGCGACTCTACGAGCAATATCATTATGGCTTTCACTGAAAACCTAGGGGTACACAAAAGCCAGAGCTCTTTGGAGAAGCATTGAGATAAGCAAATCATTGACTAATCCTATCATGTTCAACGGAGATTCATCTATAGTTGTTAAATACATGAACAACAACAACAATGGAGGGTGGAACATCCATAACATAATTCATGAATATCGAAGCTCCCTAAGTCAACGCCCCCAAAGCACAATCCATCATGTGTTTATAGAAGCAAATAGGATAGAAAACCTTCTAGCCAATAGAGCAACCAGCCAAAATAACCTGATTGTTTAGGAAGAAGACTTCCCCTAGGATGTTCTCATGGGAGCCAATCATGATGTGGAATGCAACAACAAAGAGTAGCATTAACTACCATAATGGTGTTTTGTCAACACCAAAGGTGTTCTTGGTCAACACAAATCACAAATGGAAAAAAACCACAAAAGTAAGTTCTTACTACCACAAAGGTGTTTTCTCAATACCTTCGGTGTTTTCCCTCAACACCATGTCCCTTCGGGAATTAACTCACTGTATCTTTTTTTAGAGCTCTGTCAGGATGGGGTTTTTTGCAGTATACCCCCCACATTCTATTGATCTTGATCAACTCTACTAGCCCATACTTTCTATGTGCCTCCACCATTTCACCCTCACTTTCCCCATCATCTCATTGCCCATTCGGCACCCCCCCTCTTTTCCCCTTCATCCACTCCTCCTATTGCTCGCTTCGTCTGCGTTACCTTTTACCTCCACTTTGGTCCTTCTCTCATGTGCCTTGTCATGGTCAATTTTTGCACCTACTGGTACCAATTATGCTTTGACTCTGGTCTCTAATCATTTTCTTCTATCGCCCGTGTACTTGCCCTATTAATCTCTTCTATGTCCTTGTGGTGAGCTCACACTTGAGGCTTTCCAACCAATTTGATAGAATATTTCTCATCAGATGTGCTTGCCCTAATTTTAGTGGCACGATGGCCATGATCGAGTCTTCTAACCTCTTGATCGACTCAAATATTGAAGCTCTTATTGACACCAAGAGATTCATCCGTTTCATTAGGATTTTCACGAGAGCAGAGGATGAGATGACCAACGACTTTATCAATTCTTGGAATGAAGGTGTAGTTCTTATCCATGGTTTACATTTTGAGGTAAGCGTTCACACCATTGTTGAAGTTTCTGGTTTACCGCTTGTAGGCAGGTTTGTCCGTAGAGACAGGCACAATTTTAAGGAGAATACAAATCGTTTCCTTGATAAGGAGAAGGATTTGGTGTGGGAGAAAAAAGGAGTGTTGCGTTCATCCTTACCCTACCCTTGGGACACTACTGTTATCCTTGTCATCAAGTACATCATTGTCGATGACCCCAATAGTCCCTTGCATGCTTACCACCTCACCTTCAATAACCATAGTTGTGATGCCAAGATAATAAACATTCCCAATTTCCTCCTTCGGTCCATCAATATTACTATTACAAATTTTAGGGAGTGCAAGTCCTCAAAACCCTTATTGTCCTATACAAGCATGCCCTAGCTCACCAGATTTCTAGTGGTCTCCCTTCCTGCTCTTCCAGCCCTGAACATTCATCAGTGTCCACCCGTAAGACTAAGGTGAACCCCTCCCCTTCATCCTCTCTGACTGAGACTTTCCCATGGTCTAAAACTCCTACCAGCCCTCCCTTGACCAAGCCCAATCCTAGTCATACTAGTTGTAAGTAGGAAGCCTCCTCATACTCCGCTCCAAAGGACTCTCACCCTCTTGATAAGTCTTTGAGAAGCAAGCATAAATTTGCCTACCCACCTTAGAAAAGCATGAAATCACACAGGCTAAATTCTCAAAACATGAGTGCTTAGTGCCAATCTCTAGAGGTCATTAGCATCGAAGATGAGGTAATGATCAGTAAGGCAGAAGACAGGCTAAGTTCCACCACTCTTACTCAGATTAATAAGGCAGGAGAACACTTGAAGTTCATCGATAATATTATCTAGGAGGTTGGGTCATTCCTTTCAAGCACCATTTCTAAAATCCAGGAGCTCCTTGCTGTGCTCAAGTTCCTTTGGACTAATGGTCAAAAAGACAATATAGAGCAAGAAGACAAGAAGAGTTCCCAATAACCCTAGAAAAGTGTCTACACACAGTTGGACTATCTCATTTCTTTCTATTTTTCTTTTCAGTTTCATTTGTAATATCTGTGGGAATGGTTTGGATAGCCCACAGGGGGTTGGACCTCTTTTTTTTGTTGTCAGGATTTATCAGTTTTGTACAATAGGCACTGTTCTTCCCCACTATAATAGGGACGAGACCCTTTAACCCGATCTGCAAATAAAATATTTTACCTACCAAAAAAAATAATATAATATAAAATAGAATAACTTAGAAATACTCAAAGAATAATCTCATGGACATGCTCACAATATTGCTCATGAAAATACTAAAGATGCTATTGAATAAAAAGGTCTACTAATGCATGAAACAATCTATGCATTTTTTATACTAATTACAATGCTTTGTCACACATATAATTGAATGTGACTCCTCATATGTTACACTTTTGACTTACACTCTTCTTTGAAACTCTTATCTTTCTTATTCTAAGGACACATGTGCACTCTTACATATTGGACACTTGTGCACATTTACACTTACAACACGTGCACACATAATTACATGACACTTGTGCATTTCATACACATTATTATATTACATGAAATATTAACTCACACTTTAATCTCAGACACACACCTAATCTAATAATGTAACTAGGTTGTACATTGGCATGTACCAAATAATATAATATTCTCCAACAAATATGATGGACAATGAAAAACCTAAGGATTTTGTGGACCTCTCACCATGAAAAATGTTACTAGAGATACATCTTATTTTTATTAGCTTAACAAGATAGTCAAAATAAGATAGGTATCCCATAATTTTTGGGTGCTTATGATAATTATATTTCAAGTTAAGAAACACAAATATTTTTCCTAACCACAATATTATAGAAAAGAATTATATCAAATATGGATAGCAAAAAAATTGATAGAAATTATCTAATTAAGAAAATATAGATATGGTCAAAATAATTTCAATAATAGCTTGCACATATTTCTGACATTTTTACACCACTATAAGGTCCACCATCATCATTTTAATTAAATCAACTTCCAAAAATAATATTAATAATAGTAAATATTTGAGAACTAATAACAAAAAAATATTCGCATAAATAAAATGTAGATTCTTTAATAGTAAATCCCATAGCAAGTAATAGATTTAGATTTCGAGTGTTAGAGAAATCATAGTTACTCATAGAGGGAATGTTGGAGTATATTACATTATTTGGTACATGCTAATGTACCACATTAGGCACATCATTGTAATATTAGATTAGGTGTATGTCCTAGATTAGACCGTGAGTAAATATTTCATGTAATGTAATAATGTGAAGGAAATGCACAAGTTACATGCAATTAAGTGTGCAAATGTTGTGGGTGTAAATACGCACAAGTATCCATTATGTAAGAGTGCACATGTGTCATTAGAATAGGAAAGTGAAGAGTTTCAAAAGAAGAGTGAAGGTTAAGAGTGCTCCATATGAAGAGTTACATTCTATTATATATTTACGACTAAGAATTGTAATGGATGTGTGATAAGAGATATCAAAAGCGCATTGCATATATCATGCATTAGTAAAAATTTATTCTATATCATTTTTAGTATTTTTCATGAACATTTTCAAGTGACTATTTTGTGATTTATTTCTGAAATTATTTTTGAGTTATACTTGTGTAAGTTATTGTCATTATTGAGTATTTTATATTTCAACTTTATACTCAATTATGTGGTTATTTATATTAAGTGTTGAGCATCGAAATCTAACAGGAAAAATCATTTTAGGCACTTAGAGAGGGGAAAGTCTCTTAAGCTTACAAGAGGCAATGAAAATTACAAGTATGAATGATAAACCAACAATAACACAACTCATCTATTTTTATTCTAAAAAAATAAATAATTCCTAACCCTAATATTCAAGGGTCAACTAACCTATCCTAGGGTCTGAGCTAATAATAAATATAGATAACATACCTATATTCGAGTTGTTTATAGTGAGACATATCATATATAGGTTTGTCTTACTATGAAGTATCTGAACTGCAAGGAATAACCTCAAAAACACTTTTTTCTTTATGTTGCCATGAAAATCCTAACATGCAAGGACTTTTCTCCAAAGTAAATACCTTCTTATGTTATCCTAGAAACCTTAAAGTATTATGAAATTCCTCCATGCTAATTTCTTTATTATGTTGCACTTCAAACCCTAAAATGTAAGGGATAACTTCTACATTACTTTTATTTTTTTACAAGACTATATTAATTACTTAAAAATATATTAATAACATTTTTGGCACATATAAAAACCAAACAAAACATGATATCAATTAAAATTAAATTCAAAATATTTCAAAAGATAATTAGGTCAAATACAACTTTATAAATTGAAAGAAACTTCTTAATATCTCCTCTTAGGTAATGGATTGGTTTATTTTGCTTTATAAATTAGCATACATAAATTTCTTATCTAAATCAGTCCTTGTAGATGAGAAATGCAATTTATATAAAAAATTAGAAACTTTCTAATGATTGTTTAAATTTATCATGTAAATATATTATGTTTTTTTTGTAATAATTTTTAGCCTTACCTCTTAATACTACAATATAAGGCTTCTTCTACTATCAATTATTAAGTTACCCAATGCATGATCAAATCAAATATTTTTTATGGGGTACTATACAAATATTCTTTCATTAGGATAAATCATTAAGATAATATCATTTTTAAAAACTTTATATAGTTCAATTTAAATTATGCTTCGATCACTATATGCTTCAACTATTTTAACAACACTAGTTTTTTATTATGTTTAAAATAAAATACTCTACACTAATTTTACTTTGTAGTATATTTTCACCATGGATTTGAAGACCATTTGCTTCATGATCTAAATATCAACAAATGATTTTCAAATTTTTTATAAAACTTAAACATGGTTATAAGTGATTAGAAAACATTGAATTAATAACATATTAACATCCCAATAAAGAATTATAACCATTAATAAATAAAATTAAGAATCTTTAAGAGAATTTTCAATACAAATTACAATTCTTTATCACACATATATAATTGAATGTGACTCCTCATATGTTGCACTCTTGACTTATACTCTTATTTGAAATTCTTCACTTTCCTATTGTAAGGACACATGTGCACTCTTACATAATGAGCACTTGTGCACATTTATACTCAAAGCACTTGTACACATAATTACATGACACTTGTGCATTTCATACACATTATTACATTACATGAAATATTAACTCACACTTTAATCTAAGATACACACCTAATCTAATAATGTACCAAGGTCGTACATTGACATGTACTAAATAATATAATATTCTCCAATATATACTATGGATAATGACAAAACCTAAGGATTTAGCAGACCTCTCACCATGAAAAGTATCACTAGAGATACATCTTATTTTTAGTATCTTAACAAGATAGTCAAAATAAGACAAGTCTCCTATAATGTTTACGTGCCTATGATAATTATATTTCAAGTTAAGAAATACAAATATTTTGCCCAATCACAATATTATAGAAAATAATTATATCAAATATAGATAGCAAAAAAATTGATAGATATTATCTAATTAAGAAAATATATATATGGTCAAAAGAATTTCAATAATAGCTTGCACACCTATCTGATATTTTTTACACCATCATAAATGTCCAACATTATCATTTTAATTAAAGCAAATTTCAAAAATAATATTAATAATAGTAAATATTTGAGAACTAATAAGAAAAATAATATTTGCATAAATAAAATATAGATTCTTCAATAGTAAATTCCATAGCAAGTAATAGCTCTAGATTTCGAGTGTTGAAATCCTAGTTACTCATAGAGAGAATGTTGGAGTATATTACATTATTTGGTACATGCTAATGTACCACATTGGTACATCATTGTAAATATTAGATTAGGTGTGTATCCTAGATTAGAGTTTGAGAAAATATTTCATGTAATGTAATAATGTGTAAGAAATGCACAAGTATCATGTAATTACGTGTGCAAATATTATGAGTGTAAACGTGCACAAGTATACATTATGTAAGAGTGCATATGTGTCATTAGAATAGGAAAGTGAAGAGTTTGAAAAGAAGAGTGAAGGTCAAGAGTGCTCCATATGAAAAGTCACATTCTATTATATATTTATGACTAAGCATTATAATGGATGTGTGATAAGAGAGATCAAAAGTGCATTGAACATAGCATGCATTAGTAAACCTTTATTCTATATCATTTTTAAATTCTTGTTGTGAGTATTTTCAAGTGACTATTTAATGAGTTATTTCTGAAATTATTTCTGAGTTATACTTCTGTAAGTTATTGTCATTATAGAGTATTTTATATTGCAACTTTATATTTGATTATGTGGTTATTTACATTAAGTGTTGAGCATCAAAAGCTAAAAAGAAAAATCCTTTTAGCCACTTAGAGAGGGGAAAGTCTCTTATGCTTACCAAAGATAATGAAAATTATAAGTATGAATGATAAACCAACAATAACACAACTCATCTATTTTTATTCTAAAACAATAAATAATTCATAATCCTAATACTCAAGGGTCAACTAACCTATTCTAGGGGCTGAGCTAATAATATAAGCAACATACCTATATTGGAGTTATAGGTTTGTCTTACTATGAAGTATCTAAAGTGTAAGGAATAACCTTAAAAACACTTTTTTCTTTATGTTGCCATGAAAATCCTAACATGCATGGACTTTTATCCAAATTAAATACCTTCTTATGGTATCCTAGAAACCTTAAAGTATTGTGAAATTCTTCCATGCTAATTTCTTTATTATGTTGCACTTCAAACCCTAAAGTGTAAGGGATAACTTCTACACTACTTTCATTTTTTACAAGACAATATATTAATTACTTAAAAATTTATTAATAAAATTTTTGACACATACAAAAGTCAAACCATCATGTTTCAAAATTTGTATTATTTATTTATATAATAACAATTTTATATCAATTAAACTTAAATTCAAAATTTCAAAAGATACTTAGTGCAAGTACAACTTTATAAATTGAAAGACACTTGGTAATGTCTCCTCTTATGTAATGGATTGATTTCTTTTGATTTATAAATTACCATACATAGATTTATTATCTAAATCAAACCTTTAGATGAGAAATGTAATTTAGATAAAAAATTAGAAATTTAAATTTCTAATATAAACATCTTATATTTTTTTGTAATAATTTTTAGCCTTACCTCCTAACACTACAATCTAAGGCTTATTCTACTATCAATTAGTAAGTTATCCAATGCATGATCACATTTTTATGGGGTACTATACAAATATTTCATTAGGATAAGTCGTTAAGATAATATCATTTAAAAAAAATTTATATAGTTGAATTTAAATTATGCTTGGATCACTATATGATTCAACTATTTTAACAAAACATTTCATTTGTTGTCAAATCAATTAAACCACATCGAGCTTGCATTTTTGTCAATGATATTCCTTATTTCGTTTTCTATCAAATATATTTTTAATCTTCCTCAAATTGCTATGTTTTTACAACCAATTTTTTGGTACCATTTTCATAAAGATATGAAATCTCACTCGTCTAACTGCCTTCTAAAATTTGAAATTTTCACAACAAAGATCAACACCATGATTGGCTAAATTATCTATTATCTAGTTTCCTTATCTATAGGTATGGTTGCATTTACGAGAGACTGATTCCAAAAATAGTTGATAAATATTAGCAATAATATGACTTTCATCTAATACCCACATCCATTTTGTTGATAGCATTAATGATAATTTGTGAATCCTCCTAGAATATATTTCCATAACTTTTCACTTTTTTATTCTAGTAAGAAGTGTGTTAGTCTCTCTACAATTGTTAATTAAAATTCTATATTAATTTGACTAGGTAGATAATTTTTCCTTCATTATTATGAAAAACGCCATCTCTATGGAATTTTCTTAATTTTTTGGAAAGCTTAATCAAAATTAAACTTAATAAATTCAAATCTTGCTACCAAAAGGGTTGTTTATACTTGAGACTACCCATGATGAGACTATGTCTATAAAAATTCAATAAAAGAGGTAAGAATACAATTCCAAACTTAGGCATGAGACTTATTTTAAAAACTTCTATAATTCCTATATTTTTTCTAATTATTTTTATATTATGAAATCTTCCCGAGTTGAATTCTTACCATATTTTTTTTTTGGTAAATTAATTTATATTATTTCAAAAAGAGCATTTGAAAAGCGCCCTGTCGACTTTTACGTCAAGGAAGCAAGAGGAACACAATAGAGATAAATGAGTCCCCTTAAATAGAATAAAACCCAGCAAAACTAAAAGACTAAGAGTAGAAAGGCTAAAAACCATTACAATCCTTTGGCACAAAGTAACAGAAAGGAACACCACCAAAAAGGAGAAACACAAAAGAGAGCTGGAACAAAACATCTTGCACACCAATAGACTAGAGGAAGAGCAATGCAGCCGAGAGCAAAACTAGTAGTAAGCCATGGACGCCGTCAGGGAAGGGCATCAGGTTGCAGAAGGTTGTGAACATTAATTTCCAAAACATTATCCTTCGCTTCCTCCTTCAGGGTTTCTTTGTCCTTTGAAGTTTCCTTTAGATTTTCCAGGCAGGCATCTTGAGCATTTTTGACTGCATTGTCTTCATTAACACCCCCTTTGACATTGAAAGGGGGTTCAGCAGCAGAGACCATGGAGGAACCATTGAAATTTTTGTAGAAGAAGAAAAGGCTGAGATTATGCCTCTGTTCCTTAAGGCTAGCAATGGCCTTACCAATGGCGATGTAAGTTGTCTCCAAATGGATGATTGATACTGTAGTAGCATGAATAACTAATTTATGAAGGAAATTATAAACAAGATCAAGTGAAGTAGAATGAGATTTAGGAGGTTTGCTAGTGATGGACGGTGGGGTTTCGGTTAAGATTTAGTCATTGAGAACTTCTAACAGGGGTAGTTTCAACTTTTATTTTCTTCCTAGCAACAGGGTGAGGCTTATCATTTTTTATTTTCCTTTTTGGATTATAAGGCTAAGGGATAGGAGTAGAGGAAGAGTTATCTTCTCCAGACTCAGACTTAGGAATGTTGCCACTAGGGAAATGAAGGAGGAGATAACAGTAAAGGACTTTGAACAGGGTTATGCACAAGAGGTTGGACTCAAAATGTACTTGTAAATAAATAGTTAATCCTAATCAAAATTAGGGTGAATCATGAAGAATATTTAGAAAATCAAATCGAGCATCTTCACACCAAAATTTGAGGCATTTGAAGCCATAAAATGTAAGGTCATATTTAGGACCACTTTTTACCTATTAAATCATCTTATAATTTCATAAAAACACCACCATTATATTAGGCTTGAAAAAAGCTTTTCAACAAGTATAAATATGCCTATGTTTGATTATATATTGTGGCAAGTTGACCCTAAGAAAAAATTGATCCTAAGAAAAAATTAATCCTAAAAATTTTAGGTGAATGGGACGACGTCGAGGGTCCTAATATTTGCCAATTTTCAATTTTGGAAATCCTAATATTCGTCTAATTTACGAATATTCATCACTATGCATAACCCTGACTTTGAAAATCCCCTAATGATTGGGAAGGACATCCTCCTTTATTTGGGTAGATGTAATGGTGTAGTCGATGGACCAAAAAATAGCAGTAGGGACATTCATGGCTTTGGATTCACAAAATGGTTCACATAGGCAAGGTGAATACAATATAATTGAAGTCTGGATTATCACAGGAAATATATTGCATTACAGGAACAAGAATTTGCTGTAGAGGAGGGGAAAGGTGTTCACGAAACAAACCTTTATTGTCATTTTTATAAACCTTGAAGTTCTTCTCAAAGAATTTCAGCTCTACCTCTTAGTTGTGTTTGTTACACTAACTTTACCCTCCAAGGATTAGCCTGTCAGGCTTGCCAGAAAATCAATAGAAATGTGAAATTGGACACCATGAATTGTGACATAACCCTTATCCCAAGAATCAACAAAGGCCTTTGTTATGTTGTCATCAATCACAATGAAAATCTTAAAGAATTCTATCAAAGCACTGTTGGTTTTGTCTATCCATAAATCATGAACCAAAGGATGGAGCTGGAACACATCATGCTCAATGTAAATGGGTTTGCACTCTTTCATGGTGGTGAACAGGGAAAAAGACAGAGGTCGATCAAGAAAAAGAATAAAAATAACGGGATCAAACACCAGGATAATGAACAAGGCATGCATAGGATCATATAAAAGAATGACGTTGCCTTGTGAATAGCTGCTTTGGGACCATAAAGGCATTAGCACAAATGGAATGAAGTCTTCAACAAGCAGGGTTGGCTAGGGCAAAGGTTTGATCTGCAAATCAAGATTAGGTTATAAGCCGAGCCAATCACATGGTGACACTCTAAAATGGTAGCTTGGCAATTAGGGGTGCATGAAAGGCTTAGCCAACAAGATATCCAAGCACAAGACCACGAAAGGCTTGGGATGATCGCCAAATTGATTGTTGGGATGCGCCTTCGATTGAGAAGGCTAAATATGATTCTAAAAAAAATAGGATTACATGTATCAAAGCATATGGGATTCAAATGATTCAGACTCATGTGAAAATTTACCATGGGATAATGAGAGTAAGTGGTCACCCAAAAATGATTAAAATTCTTGAAAGAGGAAATGTGTAAATGTAAAATAGAACCTAGGGGAACATGAATCCAATATCCCAAGAAAAGCAAGGTGATTGAATGAAGATGAAACCAAAGGTCTGGAAAGTAACTCTTGTGGATTAGAAAGGATAAAAAATGTTGATGACTAGGATTGATAGGTAAATAAGTGTTCATCATGGATAACGTGAGTTTGGTCCCTCCCTTGAATTTGGTTCCGTTTGAGAAGATCATCCACATCATGGGGTAGACTATCTGTCCATGTTAGAGGTCCTTGGGCATTGACCCCAATATTAGCTAGCTTATCAGCAACTGTATTAGCCTCCCTGTAAGTATGTTGGATAATGTAATTATATTGCCTATGAAAGATTTGCTTGTAGTCCTCAATGGTTGGTCTAATCCTCCAGTTGGAAGGCTTATAAGAATTTAAGTATTTAATGATATTTAGAGAATCACCTTTCACAATGATGTTTCCTGGAATATCTTTGACAAATTAGAGGTCTCTCCAGACAGACTTTGCCTCAGTGGAGTGATTGGTAGTCACACCTAGAGGCTCTAAGTAGGCAAAAATAGAATTTCCTAGATGATCGCGGAGGATTCCACCAACCCCCCTGTTCCAGGATTTCCATTGGCCACTCCATCAAATATTAAGTTTGACCCAACCAATAGGAGGGGGAATCCATTTGACACTATTTCTAGGATTAGAAGAATCAATACAATTGAGATCATAAAGACTTATATTGCAGGACTTTAGGATGTATTTCTCAAAAGGAGTACAAGGATACAGATTTAGAGGAGCAACAAGAACATTTTTTGTGACACAGAGAATAATTTTTTTGGGTTGGACAACTTTCTTGTCGAAAACTCTATGATGGCGTTCAAGCCAAATTTGCCTCAAATAATGCTGAAAACTAAATTTACACAATCCTTTGAGCACAATATTTTTAAAATGATTAGGCCACTGATAAAAAAGGTCAACAATGGAAGGAGGATTGGCCCAAACCAACTGGAATCTTTGAAGAAGTTTATTGATAACCATCCTTGAAAAGGGATAAAATAAGAAAAGGTGGGACATGGACTCCCAATTGGAAAGACAAAGATAACATCTATTAGGAAGAGTGAGTCTCCTTTTCATAAGGTTCTCAACAGTACATTCTTACCATAATCATCATACATGACAAACTCATTTTAAAAAATTAAATAAGCACAACATAACTTAAATTGTAGTGATCGATACAGGTAGATAATATCATAGGAAAATATATAAAAATATAGGTAGTAAATTGAATAAGTGCAATAAATTTTAGAGTAAAAACCATTTAAGGTAGGAATGAAACTTTGAATTCAAATTATACTGTAACCTTCAATACTTTGTTTAAAATTTTTATTTTATTAATGGTTAGTTATGAATATTATTTCAATGCTAATGATTACTACCAATTCATTTATAGGTAATGTCTTTTAGAAAAATACATTTGTAAATCAATTTTCTTATGACCAAAAAAAAAGGAATCCTTGGGACTTAGTTTTTGATGTAATAAAATCTTGCTCACTAGGTTGAAAAGGTAAGTCATTAACCATGTTTAAAAGTCAATAACATATAAAGGTTAAATTGCAATATAGCTCTAAATGTGTAATATCACATTGCCAATGGTTAGAGCATTTATATTTGATAAAAATTAAAGTTATTTTCTTTGAAAAGAATATGAGCATAAATTTGGTCTTTCTCTTTATAAATTGGGTTGTATTTGAAGAAAAAATGATATTGGAGGGACATACATGCAAAATTCAATATTTATAAGTTTGTCATTAGTTTAAAAATGTGGTCGGAGATATTCTAGGAACAAGGAACTTTGGAAAAAATGTTACTTCAAAAATATACAAGTTATATGGATGCATCAAATTTTTAAAAAATAAACCTTACATATAAATTGGGTTACATAGACCTTCATCTTAGAAAAATTTCAATTCATTAAAACATATTAGATGGTCGATCAATGAAGAAAATTATACTAAGTTTTAGTTTAATACTTTACTATCCTCTTATTTATATCCAATTTGACATCATTGATATGTAGAGGTTCAAAAGTCAAATATCAAGTTAATGTAAGTAACATTTCTGTATTTTAGATTCCGCTTAGCAACCTAGTTAATAGAGAGAATCTTAAAAAATAATAAATCAAACCCAAAAGATGATTAAGGAGTTCTATTTCCCCTCTTTTTTTGGGAAGGACGAGTTAGTTTAGAATTTATCAAAAGAAGTTCGATACTATATCATGTCAGGATAATGCTTCATAATCATCAAAATTTTACACTCCCATGGATTTCTATTATAACAATGTTTGGTCACTTGCGGCCCTCCCTAAGGCTTCAACATTCCTTTGGTGAGGAGTCCAAAGAAAAATTCATATGGGTAAAATTTTGTAGATAAAATTATGTTAAACCATAACAATATAATTCAACAGATCTCCACTTACCTATGATAAAATAAAAAATTAAAAGTTTAGTTCATTAAGCTTAATTTTGGTCCCTTTGGGACACTGTAGTGGTATGGCTTTGAGATATCTTTTAGGAGATCTAAGTTCAAACGACAACAAGATGTGTGTGTTACAAAAATAAAATAAAATAAGCTTAATTTTGATGGTTCTTTTAAAGAAAACCTTAAGAAAGCTAATAGACGTGGCATTTTTTAAAATAACAAAGTAAAATGTCTCCATATGTACTCATAATTTTATTGAACTTCAAGAATTAACTATGCAAAAACTAGGTTACTTCTTACAAAGATCAAGATTACCATTGAAAAAAGGTATAATTTCAATTGAAGTGGATTCATAAATCATTGTTAATGCATTAAAGAAAAATATATGTCTAAATTGGATTGTTTAATTTTGATATCCATCACCCCGTGATGGAGTCAACATCATAGACATGTTATCTCATGCCTATAAAAAAGGAAATTGAGATGACAAATAATATAGCTAGTCATTATGTTGATATTTATTTTGTTGAAAGCCAAAGTTTTATAAGGTAACTAGCCAAGGAATTTTATATCTTTCAATGAAAATGATATCAATAATTTGATAGATAACGCGATAGAGGAAAATATTATTGTATCTTTCAATTAAAATGATATCAATAATTTGATAAAGAGAATATAATGATTTGAGAGGGATGGAAAATATTTCTATAAAAAAATATATTAAATATCGTCTAATTAACCTAATAGTAAATGTAATGTTAATAGAATGGGTATGTTTAGACAGATTACAACGAATACATTGGAGAGGGAATCCCAGATTACAACGAGTACATCGGAGAGGGAATCTCTGGATCAACTTCAAGGTGCATTGGTTTGAAAATTGGTATCCTTCCTCTACAATAGTCTTTACCCTGAAAGCACGCGCAAATCGAGACAAGAACTCAAATAAATAAAGGAGTAGGTACTGGTTAGACAGACTACAACGAGCTGATTATAACAAGCTATCAAATTCAATTTGTACATTGGCCAGGCTATCCCTGAGTCTTACTATATAACGTGTACAAGTCAAGTCATCAAATTTAATGTGAATTGATCAGCAAAGTTGATGCTTACTCTGCAATCTCGTGAAGAATTATTGTACGGGGAAAGAGAGTTGCTCGGGAATTGTCACGTCACTGCAGTCTTTAACCTGTCGAGCTATGAGATGGTCGTTGCCTTTCAGTGCTAGGTTCAACTCTACCAATTTAGTGATGTATTTAACATGTTTTCATGAGTAGAATACACTACACTAGTCACACATCCTTAATACACACCAATAAAAATAAAATAAAATAAAAATTTATTTATTATATATTTTAATTTTATTAAAATAATAATAAGGTAATTGAAGTTTTTACTATTAAAAACATTTAACAATTCAATGTACCGTGCACAAGAGTTGGCTTATGAAATCCTCTTTCAATGCCACCCACCTTATTACAGAAGAATTTGGTATTTACACCTTCAACGTCCGTGCAAGTGGATAAGATAATAATTAAACAATTGAAATCTATATGAAATCGAGAAGGTCCACACGATAATAATGAAAAAAAAATAGAATTCGCATAAAAGCGATTAAGACTAAGAAAGTGGAACCATCACTGACAAAATGAATTCCACGTAAAGACGATTATGTCTAAAATGACTCTGTTATATGCAAATGTCAACAATTGCATGTCAAGCATTAAAAGCAGGGTTGTGGTTTAAAAGCAACCTTTACATGTTTTTTTAAAAATTTTGGATTTTTTTTCTTATTTCCTGATAAGTTTTTTATTTTTATTTTATATACATGTGAAAGAATCTATTTTATAAAAAGTTAAGTATAAAATAATTTTTTTACAGCTTTTTTGAATTGTAATATTTTATTTATAGTATTTTTTAAATAAAAGTAGATAAAATATTTATTTTAATTAGAGAACATGGTAATGACATTTTCTTAATTTATTTAAATAATAATTTTTAATTAAAATAAGTAAAATGTTTATTTCATGTAGAGGACATTGTTATAACATCTTTTGAAATTGTTTTCTTTTATTCATAATATTTTTTTAATAAAAACAAGTAAAATGTCTATCTTAGGTAAAGGACATTACTATGGTATCTTCCTTGTTTTTTACTGTCTTTTATTTATAATATTTTTAAATAAAAATAGGTAAAATGTTTATTTTAAAGGACATTCTAATGACATATTTTTGTAATTGTTTCTTTTTATTTATATTTTTAAAAAAATAAAAGCACTAAAATGTCTATCTTAATTGTTCCTTTTTATTTATATTTTTTTACAAATAAAAGCACTAAAATGTCTATCTTAAGTGGAGGATATTGTTATGGCATTTCCTTGAATTTGTCATATTTTATTTATAATATTTTTCAATAAAAGTGAGTAAAATATCTATTTCATGTAGGACATTGTTATGACATTTTTTCATATGGTTCTCTCTTTTGATTGGTTATATGGCATCCTTATATGAAATCATGTTAGCCTATGTGAGAAGGTGGAGAGAGATTGTTTAACACATTAGCTTCAACAATTTATCAATATTTAAGTTCATTGATCACCATCCTATTCACTATATGCAACAAAGGTAAAAGATCAGTATTTTGAAACTCCTACTTAACCCTAATGTATTTTTAATAATTTTTTTGAACCTCTAATTGATTGCTTCATATTTACTCAAATCTTGAATGACAATTTGGGAGTCTTCCTTTAGAAACTCAATACTATATTATAATTTCAGTCACAAACTCTAGAAACTAGTCTATCTTCATTTGTATTTTAATACCAAGTAGAATTTTTATCATTAGGCCATGAATAATGGATTCAAAACAATCGTGAATAACAATACCCATATTTGAGGCTCCTATATTGCCCTTGGAAATCCCATTAAAATTCACCTTGAAAAGGTCTCTCGATGAGGTGCACCATGGCAATGACCCCCTGGGTGTATCTTCAAATTAGGAATTGCGAGTCTTGATAAGAGATGAGACATTTAGAGGAAGTGAAAATCATGGACACTGTCTCTAGAATAACAACCTATGATTTGAAAATGACGTATGATAAGAAGGTGGCTTTATAGGTGAAGCAAAATGGTCTTATATCACCTCAATATATTATACTATTTTATGCCTAAGTTTCTATAGCTTAATGCAATCTTAGAGGCATGACCTCAACATTCTCAAGTTTGATAATAAAACCAATACAATACAACATTATCTATTATGTGACACTATTGGGAACCTATGAATTAATGCTCAAAAGACCTCATCTCTTTAACCATAAAATAATACACGAAGATTCTCCCTAATAATGGATAATAGGTATCAAATATATGACCTACCACATTCAAAATATCCTTCTCCAAAAAAGGTAACTTGTGTTTCATCTGTGCAGTGTAAGCAACTAACTTGACATGTACAAATGTTTATCCTAGATATGAAACTATCTTGGGGCATTTCATACGAGAAAACTTTCCCTTACCACAAGGTAGTTAATACATTTTAGGTATTCTTAATAAATGGATGTATTGCTTCATTGATATTCTAATATTTTTAAAGAACAAATGCAAATCCTTATCACTACTCTATAAAATATTAGATTGAATCAAGCCTATATTTCACCTTCTCCCAAAACCCCTCTATTATTTCTTAGTTTTAATAAAATACAATGTTATATTAGGGGCCAATTAACCAAAAAAAAAAATCTTTTTGTATTCATCTCCATGTTGTATTCCCATTTTACTAGCACTAAGAAATAGTGGTTCTTGGTGTCTATGCATAAACTATTACACTACATGCACATTTATATTGCATAGATGATATTTTAGACTAAATATAGATAACATGGTATTGCACAAAGATAGATCTCAACTCAAAAGTATAATATTTTCAACCCTTTATATATCTAGTAAAGAACAAATGTGGACTGTTTTAGTGATTAGCTATGATTGATGGCTAGAGCATTATGTTTGATACATTCATATAGTTAATGGATGATGTTCTTAGATAATTTATAGCTTTCTTTATGATAATCTACTTTCATAGCATTTTTATCTTCACAATACTTGGGAGAACTCAACATGGTCACTAAGGATAGGACATATAGTACCAACACAAATTATAAACTAGTATACCCTTGTGCCTATGAGGTTATATATAAATTTCATGTGGGGAACATCATAGATTGTGATGGTATTTACTGAAATATCATTATGGTAAATGTCATCCAAAATACGTTATTTCTGATATACTTAAATAAAATAAAAATATTTTTAGATTTGGCTAATTTTCCAAATGTTTCATAGTCAGTCACCAGATCATTTGTGTTAGGAAAAATATAAGGTCAAAATCGATCCAGCAATAGCTATCTAAAAAATTGAACATATATTTATATTTAGTGTGGTGCTATACATGCTAGAAATAAATTAAATTTTTGAGGTTAAGTTTGATATGTTTGACTATGCTCTTAGTTGCACACCAAGTCAACATAGGAACCTTATCACATATCATTCAAAAATGTTCAATGCTATAATTGATATTACTCATAATTTTAAACTATATTTCATTGTATAAGTTTTTTATCAATGGTTCAAATACATCACAAATAAAGAAAATATCATCCATTGTGATCATAAACATCTACAATTTTTGTATACTAAAAGAAATTTGAAAATCCATGCCACATAAAGTGATAACTTTCCTGCAATATATCCAACTTATGTTTAAGCATCATAAGCCCCAAAAGCATAAAATGAATAACTATTTTAGATATCCTCCAATATAGAATAAAAAAAACTAGAAAGATACTTGATCAAGACTTCTCAACTACAAAATATTATATTGTGATGACACTACCTTTAGGCATGCCACCGATAGTTATTGGATAAGTTAGAATTGGATTATTATCTTAGTAATAGACTTATTTATTTTTTAAGGTGACTCTATTTTCCATCCAAAATACTATATAATTTTCTAATCTAGGATATACATTATTTCAAGGTAGCCATACACTTTGACATCAATAAGACTCTTGTGGTATTATAAGGCCACTTCAATTTTCCTTACATATACTGGATATAGATTTCTATATTAGATATTGCATTCCATATAACAATGGCATATCATAAAATAAAAAATAAGAACTTCAACTCATTGTTACTATTTTCTAAACTAGAATCCATTAGCATAGATAGATTATTATATTAGCTTCAACCAAGAGATAAAATGATTAAAATTTTTAATGGTCATGTAGTTTTCAAATATGAAAATCATGGTTGTAAGTAACAATGACATTTGTACAACTTAAAATATCTATATTTATTTTCAAGTTTACGTGTCTAAATATACTTCTATATAATGATTCTAAAGTATAATTAGATACTTAGTTTCATCATCTTATTTTAGTAACATTTATACTATTTACTTGACACACATGTAGACTATTTAATTTATTTCCATCCATAGACATGTAAAAACAAAAATGTTTAATAATGCATTCATAAAATTTATTTGCATGCACAATAATGACATCTTCATACAAGTGGAATTATAATCTTGTATACGTCCACAATGTTAGCGTACTTTGTCTGTATCTAATTTATTTAGACATTTTGTTGAGACTGTTACAACTTCGTAACAATTTCGTTCCGCCGGTGTTCTATTCTCGGCTGTAACTGTGTTATTTAAACAGGCTGCTCAATAATACAGGTTGTTCATTGCGTTTATCATGGCATCAGAGCCAGCGACGAGTAGGGAGCAGTGAGAGGCGGAGGAGAGTGCGGTTTTTAAAAAAAAAATTATTTCTCTCTCGGCGACGTGATTTCTCTGTCACGCGATAGCAGCCGGAGAAGAATTTAAAAAAAAAAAAAAAAAAAATTGTGCAGCGGAGGACGCGCAAGATGCAGCAGCCCATTTTTCTGGACGAGCCACGGTGCAGGTGGACGCGCAAAGCTACGACGTCCGAGGAGGCGGACGCCGCCCCCCCACGCAGGCCGCGACGCAAGCCCGCTGCGGAGCGCGCAGGCAGGCCGCGACGCGGACAGAAGGCGGGTGCGGAGCGCGCAGGCCCCGCGTTGGAGGAAGCAGGCGGGCCGCGCAGGCCCCCCTGTTGAGGGTGGGAAGGCTGACAGCCCCCGCTCGACGCGGGAGCGCAGTCGTCGCCTCGACGTCCCTGTCTGCGCAGGAGGGACATGCCTCCCCCCCCGCGCGCGCGGGAAGCGGGAATTCAAAATCCCGCTCCCGCTCCCACGGGGGGTATAAACCCCCCCCTTTTGCGCGGAGCGCGAATCGCGCCCCCGTGACCCCCCCCCCGGTTCAATTTTTTGGACTGTGTAGAGGAGGACAGTCCGCGACGGACTATGCAGAGGAGGACATCCCGCGCACAGCCGCGACGGACTGCGCACAGTCAGCCGACTGTGCAGAGGAGGGACTGCCCCCCTCCCGCCACTGTTGAGCGGATAGACATCCGCAAGCGTTCGACACAACCCCCCCCGGGTGAAGTTTTTTCTAAAAAAAAAAAACACAGAAAAACAGACCCCCTCCCTGTTGAAGTGCGGGCCGCGATCAAGCAGAATCGGAGAGCACGCAGTGGGCTCGGGTAGCGGAGGCAGCTGGGTTGAAGAACGAGGGAATCCCTCTCTCCTCCCAGATCAGCCCACGGGCTCACTGGCAAGTGAGCTGCGTGGTGGGTTTCGGGAACCCAGCAGTCGGGGGTTCAAATCCCGCCGACTCCCCCCAAGGTATATTTTTTTTTAAAGTCATTTTTTTAATTATTAATTTTTAATTAAAATTTTTAATTTTAATTTTTTTAATAGTTTTTTAACTTTATAAATTAAAATTTTAATTTTAATTTATTTTTTATAAGTTTAAAAACTATATAAATTAAAATTATTTATTTTAATTTTAAATTTATAATAATTATTAAAATGCTTTGTTAAAGAAAGCCTTTTAAGGGGGGATATTTTTTCAAAAAATCAAAGGGGGATAGTGAGTAATTTTTCGAAAAATAGCAATTTGGCAAATTGTAAAAGGTGCATTTTCGGCTGTGACCGACACCTTGTGGGTTATTCTTGTGGGCAATTTTTTTTTGTTGTATGTTGCATATTTCATTTTTGCACTATAACATTAAAAATTAAAATCAAAACACTCCCTAAGTCCCCAGAATATTTTAAAACCCATCCGTGCAATTTATTGCACTACAGCGTTTGGTATTTGTGATACCTCTGGCCAGCACTTACAGGTAAAGCTATCGTGATTTGGCTACTGTATCCGCCACCTAATATAGCTACTACAACGACGTCTGAGCTTGTTCTCTATAAATCATCGGGGAGGAATAAGTACGCCATTTTTGCATTTTTTACTCCATCCACTACCCTTTATCGCACTTGTGTTTAGGCGTAAATCCTGATGAAGTATTCTTCATAGTGTTTAGGGGAAGTTACGCCCCACGCATGAGAAGAATCTTCTATGGTAGGTGCCATCAACAAGGTGATTCCCTTTCAGTATCGCTTATGTTCCACGTATCGTATGATCTCTAAAACTCACCTATAGTCTCCCTCACGTAAGGGCGGGTGATTTTTGTTGATCTTTCTAAATACCTATAGTTTCCCTCACGTAAGGGCGGGTATTTTGTATGGTATATTGGCCTAGAAAAAGGTATATCGAAAGGGGGACCAATTGGTGATATAAGGAACCTTCACTATGGCCATCGTTGCAAAATTGATGACTGATCCACATCGCTTATTGAAAGGTCCAAATTATACACCATGGAAACATAAGATGAAGGCTATTATCCAAATGGAAGATTTGTGGGATATTGTTACTTGAGTAGCAACTAGGCCTTCACCAACAAGCAGGATCCACGGGTCCTTCAACGAGATCGGATAGCTTTTGACAAGAAAGACAGAAGAGCAAAGGTGCTCATTTTGTTTGTTATTTCAGATGAAGTGCAACCTCATATAGCTGACAAAGCAAGTGGTAAAGAGGCATGGGATGCCCTTAGAACCATCTATGAGGGGAAGAATGAATCCACCATTCTTCATCTTCAACAACAATTTCATAACCTGAGTTTGAGACAGGGTGAAACAGTTGAACTCTTTCTGTGTAGAGTGTCTGAGTTGAAAGAGAAATTGAGTTCTCTCGGGAGATACTGTGGACGAAAAGCTTCTCATTTCACTTGTGATGATAGCTTTACCTTCTTCATTTGATATGTTGATAACCTCCATCCAGGTGTCTCAACGACAAATTACCTACATCGAGTTGGTCAATCTGCTTCAACAACAGGAGGCACGCCAACTTCACAAGGATGATTCTTCCAATACAGCCCTATACACCAACAGGAAGGGTTCTAGGAAGAAAGGTAATGGGCAAAAAGGAGGCAACTTTCAGAAAGGAGGAAATTATCAACAGGATGCGAAAGGAAAATGCAAACAACCTCAACAGAAGAAGAGGTGGTGCAAGATCTGTGAGAAAGACAACCATGACACCAACAAGTGTTGGCATAAGAACAAGCAGAAAGGCCAAAACAAACCATAAAATAAAAACAAGCAACCCCAGGTGAATGTTGTTGTTGAAGAATCTGACTCAGATTCTGAATGGGCACACAAGGTGCTCATGACTACCATAGATTCCACACAGAGGGATCCTATTTGGTATGTCGATTCTAGAGCTAGCAAACATATGACTGGCGACAGATCGTGGTTTGAATCATTTGTGGCCAAGGAGGGCAAACATGTCACCATTGCTGATGATAAAACCTATAGGGTTTAGGGAGAGGGTACAGTTTCAGTCACTCTTCCTGATGGCAAGTGTCAGATTGACAAAGTCCTCTATGTTCCGGGATTGGCCAATAATTTGTTGTCAGTGACACAAATCTTGGACAGAAATATGGTTGTCAACTTTCATGTTGAGAATGGAAAGAAGTGTTGTACCATTACCAGGAAGGGTAAGCAGATTGCAACAACTTCATATAAGCACGACTTATTTGCACTAGATGCTATCTCTACTCCACATGTTGCCATGACTGTCTCTACCAAGGAGGCAACTTCCCTATGGCACAAGAGATATGGGCATCTTAGTTCTGCTACTTACTTGAGCTCAAGCAAGTATGAGATGGTAAAGGGTCTTCCTTCCATTTCTCGCCACATTGCCGGTGTGCTTCGACCGCTGGCGAGAAAGCAACATAGAGTACCATTTGAGAAGAGCTCTACAAGAGCACAAAAACCTCTGGAGTTAATTCATACCGATTTGTGCGGTCCTTTCACACATCATAGTTGTGGAGGGAAGAGGTACTTTCAGTTATTCATAGATGACTACTCACGAAAGATGTGGGTTTTATTTCTCCAACTGAAATCTGAAGCTTTCGCATTCTTCCAGCAGTTCAAGAAATCCGTTGAGAAGGAGTCAGGAGCTTCTATTAAAACCCTCAGCTCAGATCGAGGGGGAGAGTTTACCTTTAATGAATTTTTTGCATTCCTAGATAAACATGGAATCAAGAGACAGTTAACAATCGCCTATACTCCTCAGCAAAATGGAGTTGCTGAGAGAAGGAACCGTTCTATTATGGAAATGGTTCGTTGTATGCTCACAGGAGCTACTCTTGGGCAACAATATTGGGCAAAATCTGTCACCACTGCAGTGTATCTATTGAATAGGGCACCCACAAAGGCCCTAAAAGGAATGACTCCACGGGAAGCATGGAGTGGTTGAAAACCCTCCATATCTCATCTACGTATTTTCGGATGTCAAGCTTTCATGCACATACCGAAAGAGAAAAGGAAGAAGCTAGACGAGAAAACACTGAGATGTATTTTTCTTGGTTATTCTAAGCACTCTAAAGGATATCGGTTGATAGATCCTTTGACCAAGAAAATTCATATCAGCAGAGATGTTGTCTTTGATGAAGCTTTCACATCATAGAGCACATCTAAAGTACACCAAGATATTGTGGAAACTAAGGAAGAGAAGATTCCTTCATCAACTCAGACAGGAGGTCCTTCTACATCTTCTTCACCACCACCAAAGAAGAATCCTAAATGGTGTACAAATACAATCAGAGATGCAAATTTATCCACTCCTCCCAATTTGAATTTGGATAGACCTCGTACACGCAGTATGGCTCAAAAGGAAAGAGAAGCCAAAGAAACTGGTGAGGTTGATGATCTTTGTCAATCTTTTGAGGAAATTTCTGTGACTCCAAGTACAGAAGTAGAGGATATGGATATTGATGATGACGCATTCATGTCTACCATAGATAGTCTTGAACCTGCATCAGTGTAAGATGCTCTTAGTGAGTGTCAGTGGAAGGCCGTTATGGATACATAGTATGAGTCTTTGATGAGAAATAAAACTTGGAAGCTTGTTGATCTACTGCATGGAAAGAAACCCATTGGCTGCAAGTGGGTATATAAAGTCAAGTACAAGGCAGATGGAACAATTGATAAGCATAAGGCCCGTCTTGTTGCAAAGGACTATGCTCAAAAGGAAGGCATTGACTACGAGGAAACTTTTGCACCTACTGCTCGGATGACCACAATTCGGGTTATGTGTGCTATGGCAACACAATATGGGTGGAAAGTTCACCAGATGGATGTCAAGAGTGCCTTTCTAAATGGTGATCTCCAAGAAGAAGTCTATATGACTCAGCATGAAGGATTTGAAGTGGAAGGCCAAAAGTAGAAAGTTTGCAAATTGGTCAAATCCTTATATGGTCTGAAACAAGCTCCTCGAGCTTGGTATATAAAAATGGACAATCACCTTATGCAGCATGGATTTAAGAGATGTCCTTCAGATGCAAACCTCTATTTCAAGAAATAGGGTTCTGAGATAGTGTTGCTTGTACTCTATGTGGATGATCTGCTCATTATAGGGAGTTCAAAAACAATGATCACTACTGTCAAAAGAAACTTGTGCAAATATTTTGAGATGACAGATCTCGGACTTCTCCATTACTGTCTTGGTCTAGAATTCAGCCAGAAGGAGCACTCCATCAAATCGTCTCAAAAAAAGTGTGCCAAGACATTGCTGGATAAATATCGCATGACTGACTGCAAGCCAATGGCAACTCCAATGGAGAATGGACTTCAGTTATCATGATATGATGACTCACCTCAGGTAGATGGTACTCTCTATCGACAGCTGATTGGGAGTCTCATATATCTGACCAATACTAGGCCAGATCTCGTATTTGTTGTCAACTATCTTTCGAGGTTCATGCAGGAACCTAAGACCACTCATTGGAAAGCAGCAAAATGTGTTCTTCACTATGTCCGTGGTACTATGGAATATGGCCTAGAATACAAGAGGAACAAAAAATTCTTCTTGCAAGGATACACGGACTCCGACTATGCCGGATCATTTGATGATCGCAAGTCAACTTCTGGATACATTTTTCATCTGGGATCCGGTCCTGTCTCTTGGCACAGCAAGAAGCAATAGGTGGTTGCTATTTCACCAACAGAGGCAGAATATTACGCCGCACGTGAAGCTGTGTGCAAAGTGATATGGTTACGTCGCATTCTGACAAGTATGGGCCATCCATCAAAATCTCCAATACACTTGTTTTACGACAATCAGGGTGTTCTGAACCTCGTCAAGAATCCAGTCCATCATGAAAGAACAAAGCACATTGACACACAATGTCATTTCATTCGAGACGAAGTTCCAAAGCACCGAATTCAGCTTCAAGACATTCCCACCGATGCTCAAGTTGCAGACATTTTCACTAAGGCACTTGGACGTGTCAAATTTGAATTGTTTCGCAGCTCACTTTGTATTGCAAAATAATGTAAGGGGATGTTAGTAGTCTAGTATAGCTATTAGTTATTACATTACCCAAATAATGTAATAAATGGGGATGTTAGCATACTTTTTCTGTATCTAATTTATTTAGACATTTTGTTGAGACTGTTACAACTTCGTAACAGTTTCTTTCCGTCGATGTTCTATTCCCGGCTGTAACTGTGTTATTTAAACAGGTTGCTCAATAATACAAAGTTGTTCATTGCGTTTATCAAGGTTTTTTTTTTTTTTTTTTAACGCAATTCAATATTACAATTTTTTTGTTCTTATTCTTACAATTCAATCTTTGCACAATTTTATTCATCATAATATTTTATTATCTTGCATTGAGTTCTAGTTAAAAGCACCCTTAGATATTTCTCTATATCATTTATTTATGTATGGACAAAAAATTAGCACGTGTATAACTACACCTATTATAGAAGTATGATGATTGTTGTGACACCTCTCATAGATTTCATATTGAAGAATATTTCTGGTTTCATATTCATAATATATGTTTCTTCTTCCCATGCTAAAATATCAAATCTTTATTCTATCATCCTTACACCATAGTTTTTAATGATGCAAATAGTGTCTTCATTTTTGAGTTGACATCGTACTTGGGAATATGTTTTTTTTATCAATACAAAGGTCCTAAAATTATACATCCTACTTATGCTTGAACATATATGTGTATAACATTCCTTAGACACGGATTTAAATTAGTGGATATCAAGTTGAGAAAATTAAATCATCTGTCTTTAGTAGAGAAACCCATCATGGTCCTCATAATATAATTAATATTATGAAAACTAGATATTTTCCCACTTAAATATATGGTACGCACTAAATAAATCATCAATTTTGCTAGTTGAAATTAGATATATTAGAGACCATCATGATTGAAATAGGATGATTATTTTTAGGATATTATGGGTTTATAAACTCTTCATCAACAATGATACCAACATTCAATGACTGCTATTATAAATATAAATATTTGCATGTCAGTGCTAACTTAGATCTTCACTCAACAATTTGGTTCCATACACTAATTTAACATCAATATAGTGCTTTATATAATCATCCATTTTAATACCATCATCCAAATTTGATATTGCACTATATATTAAGTCCTGGTGTTAGATCTATTAGAATATTAGTAACGTAATATTATTAGTCAAGGTCTACAGAGGTTGACAATATTGATGTAAGCATACAAGTGATCTTTATGTAAGCCTATGGGCATGTGCAATATAATTCTATGGATATTATCCATATAGACCTTAGGAATTCTCTATGTAATCCTTTGGAAAATCTTGATGTATTGACCTTGTGATACTAGTTAAACCACTTGTATGGTTGAGCCTAATTAAGTATATATTGTAAAATAATTTCTTTAATCCATGTTTTACAAGCTAGAGGTTTGTAATAATTAAGGATTAGGAATTTTCTATAAATAACCCTATTCATTAATTCATTATATTAGTTTAAGTTATTGGAGATTACATTATTTAGTACCTTGTGAATAGTTTATATTAGGGTATGTTTAATATTTTTATCCACATTATGTATCATTTTATTAAGTGAGATTTAATGTGAGTTAAGTGTCATGCTTAGAAGTGAGGATTTAGGTGCAATTATGCGAGAGTTTATTTTTATGTAATATATGATATTCATTATGTAAGAGAGAAATGTGAAGAGTTGGATCTCCCACGAGTATGAGGAGATGAAGAGTTTATGTAAGTGTAAAGGTCAAAATTCAAATGCATATGAAGAGTCTCATGTATGTATATATATGGAATACAAATATCTATAATATGTAATCAAATAAAGCATTACATTTATGCATTGTTTGTTTATAGTATATGTTTCAATAAAATATTTTAATGAATTATTGTTCAATTATTTGAGTGAATGCATGTTTTTATATGTTGATATTTTGTGAGACTTTGGAAGAGCACTCTATTGCTAAATTGGCATCATAGCCACTCTAGGTATACTTGTTAAAACACCATAACATATAGAGGAGTGTGTTTTATTGAAGCACAAGCTATGAGAAAAGAACATTCTCAAGACAACTTAAGGTAGAGGTGAAAGCATGGAAAGAAAGAACGTTTTACAAGAGATATTGGATGAAGCTATTTTATCTAAAAAAAATGAACATATAACATTGACTATATTGAGAACATGAACACTCAAGATGCAGAAGAAGAAGACTAAAAATATAGGAAGTTTGGTGCTAGGTTAATGCTAAAATATAGATGTAAAAAATATAGCATTTTAGAGCGAGCTAGAAATTAAAAGCATAAAATTTTAGAGCAATTTAGATATTGAAACACAAGATATTATCAGGAAATTGTATGTTGAAAATGAATTGAGGCCTAGACTAAGGAAAAAAGCATCTTAGAATGACTACAAGATTCTCAAGGATGGAAGAGGACGTCCAATAGGAAATGAAGATAATAGGTTGATATAAGTGTAACATATATAATGCTTATAATGCATAATATATTTAGAAGGTGTTATTGTAGAGTGTGTAATCACTTTGGATGCCTTGATTTAAATTAAAGAGGAACACCACTACCTAAGGTATTAATTTACCTCTAAATATTTATTAAAGGTAATAACATAGCATTGAAGGAAATATTCAAAACATTATGAGGTATTTATTGAGTTTTTATGTATAGAAAATAATATATAATGATTGAGAGATATAAGAATATGGCTAGTTAAAGAATGAAAAATTGAAGAGGAATATTATTGAGAAAGAAATTAATTGAAGAAGAAAAATTGAAATAAAAAGAAATTAAATATTGAAAAGGAAAATTTAAAATTTGAATAAAGAATATAAAATTGAAAAGTGAAGAAAAAAAGAAAATAATTAAGATTTAAAAGAATAATAAAGAAGGTTAAAGAGTGAACAATTTAAAAGAGAAATTTGAAATTGAAGATTGTTTTTTTTGGGTAAAAAAAGACTAATTCTATTAAATAGAAACTAGATTACATAGCCGCGAGGCCTTCCATACATATTCTACAACCTGAAATTACCTTCAGATATACATACCTATAATCCCATGAAGGGTAAAAAAATTGAATTGAAGAAAGAAAATTATATTAACTGAGGAAAAAAATAATATTGAACAAGAATGAATGAAAATTATTATCACATATGTAACAAGGAAGGTAATAATACTATTTATTATAAATACAATTCTCTAAATCAATGGAATAAAATGAATAGACCTTTTCAAATATATTAGTAGAGACAATATCAATCTTGATACCCATCAACACAAAAACAATATCTAAAATGGAAAAATAAAAACAAAAACATGGTCCAAGAAGTACAAGAAATAGAAAATAACAATGAGGAAAGAAATGAAACAATCCATAGAGCCCTCATAGGAAGAACTATAGATTTTTCGTCCTTGATAATGTAGGTACAAGAAATGAAGATAAGCAATGTGACAAAGATAATAATACAAGCCATTCAAATATTCATATTAGTAATGGCACTAATAGTGTTGATAACAAAACAAGAGTTTTTGAAAAATAAATAAGAAAAAAGAACAAAATAGATGAACCAAAACAAAGACAATGAATGTTCTATAATTATAAAATTTATGAAAAGAACAAACCAAAGACTTGTCAAGAAAATAAAATTGAAGTACATTATGGATGGATAAATAAAAAAAATGGAATAGAATTATGAAAATGTTAAAATATTTTTACAAGAAGAAAATAAGTTTGACAAGCATAGACTTGTACTCAATATATGTAGAAGAAGAAGAAGATATAGGTAATAACTTAATGGGACAGATATAGTGCCAATATTTGAAGCAAAACCAAAGCTAGAGCTAGAAAACCATGACAAGAATTAAATATTGAGAGTACATGAAGGCAAAAGGAATTCATACCAAATAATATAATACATGGGGGTGTTGGAGATATTATATTATTTGGTATAAAGGTTTTTTTACTTCATGTACTCTCAATATTTAATTCTTATCATGGTTTTCTGGCTATAGCTTTGGTGTTACTTTAGGTTTTGGCACTATATCTGTCCAATTGAGTTGTTACCTATGTCTTATTATTCTTATTCTACACATTTTGAGTACAAGTCTATGCTTGTCAAACTTATTTTCTTCTTGTAAAAATATTTAACATTTTCATAATTCTATTCCATTCTATTTTATTTATCCATCCATGATGTACCTCAATTTTCTTTTATTGATGGTAAATAGTTTAGATTAGGGCGTGTCTAATATTTGTGTCTATAGTATATTTTATTTTATTAAGTGAGAGTTATGTGTCATGTAAATAAGTGTAGAGTTATGTATGAGGTGTCATGTTAGTAAGTAAGTTATATGAGTGAAGTGTCATGCTTAGAAGTGAGGAGTTATGTGCAATCATGATAGACTTTATATTTATGTAATATGTGAGATTTTTTATCCAATAGAAATGTGAAGAGTTGGATCTCTAGTGATTATGAGGAGATGAAGAGTTTATATAATTGTAAAATTTAAGATGCATGTGCATATGAAGAGTATCATTCATACATATGGAAGACAAAGCTCTATAATATGTAATCAAAGGAAGCATTGCATTTATATATTGCTTATAGTATATGTTTCAATAAAATATTTCATTGAGTTATTATTCAATTATTTGAATGAGTGCATATTTTTATGTCTTGATATTTTGTGATATATTGGAAGAGAACTCTATTGCTAATATAAGTTATGTGATATCATGGTGGTGGGTATGAGCATCCATATCTTCTTCCCATTTTACTTGTCTATATTATTTCTATTGTCTATATGTTATTACAAAATCCAAAATAATATCAAAGTTGATGATAATATTTGATATGTTGATCTCTTTTGTTTGATAATATAAGGAGCATAAAAAGGAATTTATTTGTTATTATTTTTTCTTTGATAAAAATCAAAAGTAATTTTAATAAAATTGATGTTTTTCAAATACATCACTCTAGGGCTATTTTGGAGGGAAATTTTCTAGAGGTGGGTAATGTTTACATACAAAAGGATGTAAAGCCATAATTTTCTAAATTGCATGCTTTTCCAAGCTATATGCATTGGGAAAAATAGTTCAAAGACTTTTTTTTATGATGTAAAATAAAGAAGCATACTTTGGATGGTCACTACAAGGTATGCCTTGTTCCTATAGGTCCCTTTTAAATGGTGGATGTTGATTATTTGGAAAATTATTCCTATTGCTTGATGATTCAAATGTTCACTTTTGATATTGGAGCATAAATTTTAGTCTCCATGTTGCATGTTGATGATATTTTTATGGTAAGCTTAACATATTGATCCAAAAGGTGGTGTTATGACTCCATGTTCAAGGAAGGGTTGATCTAGTCCATGTACCTTTAGAAAGAGAATATATCAATATTTATGATGAACATTCATTGGTCCATTTATGCAATTATTATTAGGGTGAGATATTACCATCTCTAATGTATTCTCTCCTTAAGCACTCAACTCAAATTATTGGGTTTGTTGGAATAACGATAATTTGACCTTATTGGATGAGGTCAACAATGTTAATATGAGCATACAAACACTCTTAATGTGATCCTATTAGCATGTACATTGTTATTGTATGGATATTATTTATGTAGGCCTATGGAAATTCTCTATGTGAGCTTACAATCATTCTTTATGAAAGTAGAGGGAAAATATTCATGTATTCACCTTTACCATGATTAGTTAAACAAATTGTATAGTTAACTTTTATTAAGGATTTAATATATTGTAAATTAATAGCTAAGCCAACATATGTAGTCTTGAGGTTTGTAATAATTAGGGATTAAGTATCTACTATAAATACTCCCCAATTACTAATCTATTTTATTAGTTTATGTGATATGATATCATGGGGGTTCCTATAGGTATCCACCCCTTCTTCCTACGTGTGTTATTTATATTATTTCTTTCATCTATTTGCTCTCTTATTTTTTTTCTTTATTATTTTGCAATATAATCTATGTTGAATGTATGTTTAGAAATTAATCTAAAATCCCACAAGTTCTAGATGCACACACATCATCAATAAAGTCCCCATACATCTAACATTGACAACTATGCTCCAACTAATAGATTAGACTATAAAAATGACACTGTTGTTTGGAAATATGAATTGTTAACCATTTGTATTCTTGTAACTATCCAAAGATAATCTACCTCAATTTCTTCACTAAGTTTTTATAATTGTAATGTATATAGCTATGTAGAGACTAATATTTATAATTGTTTAGATATATCTATTTATCTTCTTATAGGTTTATTTATTTATATTTATGAGGTTAAAAATAGGAAATTAACATTTTAGCATCCAACTTGCACTCTACATTTCAACACCTAAAAGCTATAGCTTAGATTTTAGTACTATTTGTAATTATGATACATGATTTCTTTGTATTTTTTGGTTCAATTTTATTTGCATCATCTCTAGTTATTTTTTTCATTCTTTCTTATATTCATAAATATTTCTTGACAAAAATCCTACTTGTCATTCCCCTTTTATAGTATTTGGAGATATATATTGCAAGATGTGTCCTATTCTTTTATAAAACTTTAAAAGGTATTTTATTTAGACTAGCCAACATAGTTGAAGACTTTTCCCCATGCCAACCTCTTATGCTCCATAATTATGGACCAAAAAGAATAGGATTATGATTTTACATTAAAATAAAAATCCCCATGAATGTTTTATGTTGTATGAATTTCTTTAGAAGATGAATATTTTATGAATTTTATGTCATTTGAAAAGGAAAGAAAAAAATATCACTTCACAATTAAGAAGCATTTTTCTAAGTGGTTATATTGATTGAAATGTTCCACACCCATATCACATAAAGACCATATTAATATGATAATTCAACCAAATACATACTTTGGTATTTATGCATATATCAACTAGAAATATTTACTAATAGGTTCTTGCTTTAAAAATATACTTTTATAATTACTTGAGCTCATGCCATATGATAATTTAGAAGCAAAATTCATAAAATATGTTTTATAACTTTCTATATGGAAAATACTTTAATTAAAAGGAGGAAAAACAATCATTATTTACAACATAATGCAAATATAATAATGGGGTACAATGTATTATTTAACTGGCACAATGAAAACATGCATAAAGGATTCCATTTATATTTACAAAATCCATAAAATTCAATATGAAACTATTGTAGACACCTAATTTTGAGCACATCACTAATATTCAAGCTTGTCAATTTGTTCATCAATCAACTAGTCAATCAACCAAATTGAATTAGTCATCTTCTTACCTAAATTTGGATAACTTATTACTTTAGAAGAGAAAGTTCTAGGACATGAGAAAAAATCACCACCACTGCCTTCGTCTCGTAGGCAACCCTTTTGCAAAAGTTTACCTTTTTGACCTTACTTTTCATATCTAAACTTCAATGGCCATTTCAACAACAACAACAATGCAAAAGAACTGCCGAAACTTTTCCCACTAAATTTTTTGATGGTCATGCATCAAATCCAATAAAATTAATTGTTGATACCTTCCAAGCCACCTACAATTAATGGACTCTGATCACCAAGATTCAATTTGTAGTCCCAATAAAAATACCAAATCTAGGATTTGCTATTTTAAATCTTTATTTATGGCATCTTGATCTCATTTTTAAATTATTACCATCTCCAATCCTATCATTTTTAATGCAATCCTTCCCCTAAGGAGCCATGGCTTCCTATAAAAAAAACAATTTGGAGAGCCCAATCCATGACCTTTCAAGGATAGCAAATCTCTACCAAATTTTCATAGGGATCATTTGCATTATAGAAAAATTTTTCCAAAATCCATCTATATTTGTAGGAATTCATCCTCATGCATGGCAAGGTTATACCAACAATTTACCATAATTTGGTGAAGGCATCCTCCAAGCACTCAAACATTTATTATTATTTTATGGAGTTCAAGAAAGTATTTGATATAGTTTGTAGACGTAAACTATGGAGTAGATTGAAATACCTAGGAATATATAAAAATGTAAAGCAAAAATTCATAGATCCTTGTTAGGAATAATTACATCATGAATAATATGAATGTATGTTTAGAAACCACTCAACATATGGTTTGTAAAATCCACTAGATAAAAAGGGTGATTGCAAGATTAATTAAGTTTTTTTATGCCATATTTGGGCATATATTATATTTAAATACCCTTCATTTCATAAAGTAAATAATTGAATAATTAAGTTCTAACATGTGGTATCAAAGCAAATAGAAGAAATATCCATCCATTCTTTAGATTCTTATCTTGTTTCAATCCAAAGAATCTCGAGAAGCACTCTATTGAAAAGAAGTTTCAAGGGCAAACAACCTTGCTAAAGACTAATTAGGTTAACCTCAAAAGAAGAGGTAATCATATTTTTTGTGAAGAAAATTCTATAGAAGACTCAAAATTTGGATGATGGTCAAACACCAAACAAGATCTACTAATGAATATCTTGACAAAACAAGAGCGTGAGGACGCAACAAGAAGAAGAACATGAAGACATCATATGTTATTTTTTGAGAAGCCACAAGAAGAAGTAGAAACAAAATATGGTCAAAATGCATCTATGTTTGGATCTAGTGAAAGTTAAGGAACAACAATATACCTATGCATATCCATGTTGACAAGAGTGACAAGCCCATGCATATGCACACTAACCGATATTCAGTTTACCCACAAGTGTCTTACATCAAAGAGCAACCCAAATATTGATATGTTTGTGCATGTTTATAAAAATAAATTTTTAGTTTGATCACAAGTGTCTTACATAAAGAATAATGGTTCCTAAACCAAAAATAGTTTTGTTTCTAGCATCAAGATATTTCATAAGTGACACATATTCCAACCATTTGCAAAATATAGCGTATTTTATATATTTATATAGTATAAAGAAATCAATGAGAGGGTATATTGTATAAGATATATCAAAGAAAGATATGAAAAAATATTTCAATACAAACATGCAAACACACATATTTCCAGATAAAAAACACAAGGGATGACCAACATCTAGTTAGATATAAAGCAATGAATAGGTGTAAAACAAATCTAATATGTCTTAACCAGATCAAGACATCAAAGGTATTATATGAATGGTGCCAAATGAGCATGTTTACATGTCAAAGACAAACATTGAGCTTCTATATAGAAAAATAATGATAGTGAGTGCCCAAATCAATAGGACCCAACTCAAGATCGCTACATCAGTGACAATAGACTAAGGAGAACTCAAATGATAATTGTTCCAAGAAGAAATTGAATACAAAACCTATCAACATAGAACAATAAAGCATTTGAAGAAGCATAACATTGTTTATGATGCTGAATCCAAAAGCCATAGAACATAGGGATTTGAACACAAGATAAAGACATGAGGAGAATATCGCTCAAAATATTTTTTAGAAATGTCTGAAATATCAAACTACATTTCTAAATTTAAATTTAAATTATATTTCACTCAACAAAAATACATTGTAGTTAAATTTCCACCATATATTCTAAATATTCCTCTTTTATTCATCGACAAGAAGATTTAAGCCAACAAATAGCTTATATAGTCATCCCACACACATTGTGGATAGGCTTATTAAAGCCTATAATAATTTTATTCTTCTCCTTTATTATTGCAGGTGAAAAGGAGAAGCATATAATTTCTAAGTGTTCAACTATTTTGAAGAATATTCCCTAGAGAAAGGAGATTCTCTCTACTTAATATTTTTTTCCCGGTGAGACACTAATTTTATCGCAATTCAAGGAATCATTTGTATCATGAGTATAGAATCATATATAATTGTTGAAAAGTATTTTTTGAGGTTGATTTAGTGGAATCAAAATTTTACACTCTTGTGAAGATTTAATATGGCTAGTGGTGCATCAAAGTTTCTATTCCCCAACTCTCAACTATTAAAGGAGGTTAATTATGCTGCTTGGAGGACCAAACTCAAAACACAACTTGAGTTTGAATAAGTCTAAAAAGTTGTAAATGGGACCATAACCCATCCTATTACATAATATGAAGATCAAACAATGTTCAACAAGATATATAGAAAGGCAAGGTTGATAATCATGTTTACACAACCATAGAACTGGTATTTAACCATAGCTAAATATACACGAAAGAAACTAAAGATAATTTTAAAAGCAAGGAACAAAATCAAATACTATTTCTACAAATACAACTCCATTTCTTGAAAATGAAGAATAGTGAAGAGCTCAAAAATTTTATGAGGATAATTACTGAACTACTAGCATCACTACAATCATTAGGAAAAAAGGTATCTAATGAGACACTAGTTTTGATAAATTTAATATCTCTCTCTTCTCAATATAATATATCTGTGACAACACTAAATGCTATTGAGCAACCACCAATATTTCAAAAGTTGGTAAATCTACTTTAAAAGGCATAGGCTTCACATACAACACAAGAAGAATGAATTCTTTAAAAGAGAAGCAATCATTTAGAAGAGGTATAAGAACTCAACAATGCTTAAAGTAATAAAAAAATAATTCTTATTATTAGCAAAAAAAGTCATGAGTGGATTCAACTTGGAATTCAAAGCATCAACAACATAGCAATGTTGCCAAAGATGACCATTCTAGAGGAAAAGAACATGTAATTGTTACACATTCTCAATTAATTAAACTTAATGATGTTTTATATGTAGATTCTAAAGCAACCAGATACATGACAGGTAAAAATATTGGTTTCAAAATCTAAACTATTCCAAACATGTAGGAAAAGTCTCTTTAGGGGATGATACATCCTACGATATAAAAGGTATAGGTAATATCAAATCATAACTTTGATCACACACATGCAAAATGAAATGATTTATATATTCCAAGATTCACCAAGAACCTACTCTTAATCAAATCAATTACTTGACCACATATTGAAGGTTGAGTTTGACAAACAATAGGGATCCAAGGTATGCTTCTTTCATGATAAAAATAAGAATTCTAAGATTATTGCATATGGAAAAGGAATAAAAAATTATTTGAGCTTCACCTAATTATCATGATAATTTAGCTTTAAACATCAACTCTAATATATCCACATTAATTTGGTATTGATGATATGGCCATTTAAGCTATGTCCATCTTATTAAATTATAAAAAATAAATATGGGCAAAGGTCTTTCTTCTTTGAAGAATTCCATACAAACTTTCTCTTTAGAATATCATTCCAAAACACCTCTTGATTTGGTCCATATTTATCTTTTTGGATCCATGTATTTGAGTTACAATGGAGCCTTATATTTTTGACTCTTTGTTGATGACCATACTCAAGAAATGTGGGTATATTTTTTGAAGAACAAAGATGAAGTTTTTTCTACCTCCATCAATATAAAACATAATTTAATATTTCCATAGAAACATAAATCCATGTCCTCTACTTAGATCTAGGGGAAAGTTCTCAATAATGAGATTCTAGAATTTTTTAAGAAACATGGCATTCAAGAATAGTTGACAACCACCTATACACCATAGTATAATGGTATTGTAGAACATAAAAATAGAAAAATCATGAAAATGGTTCAATGTATATTGAAGGATTCTAAACTTGGACACTCTTTTTGGGTAAAAAAAATAAATACAATAGTCTACTTACTCAATCATGTCCCCACTACATCACTTGAACATATTACTATAGAAGAAGCATGTAGCAGATACAAACCATCAATTTCTCATCTTCAAGTATTTGGTTGTATAGCATATATGCACATCCCAAAGGAGAAGAGATAAATTGGATGAAAAATATCAATAATGCATTATACTAGGCTACAATGATGAATCAAAGGCATACATATTATTTGATCCAACTATAAATAAATTATACATTAGTTGTAATGTCATCTTTGATGAAGAATAGTAATCACTCTCATCACAACCAAAAGAATACTCATCTAACTTAGTTCCAATAATGCTTGAAAGTGATGAATATGAATAAGTTACTAATAAAAATAATTCAAGAACGATAATGATAAAGATAATTATGGAGATGTGGATTAATTTTCTCTACCACAAATAAGAAAGATACCCAGATTGTAGCACATGGAGAGCCTCAGGGATAGATGGAATCCCAAAAACATCTACAAGACTGATAACACAAAGTATGACTCACAATCAACAAAATACATCTCTAATGAGTATAGTTGAACAATTTATAGCACATGAACTTTAATCTAATGCTTGGAAAAATTCCATGAACACTGAATATCAAGCACATTGAAAAACAAGACCTGGAATCTGTTTGATATTCCATTAGATAAAAATACTATTAGAAGCAAATGGATTTTCAAAATAAAATATAAATTAGATGGCAATATTGATAAACACAAAGCACAACTTGTAGTAAAAGGGTATGCACAAAAATAAGGCATGGAATATGAAGAAATATTTACTCTTAGAACAAAAATAAAATCCATTAGAATAATTTTTGCTCTAGAGTAATTTGGATGGAAATTTCATCAAATGGATATGAAAAGTGCCTTCCTCAATGGGGATCTAAAGGAAGAGGTTTATTTGTCTCAACCACAAGGATTCATAATGCCTAGACAAGAAACATAGATATATAAATTGATCAAATATCTTTGTGGTTTAAAACAAGATCCTCAAGCATGGTATACAAAAATAGATGAACATTTTGAAAAGCATGGTTTTAAGAGAAATCCTTATGATACAAGTTTGTATCACAAAGAGCAAGGGGGAAAATTATATTCATAAATGTATATATAGATGATTTTGTGACCATAAGGATTTTTCAAAGAATGGTTCTATACACAAATGAAGATTTGAATAAATATTTTAACATGACTGACCTTGGGTTATTACACTATTGTCTAGGATTAGAGTTAAGGTAGAAATGTCATCATGTATTTTTTTGGTAAAACAAATATTCTAAGAATATAATTGAGAAGTATCACATAAATGATTGTAAGCATATGTTAATTCCTATAGAATTATATCTATAAATCCCACATTCTAATTCCTCTCCTCTAGAAAATGCACCTCTTTATGAATAGTTAGTTGGAAGTGTTGTCTATTGAAATTACATGAGACTAGATATATATTTACAGTGAGTTACCTTTCTCAAATCATGCAATAAATAAAATTATTACATTGGAAGGAAATAAAAGAGTTCTAAGATATATACAAGGCACCACTAAGTATGGTCTAGAATTTAAGAAGAGTGATCAATTCCACTGAATAGACTGTACAGATGTAGACTATGCAGTATGTATTGATGATCAAAAATCCACCTCTAGATATGTATTATTTCTAGGATCTACACCTATATCATGGGGAAACAAGAACCAAAAAATAACCACTTGATTATCCACCAAAATAAAATATTGTGTAGTAGAAGGAGTTATTTGTGAAAGCAACATGATTGAAACATATACTAACAAATATAGGTGTGCCACAAAATAAACCTATAACCATACATTGTGGTGAGTGTTGTTCGTACTCATATGTTAATTTTATCAATCCAATATGACATCCTAGAGTTGTATGCACTAGGGGATGAGTAAATGTGTTCAAGTATATGTTCTTCTATGAAAAATAACCTAAAGATATGCTCAATAAAGTAAAATTCTCACTCATAGCAAACTAAATCTAAATTATCACTCATGAGAAAACAAATCTAATAAGAATATAAACTTCACACTCTATATAAAAATAAACTTCACACTTCATAATCAACATTTCTCATATTTTTACTTAAATGGAAGATTTCACATAAAGAAATATTCAAAATAAAACCCATAATATGAAAATAAAACTATAATAGAAAAATAACTTAGTGTGATTAACTGCTACTCTACCATTTATCAAATTACTCAATCTAGTTCATAATTGTGACAATGTTGTAACTAATTCCTTCCACTATCCTAATAGAATGGACCCTTACTTCAAGATCCAGCAGAAAGTAGAATAAATCGATAAAGGAAACTAGTTTAAATAATCAAAATCATACAAATAATAGGTAAAAGACTATTTTTTATTTAGAACAAAGAATGACAATTATTCCTTGTTCATATTAATATTCAAACATTTGCCTTTTAGCTTACATCATTGTTTATAAGAAGTTTCTCTAACTATTTTCTTATTTCTAGGCATTTCATCTATCAAACTATCCAAAATAACTCGTAGAGTTACACATTCTAGGCCATAAAAGAAATCCCATGCAATTGAATTTTACTTAAAATATGATCATAAATTTGATTGGATAAAACATACATGTGTACATCCAATTAACAAAAGATAAAACATCTTTCAAATTTGTTATCCTTGCTATTTAGGTATAAAACCTTTGAAACATTCAACCTTTTCCTTTCCATCATGTTTGGTTCTCATCCTACTTTGTGTTATGTGTGTGACAAAATATTCTAGTGCTACACATGGTCAAACAGTTCTAGCATTATGCATGGTCAATAATCCAAGAACTATACATAGTTAAATGATCATGACACTATGCATGGGCAACAATATTGGCAATATGCATATGAAGAGATTTCATAATTGAGCACCTATTAGTTATGTTTGATACATAGATGTTTTAGAATAGATTTGACACACTAATATTCTAGCACATAAATAGCTTTGGTGCACATATATTCTGATGCTTAGATATTCTAGCACATAAGTACATTGATGCATAGGTATTCTGGCACATAGGTATTCTGTCACATAGATACCTTGGAACATAGGTCTTCTCATGCACATGTACTCTAGAACAACCATAATTTTTGGATCACTCCTTCAAAAAATACTTCCTTGATCTTCAATGTGTTATTGTTATGAAACCAATTGTTTAGCATATAAACTTGTAAGTTATCAATGGCCTAACTATTTCTTGAGTGGAAATAAACATGTAATTATACCTTTAATAATACATGAAACCATTCTATATAGTTAAATGATACGCCTCCCTTATTTACCATATTTAGCATGAGCATTATCATAGACTACAAATCAATCCAAGGTATACATCTATATTAGTCATACAAAATAGGAAAAATCTTTAATTAGCTACATAAGAAATTTTGGGGCCTCATCACTCCTCCCACCTATTCTAATGCATGTAATCTTGTATTTATCTCATCTAGACTCTTTTTTATATTAAGCTCTTTATCCAGGTCTAACTAGTTTTTATTTATGAAGTTTGATACCCCCTGTCCCTCCTTATTTCCTACACTATCTAAAGTGATTTTCGTTCTATAGTACAACATGATCATACCATGGTATAGAAAGTAATATGGTATGTAGCCAAAATCTAAGTCCTATCCAATTATGCTTGAGCACCAATATTATCCTAATAACTACTACAACTCTTTTATGAGACCATATGATATTTACAAGGGATATCACTTTCCGTTTCTTCAACCATACAAGCATTTCATCCCATATCTACCGGTATGCCATTCTTACTTTGTGTCTAAATAATCTCTACAATATTCCTAGAATTCTCTTAGACATTTATTCATTTATAGGACATACTAGTTTTTGACAAGTTTATTCCCCATCAAATCATAATATGTACTAATAAGGCTTTTGGGGCTAGGTCGTTCATTTCATAACAACAAACCAATTTCTATTTTATTTTTTTGTATTATCTCATACTATCTATTGTGGCTATTGCACAATGTACTCCAATTTGGGGATCCACATGAAAGGTTTGCATTTTTTTCTTTGTTTTATCCAATTTTGCTCGCATCAAGGTCTTTAAAAATTTGCTTTTACTTTGAAATTGTTGACATCTTTACATCTTAACAGTTTGAATTTAGTTGCAACGCTTCGAATTGAATTTTTTTAATTTTTTTGCATCTTAATTGCATTATATCAAATTAAATAATTCAATTAAAATTATTTTCAAAGGTTTAAATAATTAAATTTCATTTTAGGGTTATTAAAATTTTATCATTTTTACCCTAAAATTAATGCAAAATTGAAATGGACATATCTTGAGCTAGACAACTCCGTTTGAGTTCATTCAAAACTTGTATAAATATATTAATTTTCTCTTTCTAATGGTACCAAACTTATAGGATTTCATATGTCAATTGCATCCAAAAATAGCAGTTTACTATAGTAACTTGGAAACTTTAAAATATCATATCTCATAAACTGTGATAAATATTTGGTCGATCTCAACAATTTTGAGCTCCATTTTGGCCTATTTAGATGCATGGAAATATTTATTAGAATGTAATAACTTTGAATTTTGATTCAATTTTGGGCAAAAAGAAAGTTATGAAGGAAAAAAAATAAAAAAAAAAATAAAGGTTGGCTTTGTCTTTTTTTTTTTTAAATAAAGGGGTAAAAATTTATTGATAAAAAGTCTGGATTACAAAGTATAGCTGAGCCCCCACCCAGGACTCAAATAAGCAACAAGACAAGCTAAATCACCGGACAAGGTCAACTCCCAAAGAAAACCAAAAAAAACAAACCACATTAAGTCTGAACATCCTTATGGATCAACTCCCGTAGGTGTTGAGAATCCCCAGACAAGAGACTCTCCCAGTTATCAATACTCTGAGTATCCAATAGCTCAGAATCCCTTTTGGCTAGGTAATCAACAACCCCATTCCATTCCCTTGGAATGTGCACAAAGGATATAAATTCAAACTCTTCACTCATTCTGAGAATCTGAATGGTCACAGAGGCCAACTACCAATTAACATCCTCCACTCTTTTGTTGTTTAAAAGATTAACCAAAATTTGAGAGTCAGACTCGCAAAGAATCTTGCGCCAGCCAAGAGAAAACCCCCTTTGCAAGGCCTCAAGTATCGCCAGAGCTTCCATAAGATTGTTGGAGTGAACATCTTTATAAATGGAAAAGAAAAACTGACCACACCAAGGAGAATCTCTCCCAACACCACCAATTCCAGCATGTCCAGGATTGCCCCTGGATGACCCATCAGTATTAATTTTTAAAACTCCTCTAGGGGGCAGTCTCCATCTACCCTCTCTCCTAACCTTCTTGCTAAGCTGAGGAATCCTACTAGGGCTAGAAGAATTCACACCAACCCCAAACAAACCAAGGGCCTGTCATACCTTCTCCTCCCTAGAGTCCAAATGGGGGTCCACATCACATTTACTATGGATAGTTTCTTGAACCATACACAGGATCCTTTGCCAGATCTATTGAACAGCCAAATGACTTCCCTAAAAAATGTGATGGTTTTGTTCAAGCCAAATCTACCAGATGATGCAAGAAGGGCCCAAATTCCAAGCCACTTGGAGGAAGGGGGCCTTGGTCGGAGGTCTACCCAAACTACTCCAAAACTCCACCAGGGAGAACACATGAAAACAAGGATGGTTCCAGGAACTCCACCAACAGTGCCAAATGTCTCTGGCAAGGGAGCATTGGAAAAATAAATGAGAAGAGTCATCCTCATTCTTACCACAAAGGACACATAAAGAGGGACCTTGAAATTCCCTCTTCCTCAAGTTATCCCAAGTGAGGCATTTATTATGAGCTACCAGCTAGAGAAAAAAGTTACATTTCAGCCAAGAAAATCTATTCCATACCTTTTTCCACCATGTGACAGGGAGATTTCCGAACTTTTGCTTATCAATAACTTGATAACCATAGGCTATAGAGTAGGTTCCCTTGGGATTAGGGTTCCAAGCCAAAATGTCTTTATCCCTCAATGAAGAATAGTACCTCCCTGCAATAATAAGAGCAAGCACATCTCTATCCTCGACCAATCCCCCTTGGGGCCATTCCTGCAGATCTTTCCATCTGTACATCTCCATATTTCCAAATTACTAGATTTTTTTAAAGTCCTCCACATGAGACTAGCCTGCTTCCAAGAAACAAATGCTTAGGGACTGTAACTTGGGATATTGAGTCAAGATAAGAGGGTGGCCATCCCAAGAATCCTCCCAAAAAAAAACATCTGATCCCCGATTGCAAATCCAGAACAAACCTTGCTTAATTAAATTAGCTCCTCTTTTTAGAGTGTCCCAAATAACAAAACCTTTCCCAACAAAATTGGCTCTAGGGATATCTGCCTCAGAAATACCTCTCAAGTATTTATAAGATAATATTTTAGCCCAAATCTGATCTTGAGAGGTACACCATCTCTAATAAAGTTTCGTAGCCAAAGCCTGCCCAGAAAGAGTTGTCTATCGCAATCCAAGGCCTCCCTCTTGAACTGGCCTACAAATGGAATCCCATCTAACCAAACTCCATTTAGATTGATCAAGTTTTCCAGACCACAAAAAATGTCTTGACAAAGCATCCATGTCCTTGATGAAACGAGAAGGAGCTGTTTGCACAAAACATCTGTAAATGGGTAAAGCTTGAATAACAAATTTTAAAAGCAATACTCTACCTGCAGAGGATAGCCATCTGATAGTCCAGTGATTTACCTTCCTTCTAAACTTATCAAGTATAGACTGCCAAGAAGATCTAAGCAGAGGATGAGATGAAATCAGAATCCCAAGATAAATGAAGGGGGGAGTCCCGACCTGGAATATTAGAATGCGAGTAATCCTAGCTTGAATAAGAGGGGGGGTATTGAAGAAGAAAATAAAAGGACTTGTCCTCATTAATCACCTGTCCAAAAGCACCAAGATATATGTCAAGAGACTGTCTAATGTTTCCAGATTTCTTGATAGTGGCAACTCCCAACAAAGCAGTATCATCAACAAATTGAAGGTGGGAAAGAGGTGGCAAACTGTTATCCCACTTCCACCCTTGAATGAGACCATGCCTGACCTAAGACTTGAATAATCTGCCCAACCCTTTTGCCATAATGATAAACAAATAAGGAGATAGAAGATCTCCTTGTGTCAATCCCCTTGAGGCCTCAAACAGCTCTGATGTCTCGTTATTAACAAGAACAGAGAATGAGGAAGAAGAAATACAGCTCATCACCCATCTAATCCATTCCTCCTCAAAGCCAAAAGCAGTAAGAAATTTTTGAAGAAAGGACCATCTAACTCTGTCATAGGCTTTTGCCATGTCCAACTTAATGAACATATTTTTCTCCTTAGAAGTTTCCATTGAGTGAATAGCTTCTATAGCAATAACAACCCCATCCATGATTTGTCGGCCAACAACAAACCCACCTTGCTCCTCAGAGATGATTTTGCTCAACCATATCTTCAGCCTCTCAGCAATAATTTTTGTGATGATCTTATATACAACATTACAGAGAGCAATAGGCTTGAACATATCTAAGGAATTCACTCCCTCTTTCTTAGGAATAAGCACCACAAAGGTAGAATTTAGGGCCCTTAGCATCTGTTTGTTCTTTTGGGACTCACGGACCACCTCCAAAAGGTCAAATTTGATTAAATCCCAAAACTCTTGATAAAACTCAATCAGGAATCCATCCGGACCCGAGGATTTCCCCTTTTTCATCTTGAATACAACACTTTTTAGCTCCTCAAGGGAAATTGGACCCATCAAGTGCTCATTCATCTCTCTAGAAACAATCGAGGGAATACAGTTTAGAATAATTTTTTCTTCCTCATCATCTGAGAGGGCATCCTCCTTGAAGAGAGAGGAAAAATACCTCTTAGTCTCTTCTGAAATATCCCTGAAAGAAGAAAGCAGGGCACTCTGAGAATTAACAAGAGAGGTAATCAGGTTACCATTACGACGAGCCTTAACAGAGTTATAAAATAAGGTTGTGTTCCTATCCCCTTCCTGAATCCAATCTACTCGAGCTTTTTGTTTCCAAAAAATTTCTTCCCTCAGTTCCCATTCAGCAAGGTCTTTTACAGCCTCAGATTCCTCAACAAGAAGCTCCTCTGTGAGTCCCTGATCTCTAATCTTCCTTGAGGCTTCTTCCACCCTCCTAAGAGCTGCCATCTTAGCCAAGGAAAGGTTCCCAAAATTTAGTCTATTCCATATCTTCAATTTATGCTTAACAAATTGAAGTCGCTTCATAAAGGAGTACATAGCGGTGCCATGAGGAGGTTTGCCATTAGTCCACCAGCCTCGCATGAAATCATGAAGCTTAGGATCTCGCAGCCACATAAGTTGAAACTTAAATGAGGGATTATTTTTTAGCCCTAACTCCAGAGCAGAGAGTTTGATAGGCCAATGATCAGATCCTCTACCCTCCAGAATCATAGAACTAGCTCTTCTATTATTGCCAATCCAAAAACTAGAGATCAGAAACCTATCCAGTCTCTCTAAAATGGAATATTCCCCACATCTTCTATTATGCCTGGTAAATATCCCATTATTCGACTTGATGTCAACCAAGTTTAAGGCCCGAATATGAGCATTGAAGATAGAATAAAAAGGCTCAAGACGATCAATCCCACCACATTTTTCCTCCAGATAAGTGATAAAATTGAAGTCTCCAGCCAAAATCCATGGGTACAGGAGAGCCAGACTTCTCACAAAGCCAATGTGCTCCTATAAGTTCACTTTACCATTGTAATCAATAGGAGCATACACATTTGTAAGTAGGATGGTCTCACCAGATTCATTATCATGCCCGATCATCGAAATAGACCACCTGTTGGAAATCCAGGTAAGAGGAGAGATCTTAACTGGATCCCATAAACAAGCAAGGCCACCAACATATACACATGCACAAATACACTGAAATTGCCCATTTATCCACAACTTGGGAGCAATATTGAACAAACTATCAATAGCTAATTTAGTCTCCTGAATAAAAACCACATCCGGAGAATGAACACGAATCAAATCATGAACAACTTTTTGTCTAGGGATGCTGTTCAACCCCCTTACATTCCATGAAAGTATAATCATTTTTGGGGGTTATAAAAATGGGATTCCAATGTTCTCACCAAACTTGACTCTACCAAAGTCTCCCCCATTAAGTTAATTTTATCCTGGTCTTTCTTCCGACCCACCTTCATATTCTTATCTAAAGCATTTTTTAAAATTATTTTATGCTGCAATCCCAGCACCGTAGGAGTTTTACAGTCCATGGATGACTACATCAATGCCTGGGTAGGAGAGGGCATATCTAAATCTATGCCATTTTCTAAGATAACTTCACTTCTAGGGTTAGGGCCAACCATATCACCTATACTCAAAACCAAAGCCTTATGTTCTTCATTTAAACCCCCTATATCTGATTCCCTTGGTTCCACCTCATGAAGAGACAATTGATTTGGTCCTGTTATATCTATAATAGGTAGCGATGTTTCAAGTATCTCCACACATTGATCAAGATTCTCTAGAATTTCAAAACGGTTGAGCTGAGCATCTGGCTGGTTATTCTTAATGTCTCTTTTTGCCTTTCTTCCTTTGTTTCGAGGTTTTACCATAACAAAGCCTTCCTTATCCTGATCCCCCTCCTTTATCGGGGCTTTTCCTTTATCCATATTTTGTACAACTCGAGAGGGCCTAGGATTTGAAGCCATAGGTAGGACAAACTTAGGGAATTTTATTTGTAAGTGGCCATATTCATGGCAAATCCGGCAACGAAATGGAAGAGCTTCATAGTCAAGTTTTTGAACCCATGTGGTTGATCCAAACTGTATTTCAATAGAATCTAGAATAGGATTGTTTAAATCAATTTCAACACAGATACGGGCAATAGAGATTACCTTTTTATCTAGCATCTGTCGTGACGGCCCAACTGACTTCCCAAGTAGAAGGGCAATCATATGCAAGATATCATTTCTCCAAAATTCCAATGGGAGCCACGAAAGCCGAACCCACATCGAAACCCGTGATGGCCGCTCCTCTGATGGGTTGAAACCCACATGCCAGGGTTTAAGAAAGAGTCCCGCTTGGTTATAGAAATAGGGACCTTCTCCAAATGCTTTGTTATGATCCGCAAGACAAGAAAAAACCACCATAAAATAGCTATTTGCACTCAGCATCACCTCCACATCACCTTCAGGGTTCCAAGTCTTCCTAACCCAAACCTCCACAAAGGGAAGAGAAATTTGGATGCCCATAAATTTACCAATAAGCGCATGTTTGGTTAAATACTCCACATATTCTACCATCGAGTCTGGTTGAACCACTAGAACCGACATGGCTTCACATCGTTCCAAACATCCATTGTTCTTTAACAAGCGATTCCTGGCATGTAATGGGAAATCATGTTCCTTCCAATCATTTTTAAATGAAATACCAGCCCTAGCATGCACGCTCTATGACGGACCTAATGCCATCACTACATTCCTCTAGTTGTTCATACCTCCTCCAGAAACTGTTGCCATCCCCGCAAAGCCCACCAGATAGGTCTCTTCCTTTCTCGTCTTAAAGTTTGGCTTTGTCTTATTCTTATGATGAATATGTTATTACGCAGGTAATACAAGGGTTTCAAAAATAGTTATAAAACTAAACAACAAAGAGATTATTAAATTATAAATAACCATTGATATGGAGGAATAATGGTTGGAATATTTTTGGAGAAGCAAGAGAGAAGGATTGAAGGACATTGCCAAAGGTTTCCTCCCAGGTTGCTTGTCAGAGAAGGCTTCATTTTTTATGGACAAAGGTATTCTGGAGAAAGTATTAATGTCAAATTTTATTTATAATGTATTCATTTTGTTGTGGTGAAAAAATATATGTAGATGGTATTTTCATTTTTAAATGATTGAATATGTTAATCAAATTTCCTTGAAGATTGCATCTAATTTAATTTGAACTGTGTTAATTCTAGTTGAATTAAATTAGGTTTTATTTTAGAAATATTTTTGTTTACAGATTCTAGATGGAGTTATGAAGTTTTTGTAACCTACATTTTATTTTTGTTTCATTTTTATTTATTTTCCTAACCCTAAGCTTTTTCATTTTATTTAATTTCATTCACGAGAAAATCAAAACCCTAAGTTTTATGCAAAGTTTCAAATTTTACATTAGGGTAAATGTTTATTTCATTTTATTAAACTCTCGATATTTCACATTCTAAAATAAAAATTGGAGTTTTAAAAAATAAATTTTCCAAATAATAATAATTAAAGTTCAAACATTAATTATTTGGATAAATTTAATTAAAATTTTTTTCTAAGGTTAAATTCAAATATTTGCATTTCATAAATTTTATTGGCAATATTTGATTATTAATCTTACATTTGGGGAATTAATTTCATGAACAACAACATTTTCATAGTTTAAATCAAATATCAAACCATAGGCCCCTTGTTAATAGTAACTTGCACCTTTGAGGCATTACAACAATATTTTCACACTTTACAAGCATACAAGCACATTTTAAAATATTAATCAAACAAAACCTTGGAGAAACTTACTATTTTTTTACAACAGAAGATTTCTTAACAGGATCCTAACTGTGAGTGTATTTTCATAATCGGGCAAAAATATCACTCAACAGAATCGGCACTAGGAGGGCATGTAATCAGGTATTTTGATTTACACATTTAATATTTATCATATTCATTGATTGAAAGGTCTTTTAATTAATGATGCATTGATGCTAACCTTTTGCAAATTGGAGAATGTTCTTTATTACTATGGTTTAATTGATGCATGTCTTTTGTGTTGATGAACAAGATGATCTATTTATTTGAAAATTGTTAGTCATTTCATGTTTCTCTGCAAGATATTTCTTTGACTAGAAAAAATTAAAACCAAAAGTTCAATGACAAGAATTGCATCTTGGATAGGTTGTTATTATGGTCATTTAAACATTCCTAGAATACCCCATCAAATCCCTAAAGATGCAGAAGAATATTTACCAATGTTTAGGCATGACAGAATGAGTGCGACCAAGGAACATATTCAGTCATACAAGAACACTTTAATGCATTTGTAAATTATGCATGAAGATGTTGCTTGTAGGATATTTTCATACACATTGGATGAGGTTGTGTATGATTGGTACATCCACTTACCTATAAGTTCTATCACTTCTTGGGCCCAACTAGAAGCAACATTTATCAACCATTTTGGAGAATTGGTTGATCCAATGATGGTATTAAATCAATTTGTCTCTATCCGCAAAGAACCTAATGAATCCATGATATTATTCAATGATAGGTTCTATAGGTTGTATACCAAACTAGTGACACATTACATCATTTCAGAAGAAAAAGCCACTCAAATATACATGGGAGCTTTAGACCCTTTTACTTCTATATTTTTAGGGAAACTTCTTAAAATTACATCTTTGCCTAGAGCCTACAGTGAGGTAATAACATTAGAACAAAAGTTAATTTTGAAAGGTGTTAATGTGGATCAATTATCATTACTTAGACATAAGGCTCAAAATAAGATACCATAAATGAATTAGGCTGATGTGCAACCTTTTCCCATGATGAACTATTTTTTAAGAGTTATGGATTCCAACCAATATCAACCATCCAATCTGGCATCCTTGAATCAAATTATGTCTAATATGAGCAATCAATAGGATAAAATTGATTATCCGGATGTTACAACTACCTTAGATATCATCCAAAATGAGGTGCAAGTTTTAAATTCAATACCCATCAATGAGGATTGTGGTAATCAAGTTAATCAAAATATAGAGATTGGTTCAATTTTAGAAATACATGAACCTTCGAAATGAAGGAAAATGAATCTGAAGAAGGTCATAGCCTAAGTTATAGCCTGAATGAACTTGAACCTAAAATAATAATCTAAAAATGGTATGAAATAAGGGTAATCACTCACTTTGTTCCCATATGAGGCACAATAAATTGAAAGCCCTATCCCACCCTACAATCCTATAATTCCTATGTTACATCAAACAGGGAAAGCTCTAGAACTAAATTATCTCGGATATGATTTTATTGAAGACTGCAATGAACTTCAAGAAAAAAGTGCCTCAATGAAGATAGCTCAAATGATTGATCATAAAAAATTATTGCTTGAGGAAAATGAACTTTTAAAAATTGAGGAAGATGAATCTGAGGAAGATTCTGAAGATTATGTAGAAGACACGATAGAATCTCATCCCTTGATTTTAGAAAATAATTATTATAATGGTTGGGGAAGTTATGAAGAATCATTATTTTCTCACACTCTTACTGATAAAATTTCTATTTCACTTGATATGCATGATGCTGAAAATTCTATTTCACATGAAGATCTTCCAATTCCCGTACAATCAAAAAATAGCGAGCCACTTGCAAAAATAGAGAAGGTTTCAAAATTCAATCACTTTGAATATAAGTATATTAAAAACCTTACTTAAATTGAAAAGGAAGAAATGGTAAATATTTCTTATGACTCATTTGTTATGGATGAAGAAGAGGTAAAATCTTCTCTTTTACCCTTGTCTACTAAAAATTTGGGTACAAATTCACATGATTGTCTTAGAGTTTCAAATAAAGAAATACCAAGGATGGTTAACAAAGAATTAGAATCAACTTCTATTTATCCAAATGATAAAAATATTTCTTTATTCAAGATAACTCAAGTAATTTATCAAGAAGATGTGTTATTCAACACATCCCTTGATCGACAATATTTATGGTTTGAAAAGAATGGGCATATTTTCTATTGTGTGACTAATTTTGGTGTGTTTGAAAAATAAGTGATCGATGAAGAGGAAGTGCTACAAGATTATGATGATGAAGACCATGAGTAAAAAGAGAAAATCACAAAGGCTCATCAGGTCTTAGTAAATGGAAATACACAAAAGGTAGAATTTCAGCCTTTATGTTCAGTCATTCGAACTCCAGGTAAAATTTTACATAATATTATGTTGGATTCAAATATTATTGATAATAAAATACCATTTATGGTTAACAAATAATTGGATTTGATGCCTACTCACATTAATAATAAGTTTTCTATGTTGAACAAGAAAAAAGTAGATGTGTTTGAGTTGCTAAATCAAGTTCATCAACAATTGAACAGTCAACTTGGGATACAAATTCATAATGATTCTCATTTGTTAGATGCCCTAGATACTTATAAATTTTTGCATAGTTATGATTAGTCTGAAATTATGAACAATGGTTTAGAAATCAAATTTTTAAAAATAAGGTCAGCCTTGGAAATGTCTATTCATAACAGTGATGATAGTATTTGGAGAAAGGAGTGGATAATAGGAAATCACACAATTTCGAGAGAAATTATAATAAACATCCCATATATTAAACACAAAATTATTCAAAACAATTCATGGATTCATGAGTTTAATATGTCATTTTTCAAATATGGTAGTGATGGTATTGGATCAAGCTGGTGGGGTGAGATATGTAAACTAAAGGATTTTGTATTGTTTGGCTTAATATTATTATGGAATGATACCCATAAAATTTTGTATACCTATCACATCAAAAAAATTTCTATTTATGGTCGAAATCATGTTTGGGATTGTAGCACCCAAAAATTGGCACAGTTAAACCTTAGTGAAAAGATAAAAATTTGAATTTTAACCTAAACCACCTGTTAACCGCCCATTACCCGATTTCCTTGTTTTTCGTGCCATTTTTAGGATTTGTTTTGACCATTGGATGATATCGTCGATGATCAGATGAAATCATCCTTGATCTGACGAATTTTTCTAGAACAGAACGTCCAGATGATTTCATCCCAAAACTAAATTTTCATAATTAGTTTCTGTTTCAACATCTTCTCTAACTGGGCAAAAAGCGTGTCTATGCAGTTAGAGTCTCCCCCATTGGAGATCTCCCAAATTGGGATGATCTCCAACCTCCTAACCTCTCCCTAATCCTATATAAACTCAGATTTTCTCATTTTATCCCCTTGAACCCCCTTTGAATCTCATGGTTGACTGATTTCCTTACAAATTTAGCTCCTTATGCATTAGAACATCCTCGTACTATCATTTGTATTCGGTATTTCAAGTTTTCTTGAAGGAATCTTATTATTTTTTAGTCAAAGTAGGCTCGGATCATCTTTGATGATTCCAGACAATTTTGAACGATCCTGTTGCAGATCGGCGATGATCTCGTACAATTGGAGGCAATCTCGACTGCAATCCAGATTGGGGGCAATCATAGCCCAAAGTTTGCATTTACTTATCTTTTCTCTTTATTTTCTTATGCATTAGCTTGGTTTATTTTATATCTGCATCCTGGAGTTCACCTCATTTAGTATAGATGCATGCTAAAGGTAAAATAAAGTATTAAAGTAACGCATTTTCCTTCAATCGTTATCTGGATTTGTCATTTAGGCAAATTCATTGTCATCTGTTGAGCAAGGTGCAAAAACAGTATTGTCATTGTTGTCAACACAGACAGACAGATCAGATGATGCAGTGGACAGGAGTTCAGAGGTCAGTCAGAGCATGTACAATGAATTTTCAAGAAGACAGATTCAAAGGATAAAAGAAAAAGACAAGTAAGAAAACATGTCGCGATATCGCGACATGTTTTTTGTCACGATTTCATGACATATCGGAGGAGAGAGAAAATGCTAGCAAAACTGTCATGATTTCGTGACATGTTTCATTTTTTAGTCCAAAGCGAAGAGAAAGAGGAGAGAGAAAAATATGTCATGATTTCGTGACATGTTTAGAAAGTGCAAGGAAGACTGTCACGATTTCATGACATGTTTAGAAAGCACAAGGAAAACTGTCGCGATTTCATGACATGTTGGAGAGAAGGCACAAGCAAGGAAAACTGTCATGATTTCGTGACATGTTGGAAGAGAGAGAAAGCGCAAGGAAAACTGTCACGATTTCGTGACATGTTCGGAGAGAAGGAGCAAGCAAGGAAAAGTGTCATGATTTCACGACATGTTGGAAGAGAACGAGGAGAAAGAAAAAGATGTTGCGATTTTGTGACATGTTCTTGAAGAAGAGGAAGGCAAAGAAAGAAAAGTGTCATGATTTTACGATAATTTGCAAGAAGGACTGTACGAACAGAAAAATGTCATGACTTCGCGATAGGTTCAAAGAGAAAGTTCCAAGGAGAAATAGTGTCACGATTTCGTGACAGGTTCAAAGAGAAAGCGCCAAGGAGAAAAAGTGTCACGATTTCATGACATGTCGAGTTTTCGTGACCCGAAGAAGAGATAGAGTGCAAGGCAGCACATGTGTCACGATTTCATGACATGTGTTTTCGCGGGCAAAAGACAGAGAAAGGCACAAGGCAACGAATGTGTCACGATTTCATGACATGTCAGGTTTTCATTGGGGCTTGCAGAGAAGAGTGTACAAAAAAGAAAGATGTCATGATTTCATGACATGTTTCATTTTTGTGGGCAAGAGACAGAGAAGAGGTCAAGCTAGCGAATGTGTCATGATTTCGTGACATGTCAGGTTTTCGTTGGGGCTTGCGGAGAAGAGTGTACGAAGAGAAAGATGTCATGATTTCGTGACATGTTCCATTTTCATGGGCAAGAGACAGAGAAGAGGTCAAGGTAGCAAAAGTGTCACGATATCATGACATGTCATGTTTTTGCTGGTTGAAGCCGAGAAGAGTAGCAAGAAGGCGAAAGTGTCGCGATATCACGACATGAATACCAGGATGGTGAAACTGAAGACTGCAGAGTGACGTGGACCCATAAGGAATATTTAAAATCATTTAAGATGGTCATTACACGTGAAAAGAAGCGGATGCATGCCCAAGTGGAGAAAATGAACAGTCATGAAAAAGAAGACGAATAGTTATCGAAGAAGAAAACAAATGCATGCCCAAGTGGAGAAAACAAACAGTCGAAGAAGGAGAAAATGAACAGTCATCAAAATAGAAACATAAACGCATGCATGCATAGAAAAGGATACGAATAGTCATGATCGAGACGACGAACAGTCATGGTAGGGTTTTATGTGTAAATTCGTAACATGCATCGTGTTTGATGAAAAGCCTACCCTATATATAGACAAAAGTAGTTATAGTTAGAAAGCGTTACAACTGACAAGTGGCGCATGAGAAATGAAAGGAGTTACAACTGAAGTCACAAAGACTCAATATTGTTATAAAAGGGTAGTTGTGTGAAGAATTATGTTGCTGCTATAAGTGAGAAATTGCTACGTAAAGAGGGTTAGAAGAGGGCCGAGAGAGAAATAAGCAGAGCCGTGAGAGCGTGCAGAGTTTGATTAATTGCAGACCAGTCAGGGTCATGTAAACAACGAAGGCATTTTTATGTCATTGAAATAATTCAGAATTGCAGTCCAAGTTGGTGCTTGGCATTAGGGGTTGGTGCTCCTATCTATTGCAGCAAAAAAATAAGGGGTTGGTGCTCCTTCCAGTGGGTGCTGGTAAAGTGTTTGTAAAATTGGTGTTTTGCAAAGGCTGGATTTGGATTGGAGTCCAAGCAGTCATTTTTGAGGAGTAGCCAAATTGGTGAACCTCGTTACATTGTGTGTTGTGGTGTGCTCTCTTGTGAAAATTGCTTTACCTATTTTCAAGTTCTCTTTGCTTCAGCTTTAAGTGTTGTAGATTTGAATTTTAATAGCTACACTGATTCACCCCCCCTCTCAGTGTCATTGTGAGAATATCAATTGGTATCAGAGCAAGGTTCCTGAACAAGCTTAATCAGCTAAGGTGATCTTGGAAGGAACACAATGGCAGGTGGTGAAGGATTCTCATCCAACAAAGCTCCTTTGTTCGATGGAACTAATTACTCATTCTGGAAACTCAGGATGCAGACATATCTGAGTGCGTTGGGATACGACATTTGGGAGTCAGTAGAAAGTGGATACACAATACCCACTACTCCTCCAACAGATACTGTCGAGAAGAAAAAGTTTGAGAATAACTCCAAAGCAAAGAATGCCATAATGTGTGGGCTAGTAGACAATGAACTGATAAGGGTCATGAGCTGTAAATCGGCAAAAGACATGTGGGACAAATTGAAGAGCATCCATGAAGGAGACAACAAGATCAAGGAAGCCAAGCTGCAAACACATCGAGCTCAGTTCGAAGCATTACAAATGAATGACGATGAGAACATAGAGGCCTATATGCTGAGAGTCAATGGAATCATTAATGCAATCAGAGGACTCGACGAAGAAATCAAAGATGCGGTTGTCATGAAAAAGGTACTTAGAACTCTTCACAAAAGATTTAACTCTAAAGTTTCTGCAATAGAAGAGGCTAAAGATCTAAATAATTTTAGCATGGATGAGATGCATGGTTCTTTGACTGCATACGAAATGAGAATAGGACAAACTAAGCCCATAGACAGAGAAGCTGCTTTTAAAGCACACAAAAATATAAAAGGCTGAACAAGAATCTGAGGATGAAGAGACATCGGATGAAACGGAAGCTAACTTTGTTCGAAAACTTACAAAGGGAAAAGGAAAATATAGAGGAAAGTTACCGTTTAAGTGCTTCAATTGTGGAGGCGTCGGTCACTTTGCAGCTAAATGTCCAATGCATAATAAAACCAAAAATGATGAAGGGTCACACCAAGAAAAAGGTGACTGGAAGAAGAAACCAAATTTTAGAAAGAACAACTTCAAGAAGAAAAGTTTCATATCCAAGAATGTCAGCTCTTCTGAAGAAAGCTCAGGTGAGGATTCTGAAGAAGAAACAGGTGAAGCTCTATTCATGGCATTTGAAGAAGAAAGAACAGAAGAAAAATAGGAAGGTGATGAAAACCTTAAGGATGAGGCTGAAGTATATCTGGAAGGTGAGTTGGTTGCTGCACTTGAAGAGTTGAGTACAGAAAGGAAAAAGAATAAAAAGTTTTCAAGAAAGCTAGAGGATGCCAATGACATAATAAATAGTTTGAAAGTACAGACAAAAGAATTTAAGAAAATGTCTAAAGAACTTGAAGTACAATTAACCATGAAAATAGATGAGTGCAACAAACTGGAAGAAGAGATTGTTGTTTTAAGAATGCGGCTAGAAGAAAAGAATCAAAAATTGAGTTGCTATCACAAACTTGAAGGAAGTTCTGCAAAGCTTGAAAAAATTATAAATAGTCAGAGGACTACAGGCATCAAATTTGGCTTGGGCTTTGTCGAAGGAGAATCGTCAAGTGGATCAAAGGCCATAACTATAGAACCAGTAAAGAAAGAAGATAAGATCAAGGTTGACCAAAGAAAATCGAATCATGCAAAAGAAAGCAACAATGCCAGGCACGAGAAGAGTGTTGACAATGAGGGATTCACAAAAGTCACACATCAAAGGAGAAGAAAATTTGTGGCTCCTACTACAAATTGGCAAAGACCAACTCCCAGGTTCAATCATTCCTTTTTTGGTTATTGTTTTAAATGCAATACTTACGGTCATAAGATTTTAGATTGCATTTATAATATAGGACAAAGAAATTTCACCAGTAGAAATGTCTTTTCACCCTTGATGGATTATGCAGTAGAATGCTATAACTATCATAACTTTGGACACATTGCAAGAAACTGTAGAAGCACATATGCAACAAATAAATATCAGGGAAGAAGAACTCAACCAAACAGTTTAAGGCAAAACAAAAAATTCCCAGAAAAACATGCACAGGCCACTGACAAAGAAAAGTCTAAACAAGTGACCAAAACTACAGTCAAACCAGAATGGAAAGAAAAGGAGCAACTCAAGGAAGAAAAGGAATCCTTGATTGTACAGACAACATTCAAAGCATAGAACAAATCTGCACCATGGATATTGGATAGTGGATGCTCCAGTCACATGACAAGAGATAAACAAAAATTTGAAAAGCTACAAAAATATGAAGGGGGCTCGGTAAAGTTTGGAAATAATGATGGAGCCAAGATAGTTGGCAAAGGATCAGTCAAGATAAGTGATGGAAAGATCAATTCCAAAGAAGTTCTGTTTGTGATTGGTTTGAAGCACAACTTACTGAGTGTAAGTCAAATCTGTGATAGAGGTCATGAAGTCATTTTTAAGAAGCAGGGCTGTGAAGTCAAAAAAGCTCACAGTGGGAAGCTGATAGCTAATGGATCGAGGACTTCTGGAAATCTATATACTCTCTTAGAAACTTTAGAAGGAGCATGCTTGATTGGACAGGAAGATGAAAATTGGTTGTGGCACAAGAGGCTCGGTCATATTAGCTTTGACAATCTGGTAAAAATAAGTTCAAAAAGGGCAGTAAGAGATATACCCACCATTGGCAAACCAGTAAATAGCATCTGTGCTTCATGCCAAAAAGGAAAGCAAACTAGATCCACATTTAAATCAAAGGAATACTTCACCAAAAAACCTTTAGAGCTAATACATACTGATTTGTGTGGACCCATGAGAACACAAAGCATAAATGGTGACAAATACTTTATGTTGTTCATAGATGACTACTCCAGGATGACATGGGTACTATTTTTAAAGCTTAAATCAGATGCCTTTGAGATGTTCAAGATTTTTAAAAAATAGGTTGAGAATCAAACTGGAAAAAGAATTAAATGCCTAAGATCAGACAGAGGAGGAGAGTTTATCTCAGAAGAGTTTGCAGAGTACTATCAAAAATATGGGATTAGAAGATAGTTTTCAGCAGCAAGGACACCTCAACAGAATGGTGTTGTAGAAAGGAAGAACAAGACAGTGCAGGAAATGGCACGGACAATGTTGGCTGAGAACAAAATAGCTGACAGATTTTGGAAAGAGGTAGTCCATACTATGGTTTACATCCAAAATAGGTGCATGCTAAGGACGCATGAAAGCAAAACACCTTATGAGCTGTGGTTCGACAGAAAGGCAACAACAAGATATTTCAAAGTGTTCGACAACAAGTGCTACATCAAACGAACTGAAGATAATCTCGATAAGTTTGAAGATAGAGTTGACGAAGGTATTTTTCTTGGTTACTCAACAAAAAGCAAAGCCTACACATGTTACAACAAGAGGCTAAAGAAAATTGTTGAGAGTGCTGATGTTAAAGTTGATGAAGGTAGAGAACGAGAAATTACTTATCAAGAAAACTACCCTATTTATGAAGAAGTCATTGAAGGAGATGAAGAAAAGGAAACAGAAGAGAATCAAAAAATTGACCCAGATGATTTAAGAACTGACTCAGAAGAAGAAGAAAACAAGAAATTCAAAACAGGCAGCTGGCAAAAAAATCATCCCAGAGAACAGATTATTGGGGACCCCATAGTTGGTATTCAGACAAGAAGAGCAGTAGTATGGAACTACTCTCTATTATCCAGCATTGAACCTAAAAATGTTGTTGAAGCAAGCACAGATGAAAGTTGGATGAAGGCAATTAATGAAGAACTAGATCAGATTGAGAAAAACAAAACCTGGGAATTAGTACCACGGCCAGCAAATAAAAACATAATCGGTACTAAATGGATTTTTCGAAACAAATTAAACGAAGACGGATAGGTTGTCAGAAATAAGGCAAGATTGGTCTGTAAAGGCTATGCTCAAGTTGAAGGCATTGATTTTGAGGAAACCTTTGCACCAGTAGCTAGACTAGAGGCAATCAGAATGTTTTTGGCTTTAGCAGTTCATAAAAATTTCAAAGTATATCAAATGGACGTGAAATCAGCATTTTTGAATGGAAAACTGGAAGAAGAGGTTTACATTGAACAGCCAGATGGCTTCCAACTTGGTGACAATCCCAATTTTGTTTGCAAGTTAAAGAAAGCTTTGTATGGTCTGAAACAGGCACCCAGAGCATGGTATGCAAGGCTGGATAACTATCTTATTCAACAGGGGTTCAAGAAAGGTATGGTGGACAACAATTTATATGTCAAAACAGAGAATGGCCATCTTATTGTACTTGTTGTTTATGTAGATGATATAATATTTGGCAAGCAAGCATGGATGAGTATTGTAGAGACATAGCAAATAAAATGAAGAAAGAATTTGAGATGTCTATGATTGGTGAACTTTCTTATTTCCTAGGACTCGCAAGTCAATCAAAATGAAAAGGGCATTTTTATTTCTCAAGTTAAATATGTAAAAGAAATGCTGAAAAAGTTCACAATGGAGGATTGTAAACCTGTTAGCACTCCCATGACAACAGGTTGCAAGTTGAGCAAGGATGACAAATCTCCAGATGTAGATCAAACCATGTACAGGTCTATGATTGGAAGCCTGTTGTATTTGACAGCTACTAGACCAGATATCTTACAGGCAGTATGCATGGTAGCAAGATTTCAGGCTAGTCCCAAAGAGACTCATGTGACAACTGTAAAGAGGATTTTTAGGTACCTCAAGGGTACTATGGAGTATGGGTTGTGGTACCCAAAAGGTAAGGACTTCACTCTTATTGCATATTCTGATGCAGATTGGGCAGGATGTATTGATGACAGAAAGAGTACCAGTGGAGGAGCATTTTATCTTGGAGACAAGCTGGTAGCATGGCACAACAAGAAACAAGAATCAGTCTCTCTATCCATAGCAGAGGCAGAATACATTGCAGCAACAACATGCTGTACACAGATATTATGGATGAGACAAACACTGAAAGATCTTGGTATTCACTTCAAAGAGCCAATTTTAGTTAAATGTGATAACACTAGTGCTATCAACATATCAAAGAATCCAGTTATGCATTCTCGAACCAAACATATTGCGATCCGGTATCACTTCTTGAAGGATAAAGTTGCAGAAGGAGAGGTCAAATTGGATTTTGTTCCAACTACAGAGCAAGTAGCAGATATATTCACAAAACCATTGCCCAAGGAAGTTTTTGAGTACCTTCAGAGTAAGTTGGGAGTGGTCACATTTCCCAAGAATTGACTATCAATTGGGATCACATTCTCAGGGGGAGCATTTATGCCTATGTTTATAGTTTTGCTCATATTCATGATTTTTGCTAACTATAACAATGTGTGTCTGAGAATGTTGTGCATAGACTCAGGGGGAGTCTGCAGCAGCCCTTTGGTATTATTGTCAAAGGGGGAGAAGAATTACAGGAAATTGCACATGTGTTGCCAACAATTCCAAAGGGGGAGATTGTTGAGCAAGGTGCAGAAACAATATTGTCATTGTTGTCAACACAGACAGATAGATCAGATGATGCAGTGGACAGGAGTTCAGAGGTCAGTCAGAGCATGTACAGTGAATTTCCAAGAAGACAAATTCAAAGGATCAAAGAAAAAGACAAGTAAGAAAACTATCGCGATATCGCGACATGTTTTCTGTCACGATTTCGCGACATATCGAAGGAGAGAGAAAATGCTAGCAAAACTGTCACGATTTCGTGACATGTTTCATTTTCACAATCCAAAGCGAAGAGAAAGAGGAGAGAGAAAAAGATGTCATGATTTTATGACATGTTTAGAAAGTGCAAGGAAGACTGTCATGATTTCATGACATGTTCAGAAAGCGCAAGGAAAACTGTCATGATTTCATGACATGTTCGGAGAGAAGGTGCAAGCAAGGAAAAGTGTCATGATTTTGTGACATGTTGGAAGAGAGAGAAAGCACAAGGAAAACTATCATGATTTCATGACATGTTCGGAGAGAAGGTGCAAGCAAGGAAAACTGTCACGATTTCGTGACATGTTGGAAGAGAACGAGGAGAAAGAAAAAGAGTCATGATTTCGTGACATGTTTAAGGAAGAGGAAGGTAGAGAAAGAAAAGTGTCACGATTTCATGACAATTTGTAAGAAGGATTAAGGAGAGAAAAGTGTCACGATTTCTGACAGTTAAGAAAGGAGTGAGAAATAGTGTCGCGATTTCACGACAGGTTCAAAGAGAAAGCGCTAAGGAGAAAAAGTGTCACGATTTCATGACATGTTGGGTTTTCATAACCTGAAGAAGAGAGAGAGTGCAAGGAGGCAATTGTGTCATGATTTCATGACATGTGTTTTCACGGGCAAAAGACAGAGAAAGGCACAAGGCAGCGAATGTGTCACGATTTCGTGACATGTCAGGTTTTCACTGGGCTTGCGAAGAAGAGTGTACAAAAGAAAGATGTCATGATTTCACGACATGTTCCATTTTCACGGGCAAGAGACAGAGAAGAGGTCAAGCTAGCGAATGTGTCACGATTTCGCGACATGTCAGGTTTTCGCTAGGGCTTGCGGAGAAGAGTGTACGAAAGAGAAAGATGTCATGATTTTGCAACATGTTCCATTTTTGTGGGCAAGAGACAGAGAAGAGGTCAAGTTAGCGAAAGTGTCGCGATATCGTGACATGTTCCATTTTTACTAGTTGAAGCCGAGAAGAGTAGCAAGAAGGCGAAAGTGTCGCGATATCGCGACATGAATACCAGGATGGTGAAACTAAAGACTGTAGAGTGACGTGGACCCATAAGGAATCTTTAAAATCATTTAAGATGGTCGTTACACATGGAAAGAAGCGGATGCATGCCCAAGTGGAGAAAACGAATAGTCATGAAAAAGAAGACGAATAGTTATTGAAGAAGAAAACAAATGCATGCCCAAGTGGAGAAAACAAACAGTCGAAGAAGGAGAAAATGAACAGTCATCAAAATAGAAACATAAACGCATGCATGCATAGAAAAGGATACGAACAGTCATGATCGAGATGACGAACAGTCATGGTAGGGTTATATGTGTAAATTCGTAACATGCATCGTGTTTGACGAAAAGCCTACCCTATATATAGACAAAAGCAGTTATAGTTAGAAAGCATTACAACTGACAAGTGGCGCATGAGAAATGAAAGGAGTTACAACTGAAGTCACAAAGACTCAATATTGTTATAAAAGGGTAGTTGTGTGAAGAATTATGTTGCTGCTGTAAGTGAGAAATTGCTACGTAAAGAGGGTTAGAAGAGGGTCGAGAGAGAAATAAGCAGAGCCATGAGAGCGTACAGAGTTTGATTAATTGCAGACCAGTCAGGGTCGTGTAAACAATGAAGGCATTTTTATGTCATTGAAATAATTCAGAATTGCAGTCCAAGTTGGTGCTTGGCATTAGGGGTTGGTGCTCCTATCTGCTGTAGCAGAAAAATAAGGGGTTGGTGCTCCTTCCAGTGGGTGATGGTAAAGTGTTTGTAAAATTGGTGTTTTGCAAAGGCTGGATTTGGATTGGAGTCCAAGCAGTCATTTTTGAGGAGTAGCCAAATTGGTGAACCTCGTTACATTGTGTGTTGTGGTGTGCTCTCTTGTGAAAATTGCTTTACCTATTTTCAAGTTCTCTTTGCTTCAGCTTTAAGTGTTGTAGATTTGAATTTTAATAGCTACACTGATTCACCCCCCTCTCAGTGTCATTATGAGAATATCATCATCTCTATCATTTTCCCTTGCTTTTGCAATTGAATTTTTGGTATTTTGTATCTATTTCTATGATTGCAGGTTTTTGATGAATTCGTTTGACGAATCCATCAGATCGATGATGATTTCATCTAATCTCAGATGACCAACTGAGATTTTAGATGATTCTGTGACATTTCAGATGATTACGTATGATTTGACTGCTACAAGACTCAGAATCTTCATCAGACATTCGAAATCAGGTATGTTCTATCCTATTTAGCATATTCTTTATATTTAGCATTTATTCATGTTTCCTATATTCATAAAATCAGCATTGGCATATAGAATAGTTTAGATTCATCTTGGCCAAACCTAGGAATTGAATGATTAAAGCACAAAATGAACACATCAAACCTATACTATCAACCTAGGCGTGGAAACTGCCACTCAAAAGTTTCCTGGTGAACCCACCATCCATAAAAAATTCACCCTTATATGCCTCCCTCGAGATGCGAGACCTTCAAATGACCTCTCAATCTTAGGTATTTTCCCATCCTTCTCGCATCCCCCTTTCGGGTGCGGATCCTATATCCTGAAGGTAAGGATACGAAAAATTTGGAGTGATACATTTTGGTGAACTCGGTGTGAAAACTAAAAACCTTTTGAAAATAATCCAAAAAAACAAAAACAAAACATAAATGCATTTAGAATCATTATATAAACAAAGTAAGATTGCATATCATATTTAGATGGTAGATTATAATAAAATACGAGTTGTCACCATTAATGTTGAAAATCAATTAGCAGCCATAGAGATTACTTCTATGCTTAAAGTACATCAAGCATATAGAGTCCAACCTTTATGGGACAAACTTGATAGAAGATTGGATATCATTGGATCTAGATCAACAGAACTTAGGCAGATTAAGAAGTTTGTCTTAGATAGAATCCTAGATCCTGATCAAGTGACATTATATCATGAGCTTCAGAGATCTTTCCATAAAGATCCCTTGTGTCTTTTGAGTTGTACACCTTTGAGGAATACCTCGACAATGCAGTTGTAGTACATAAATTTCTATCTCGTATAAAGGATCAAGATGTCATTCTTACGGATAGAAAGAGATGGAATAGAGTTCCTATAGCTGTGTTATATCGAGAGTATTGCCATGAGCTCTATTTTTACAAGTCAGATTTAGAAGTAGATAACATCACCATAGCACACTTTGTTAAGTTCCTGAAAAACCATTTCCAATTTGAAGAGGAGCATTTCATGACTCCTAATGAACTTGATCCCCTCAATGACATCTATAAACTATTTGTAGAAAACTAGGCCATTATTTTATTATTATTATTGCTTGCATTTAGTATACTATTTGTTTTCTTTATAATATTATCATAAAAACAAAAACAAAACAAAATATAACAAAAAAATCAAAACATTTTCTTTTAAGTATTATAGTAGGTATATAATTAAAATATATACCTCCCAAATTTGTTGCAAATATATATATATCAATATATATTTGCTAAAATCTAAATTTAAGCATAATGACTAGACTCAGGAATGGAAAACAAATTGAAGTAGAAGAAGATTGGTTAGGAAAAATGGTAAATAAACTAGATGTCCTTCCTGAAGACCCAATTCAAGAAGAAGGAACCCCACACCAACAATAAGAAGAATTTTTTGAAGCAGAAAAACAAAGAGAAATTGTTAGAGAGGAAGGATCCTCATCTCCTAAAATTTCTTCGGAAGGAACTATTACTTTTGAGAATATGGAACATTTATGGAATTTCCTCAATACTAATATTGGTGCCCTTAATAGAGCAGTCCATATGGACAAGGATCAAATTAGTGACACTCAAGCAACCCTAGAAGAAATATATCACACATGCACTAATCCCTTGTCCTTTGTTGATCAAGAAAGTGATCAAGCTGGACCATCCAATTTGGATATGGTTGCTATAATCCAGAACATGCAACAACAATAGGTTACCCAACCATCTAGAGTACCTGTTACTAAGCCTAGGGTTATTCCCACACAAAAGAAATCATCATTCACTGCCCTATTTCGCAAAGTTATTGATCAACATACCTCAAATCAACAAAATCCCAAAACAAAACCAAATACCAATTTCCAACAATCTGGGATACAACATAATGCTACAACAAATCTTCTTCATAATACTCTTCCTACCAACCATCTGCATAACAACAATATAGCATCTAATCCTTACATCACGCCATCCTATGCTCACAAATCCCATACTCATGTACCATCGAACCAATATGGTGGACAAACTGGTAATTTGGAAGCCATGGTGAAAAAGTTAGTCTCTCGCATGGACCAGATAGATCCATACCATCCCTCATACAATTATCGAGAGATGTGTAGTCAGCCTCTAGATCCTATAGTTGTAGCACAACCTTATCCTAAACATTTTCCTATGCATGTTCTACCTATATACAAAGGAACCAAGGATCCCATAGAGCATCTTCGTATGTTTAGGATAACCTGTCATGATATATCACATGATGACTTGTTATTACTAAAAATGTTCCCAACAAGTTTAGGAGGGATGGCATTAGAATGGTATTACCAATTACCCACTCATTATTTAAGGAATTACGAAGAGACAGCCGAGTCTTTTGTGCATCAATTTAGTGCCTACATTGAAAGGCATGTAACCATTAAAGATTTTTACAACCTAAAACAAGACAAAGATGAATGTTTTGCTAATTTCCTAGCTCAATGGAGATAGTTGATAGGAAGATTGCACTTTGTATTACCTTATCGGGAAATGCTGGATATCTTTATCAATAATTTACAAGAACAACTATCTTATGAGTTATCAACTGCTACCTTTACCACTTTTGATCAAGCTATAGATTTAGCTCGAAGAGTAGAAAATGCTCTTATTAGGAGAGGCCAGCTTAAAAAGAAATATGATGAGAAAACATCCATAAATCAATATAAAAATAAACAAGTCGTGGGTGATGGAGTCACTGATAGTAGAAATATCGCTACTATTAATGTTGCAAAAACAACGAGAGATACCAAACCCCCCCCAACCACCCCCACCAAGAACAAAGAACAATCAACCACCCCACACAAAAAGAAGAATTACCAAATATCTGGGAACCTGATCCAACTATACTCGGATACAAAGCTGATTTACACTGTGATTTCCATAGAGGACCTGGACATGCTACCAACTCTTGTAAAATATTAAAACATAAAATACAACATTTAATTGATAACAATGAGATGGAGGTGCAAGCCTTCCAACCTAAACAAAATCCTCATAATAATGCTCAAAAGAACATCCCCCAAATACAGAATCAGAATGCCAATAAATCATTGGACATATTTCAACATCCTTTACCAAAGCATGGTAAAGAGGTGTCTAATCAAATTGAGCATCATAATGTTCTCCCTCCTACCCGATATGTTGGGACTATTAGTGGACATTCACCTGCTCATGATCCGCAAATATTTGACACAACTTTATCTATGGTTACGACCAAACCTCTATATAACATTCAGACTCTTGATCTTAGTGATACAAAATATGAGACTGAAAGTGACATGGAAATCACATCAAATCAATCGAATAGCTCTGAGGATGAATCAGATCCTATTCAACCTATCACAAATTCTATGGTTCCGAAAGAACCATTTCCAATAAGAGTCGATATTAGACCATCTTCTCACCAATTAATTTCTAATGAACAAGCCATAAACGCTAGACCAAGACCTATTCATCATCTGCAAAATAATATTGTAGGTACCATCGAAGCTGTTACTCGACAACAAGCTCAAAATTCTCAATAAGATCAAACTTAGAATGATGGCTCAGGTCCATTTGTTTTGAAAATTCCTAATAAAGGGAACCACACACCTAATGTTCAACCTAAACCTCCTTATAATATTAATGAACAATTATCAAACACTACAGCTAGAATTTCCCTTTTGGACCTTTTAAGATCTCCTACCCATAGGGATGAATTAATGCTCACATTAAGCCAAATGATGGTACCACAAAATATTCAACCTGAAGCCATGACCAATACTATCATAACTCGTGAAGTCGATTGTATTGACTTTCGGGATAGAGATATACCTCAACATAGTTTACATAAGGATAACCCCTTATATATTACTGCCCTAATTGGAGATGTAGCAGTTAAATGAGTCTTGATTGATAATGGTTCATATTTAAACATTTGCACTTTTGACTTCTACCAAAGATTTGGGTTTAGAAGTGATGAAATGAAAAGAACTGATATGATCATAAAATCATTCAATGACGAAACACAAGAAACATGTGGGGTTATTACTATTCCATTGCAAGTTGGTCCTAGAACCTTAGACACGACCGTGTTTATTGTACATTGCCCTGCATCGTACAATATACTCTTGGGTCACCCTTGGATCAATGCAATGCGAGATGTTCCCTCAACTTTACATCAATGTGTTAAATTTGAATTTAAAAATTAGTTGGTTACCATTCATGGCGATCCCAGACCCTTTGATATGTGCACTTTGGAAGAACCTGTCGAAGTTCAATTTTGCCCTGCTTTATCATCCACACATTCTAATTCTCATTATCCATCTAAACATGTGAAACACACACCCATCACATCATCTACTTTGTCTCCATCAACTCCACCTCTACATATAATTCAACCATCCTCTAAACAAACCACATTAGGACCTCATAAGGATCCTAAACCCACAACCAATGTTTCTTGTTTTACTCCTATAACTTCCATACCTATAGATTCATCCATAGACATCTCTACCACATCTACATCTAACAGAGACATAGTTTTTGCATCAGAAGATGTAAGAAATATTCCTTCTACCTCTTATACTCTTACTGACGAGCTCTTACCCGATTTATCTAAAATTCTTATATCACAGAAAACAAACACTACTATGCAAGATTCACTTATTTTAAATAAATTGCCACCCTCTCCTCATACTTTGGGCCTCCTACAGCCTATGGGAAGTATTTACCAAGTTGGGAGCTATGCTTTTATTTATAAGGGATATGACTGGGGAAGAATACCTAGAAACATCAAGACTCATTATGATGGATATGCTTGATGTTATTTTACTAATGAGTATATTAAAGCTAAGTCTATAATGCTTAAATTGGGATATAAAGGAAAAGGTTTGGGACCTTTCTAGAATGGTATGAAAGAACCTTTTGAGGTAGAACCATGGCCTACCCGATGTGGTGTGGGCCTATTTCCTAGAAAAGGTCAGCCCTTCCCATTTGAGGATGATGACCATCTCATATGTTACCAAGATTATTTGGATAAACGCGATGCTTTACATTTAAGGAATAACCCATTTATATGTAATATGCTATCCATAGCTTACCCTGAGATGATTGTTGAATCCGACGATGAGTTGGAGGGAGATATCTTCCATGATGTCTCCATTGAGGCATTATTACATAATGGATTTTATTTCGATGGCTCTATACCTAGTATAGCACAACTTGAGGCCACGACTTCTCAAGACAAATTATCCAAGCTAACCTTGGAAGAATTACAAGAATGGTGCATTTCACCCGCCCCACCTAATTTTGAGAGATATCTACACATGGAAGTAGAAAAAATCATAAAATTTAACATTGGAACCGAAGATAACCCTCATATAATCAACATTGGATCAGAATTGAGTCAAGAAAAACAAGACAAATACATTGCATTCCTTAAAGAATATGAAGACGTTTTTGTTTGGACATATGAAGATATGCCAAGATTAGACCCTTCTATAGTTATGCATCACCTATTTTTCCATTCGGATGCTAAACCTGTTAAACAAAAATTTATAAAAATGCATCCCAAAGTGGCCTTACTAGTCAAAGGAGAATTAGAAAAACTCTTGAAGGTCATTTTTATACAAGACATTGATTATGCTGAATGGATCTTGAATGTAGTTCTAGTAACTAAGAAAGAAGCTACCAAAGTTAGGGTTTGCACAGACTTTAGAGATATTAATGTTGCATGCCCTAAAGACGATTTTCCTCTTCCCAACATGGATCAGATCATTGATTTTACTATTGGGAGTGGAATGATATCCCTAATGGATGGATTCTCTGGCTATAATCATATCAGGATAGCTCCTAAATATCAGGCTAAAACAACCTTTATTACCCCTTGGGGGACCTTTTTGTTGGAAAGTGATGCCATTCGGTTTGAAGAATGTAGGTGCAACATATCAACGAACCATGACTTATATATTTCATGATATGATGCATGATATTCTCCATGATTATGTAGATGACATTATAGCTTGTTCCATCAAGGAAGATGATCATTTAGATGACTTGAGAAAAGTATTTAATCGATTATGGGAATATCTTATCTGATTAAATCCAACCAAATGTATATTCGGAGTTAAGTCTGGTAAATTAGCGAGGGTTATAGTTTCTTTACGTGGCATCGAAATTGACCCTCTCAAGATCATGGCTATCACTGGTATGCCCGCACCCACATATATATCCAAATTATGAATTTTACAAGGTAAGCTTCAAGCTATTCGTCGCTTCATCGATAAGTTGGCAGACAAAATAGGACCATTTCTTAAGCTTCTTAAGAAAGATGTCTCTTTTCATTGGGACAATGAATGTCAACAAGCATTTTAACTCCTCAAACAATATCTCTTTAAACCACCGGTGCTTTCACCACCTCGATCTGATCATCCATTTATCTTATACATTTCTGCTTCAGATTTTGCTTTAGGAGCTATGTTAGCTCAACTTGACAATGAGAAGAAAGAACGTGCTAATTATTACATTAGCAGAACCTTAATCAGTTATGAAACTCGCTATACAATATTAGAGAAGTTATGTCTCACCGTCGTATTTTCTACACAAAAATTATGCCATTATATGCTCAGTCTGAAAACATATGTTATTGCTAAATTTGATCCTTTACGATATCTCATGAGTCAACCTTATTTATCTGGTCGCACAACCAAGTGGGTTCTTGTGCTCAACAAGTTTGAACTCATGTTTATAGGACAAAATTTTGTTAAAGGTCAAATCATAGCAGATCAATTAGCTGCTACAACTTTAGAGTCTACCCATCCCCTCATCATTGAGTTTCCTGATAAATGCCTTCAACTCGAGGTAGACCATCCAGAGCAATAGTCCCTATACTTTTACGGTGCCTGATGCATGAGTGGTGTTGGTGCAGGTATTATTTTAATATGTCTGTAGAAACATCTTATCCCTCTGTCCTTCAAATTAATGTTTGCTTGCACTAATAATACTATTGAATATGAGGCTTTAATCCTTGGATTACGAGCTGCCTTGGCTTTGAAAATTAAAAATCTATTAGTTTTTGGTGATTCCCAACTTGTCATAAATCAAATCAATGATTTTTACTAGACCAAAGATGATAAATTACGTCCATATAAAGCATATGTGTTACAATTATTATCTTTATTTGATCAAGTTACCTTGGAAGCTATTCCTCGAACTAGCAACCATGCGACTAATGCTATGGCTGTAGCTACATCTCTTTTTCCCTTGGAGTTAGATGATGAATATGCTACCATAATTATTCATCGACTCCAGGAACCCACTTCACATAAATCATGCCTATAACCCTTAGATGTGTTTTTAATCAACGAAACTACTCCTGAACTATGGTACATTGATATACTTCATTTTCTCCAAAATGGGACCTTCCCTGAAGGTTATAATAGCAACCAACACTGGTTATTACGTAGACGAGCAAGTCGCTTCATAATTATAAGCAATACATTGTATAGGAGATCTTTTGAAGGTATCCTATTGAGATGTTTGAATCTCGAAGAATCTAGATCAGCTTTAAGTGAAGCCCACAATGGATCTTGTGGGGGAAATTTTAGTGGTAGTGCCATTGCTAAGAAACTCCTTCGGATAGGATATTTTTGGCCTACCATGGAGAATGATGCACATTATTATGTGCGCCATTGCGACAAGTTCTAGAAACACGTTGACCTTGTCCATGAGCCTGCACAAGAACTGCAAGCTATTTCGTCTCCTTGGACCTTTTCAAAATGGGTCTTAGACATCATTGGGAAAATCAACCCTGTGTCATCTGATGGACACAAATTCATCATAACCACCACTGAGTATTTCACAAAGTGGGTTGAAGGTATGCCCTTAGCTTCTTGCACTGGAACCCAAGTTTCCAAATTTATTTTTAATCAAATTATTTGTAGTTTTAGAATTCCTGCAAATCTCATCTCAGATAATGGAACTTGTTTCAAAAATAAAAATGTCAAAAAATTATGTCAAAAATATAAAATTCAACATCGTTGGTCCACTCCCTATTATCCTCAAGGTAATGGCCAAGCAGAAGCATCTAATAAAACATTAATCAAAATCCTCAAAAGACTGGTCAATAAATCTGGCCGAGACTGGCACATTCAACTATATCCTGCTTTGTGGTCTTATCGAACTAGCGTTCGTACCCCCATAGGCACTTCACCTTTTGTTTTGGTTTATGACACTGAAGTAGTTTTTTCCTTTGAATTAGAAGTTCCTTCTTTAGCTCTACTACTTCAAGATACTGAAGTAGGAGATGAATATCATTCTGGAAGATTTAGTCATCTAGAAATCCTAGATGAGAAGCGCATCAATTCTTTGGAGCATCTTTGTGCCTACCAAAACAAGCTTAAGAGAGCATACCTCAAGAAAGTTCATCATCGATCCTTTGAGATCGGTGACCTTGTTTTAAAAGAAAATAAAAAAAATACTAATGCAACTAAAGACCTTAAAGGTAAATTTGAACCTAATTGGCTTGGACCATATATTATCACTGCTAAATTTGGGTCGGGAGCATACCGATTAGCTACCTTAGATGGTAAAGCTCTCAAAGAACCTATGAAAATTCTGCATCTTAAGCGTTATTATGCATAACATCTGGTTATTTTATTATTTGTATATATTTTTATTTTACATATTATTTCATTTTAGTCATCCATATAAAAATTTCAAAAACAATCACATTGTGTATCTTCTCAATTCATCAATCAAAATCAAAATATAAAAACCATCAAAATCTTCAAAAACATATTTTATTTTCGTACCTGTTAGTTCTTGAAGTCTTGCAATTATATTTTCAATTATTTTGGATAAATTAGCATTTATTTGGAATCCCGCACTTTCACATTCACATGAATAAATATCTTGATATTATTTGGTATGATTATTAATCTCTCTTATATCAAAGTCCACATTTGAATTAAATAAAGTTTTGAGCATAGAGAACTGATCTTGTTATTTACTTGAACCAAGCATATCTTTTCACATTAAAATGATTTTATTGCACATTCGATATGATACTACATAGTAGAAGTGGTTTCTTGAGCGAAAAGTTTCCCCTGCTATCCTATCATGCACATGGTCTAGAATCTTTGAGAATTGACAAAAGGACAAGCTCACCCCTACCCCGAATAAAAAACCCTTGCTCTACAGCTAATCCGAGCAAGTATCCCTAGTATAGGAAGCAAAAGAAAATTCAAAACAAAAGAGAAAAAGAACAATATTATTTTGTACCATCACATCAATATTTCAGCATTATCTCAGTTCCAAGCAAAAATACAAAAAAAAAAAAAAAAGAGAAGCAAAAGAGAAAAACGAAAGCAAAAGCAAGAAAATCCCTTCTCTACCTTTTGAAAAGAAAAGAAGGGTGAATGATCTAGAATCCCTGGAATTCTCAATTATTCAAAAATTGTGAGGTAAGCCCCATAACAGGTGGTTTGTGCCCAACCCGCTTGGCCTTGGGTAATTCCTAGTGTGGTGATATGTTTGTCACATTAGCGACCTTCTTTTGTACAGACCTATATCAACTTATGAATCAGATAGCTCTTGATAACCCGACTTACATAGTAGTCTGGTACGGTTACATGCATATAAATCATGGTCAAGGAACACTCAGTTGGTTAATTCAAATTACTTGTATCAAATTATCTTGCTCAAAATTGGTAAATGAACAATACAATTGCACACACATTTGTATTTGAGAGATTTTGTATCATTATGATAAATCAAAATCGGTAATGAACTCACATTTGCACATGGGATTTCTTATAAATCTACATTTTGTCTTTGAAATAGTTTAAAATATCTTTGCAATTCTTTCAGAACCATTTCATCTTCTTATTTAAGAACATTTGTTTAGCATAAAAACAACTACATATATGTCTTTTCAACAAACAAAAATTTTCTTTCACATCTTCAAAAACCTAGTAAATAAAGTCATATTCATATATTATTATTGTCTGTTTATCTCAAAATAAAAAAAATCAATCATGCAATAAAATTAAAATATCAAATTCCTTTTTGGATTTCGCGATGATGGTATAAGTCTATACCTATAATTCTATGCCTAGCGCAAACCATTGTTCTCATTTTATTTCCCATTCATTTTAAATCATAAAAACATATGGCTTACATCAGTATGTTACACAATTATGCTTTAAAAAGAACGCAAATTTTCCATTTTATGTCCTTATGTCAAACATTCAGTTTTGCAATGATGGTATAGTTCCTAGAAACTTATTCAAAAATTTTATCACACTTAGGAATTTATGCCTAGAAAAAATCATACTTATTTTAATATCTCATGCATAATATTTTTATGAAAATTTGAAAACAAATCATCACCATCATTTTTCATTATCACAACACAAAAGTCTTAAGACAGTCTCTTAAGCACTCTTTTACTTTTTAGCAAAATTTCTATACTGGGATTAGCTTGACGACCTAGAGAGTGACGACTCCATGAAATGGTCTATAATAGCAAAAATGTCCTTTGAAATTATTGTTAGAAGTCCCTTTTATTTTGCATCACATCACACCACAAAACAACCAATTTTTTTACATCAAATTATTTTCTTTAAAATTTTATGCCATGACATAAAAATTATAATTTATTTCCAAACGACATAAGTACATGAATAATCAAAGCAACAAATCCATAATTAAAGCATCATACAACATCTACACAAGTCATATCATCAAAAAGACAATCTATATATATATATTATCAATCAAATATGTACATCATCTGGATTGGTATGCCACAATCTATACCATGGCATAATCAATCCTCTCAAAAAATATACACTCTATAGTCAGTGTGTAGCTAGCCTCGAGAAGCCCTCGAGATCTTTGCATCATCTCCTCCCTTGCATTGCGATGGAGGAAGTGGTCCTATAGAGGTTCAGACTGTGTCTCGGGTCCTCGTCGTCGATCGTGAGGATGTCCTCGATGATCCCATCATGACCGGCTCCTCAATGGGGGCTGGTAGTGGTACCCTTTGTCCCTCTGGGACCACATGATAGTACAAACCTTGATAGAATGTGGTCTAAGCAATAGACTGCACCATATATTGAGTGCTCGCTCCTCCAATTCAAGCCTTGAGCCATGTAGCCTTGTCCTGTAGCATCTACACCTGAGCCCAAAGGTAGGAAACCTTAACTCGAAGAGCCACCATCTCGCTACTCTCCCCCACCTCAACACCCTTACCCTTATCAGGTGATGGTAGCCTCTCCCCCTACTGAGAAGGGAGTCCCTCCTCCCTCCTCTCTATCCGCTACAGTCTCTCTAGAGCCTATGCCATTCTCTGGTGTCTCTCCTATGGAAACTGTCACTGCTCTCTCCCACCACGACCCCATGCTACCTTAATAGCAGCCTGACATCGCCTCCCCATCTATCGCACCATGACGTGCATCGAACCCTATTCCCTCGTCATTCAAGGAGGGCGAATGCTTGCATACCAGGCATCGTATCCATCCGCAACTCCAGTGTCATCACCATCCATTGGCTGGATGGGGGCATCATCTGCATCTTGACTCCAGAACCTCTGCATGTATGGAGCCCCACTCAGTGTGGTACTATCCCGAATAGTCTGAGAGTACTCATAATCTCTAAGAGAAGGGATCCCGTGCTGTAGACCAAACTATCATAGAACTCGATCGTAGCAGTGGAGTTCTACCTCTCCCTCCTCCATCCATAGCCAATAGACTCACCTGATGCGAGCCATCTCCCGCCCATCCTCTGCCCACCTAGGGTGCTCTCTCTATGGCCTCTAGGTAATCTGGTCTAAGATGAGGTCACCCAGAAACCTCCATGACATCAGTAGATCTATCCACCGCTATGACCCTCTCTATAACCACCAGTAGAAAACCTGGGGTCTCTCCCAGTCAACCCATATCAGTGGGAGCCCTACCGGCCTTCGCATCGCAATGTGCTCCCAGCACCATAGCAGCAATGTCAAAACCAGACATTGACCTCCCTTGTATATGACCCCATGCAGGTGTTAGCGTATATTATATTTGCACTATTCTTACATTATTGTTGTAACAGTGCCTATTTCAGCCACGGGTGGTTTCGTAACCTCCGGGCTTAATAGGGCATATAGTGTCTATTTAATCTACTGATTAATAAAATCTCAGTGCTGTTTTATCTATCATGGCATCAGAGCCAGTAGCATGAGAAGAGAGGCTGGAGGCGGACGCTGTTTGCTTGGAGAAAGTTTTGCAGGAAGCCCAAGGCTTCAATTTTTTTTCAGCGCTGGTCGGGAAAATTTTTAATTTCCAAATGTTGGACTGTGCGTTTTTTTCTGAACGCATAATTAAAAAAAAAAATAGACCTCCTATGCACTGTTTTTTCCCAGCGCTGGTCTGGTTTTTTTTCTCCCGAGCACCATGAGATTTAAAAAAAAATTTCTTCCGCGACGTGATTGCATTTGAAAGAAAAAAAAAAATCTGCGTGATTGCATTTTTTTTCGCCCCCCCTCCCCCCGTGATTATATTTAAAAAAAAAATAATAATAGCGGACGCCGTTCGCTTTCCCCCCCCCCGTGATTAAAAAAAAAAAATTCATGGCGGCCACCCGTCGCCGCGATGTGCCCCTTCCCCTCCCTCCCCCCTTCCCCTCCCGTTCCGCCCCTGCTGCAGTGCGTAGCAGCCAACAGCCATGTGCACTGCGTAGCACACAGCAGCCATGTACACTGCACAATGCACAGCATCCAGTAGCCACGTGCACTGCATAGCGCACAGCAGCCGCGTGCACTGCATAGCAGCCACGTGCACTGTGCAGCGTGTAGCAGCCAGGAGCCGCGTGCACTACACAGTGTGCAGCAGCCGCGGCAGCGCCCCGCATTCACAAAATGCAGTGCACAACAACCATGACTAACTGTTGCCCTGTGTGCGTAATGCACAGTGCACAGCAGACGCGCGGAGGAGGAGCTGCTTGCACAGTAGTCGCGCGGAGGAGGAGCTGCTTGCATAGTAGGCTGCTTACTGGAGAACGTTGCAGAGGAGGAGCTACGACCAGCTGGCCGCGCTCGGGCAGGGGACTGGGGATCCTCCTCAAATATGAGGGGGCCCTTGATCCAAGCGGATCAGCCCGCTAGCTCACCTGGCAGTGAGCTATGCGGTAGGGCTCGAGGAGCCCTGAGGTTGCAGGTTCCAATCCTGCCAGGTATAAGTTTTTTTTATTTAATTTTTATTAAAGTTTTATTTTTTTAATATTTAATATTTTATATTAATTAAATTGTTTCTTAATTATTTTTTTTAATTTAATTAGAAACTTATTTAATTAATTTTGAAATATTTTTATTAAAAGATTAAATTTTACTTTTTTCAAAATTTATAAATTGCTAAAATACCATAAAAAGGGGGGATAGAGAGAGTAATTTTTTGAAAAATAGCAATTTTGTGAATTGTAAAAGGTGCATTTTTTGCTGTGCTCGACACCTTGTGGGTTATTCCTGTGGGCACTTTTTTTGTTGTATGTTGCATATTTGATTTCTTGCACTATAACATTAAAAATTAAAATCAAATTCACTCCCTAAGTCCCCAAAATAATTAAAACCCATCCATGCAATTTATTACACTGTAGCGTTCAGTATTTGTGATACCTCTGGCCAGAACTTACAGGTAAATATGTCGTGATTGTGCTACTGTATCCACTGCCTAATATAGCTGCTACAACAACGTCTGAGCTTGTTCTCTATAAATCATTGGGGAGAGATAATTTTGCCAATTTTGCATTTTTTTACTCCATCCACTACCCTTAATCGCTCTTGTGTTTAGGCATAAATCCTGACGAAGTATTCTTCATAGTGTTTAGGGGAAGTTACGCCCCACACATGAGAAGAATCTTCTATGGTAGGTGCCATCAACAAAGCGATTCCCTTTCAGTACTGCTTATGTTCCACGTGTCGTATGATCTCTAAAACTCACCTATAGTTTCCCTCACGTAAGGGTGGGTGATTTTTTGTTGATCTTTCTAAATACCTATAGTTTCCCTCACGTAAGGGTGGGTATTTTGTATGGTATAACGGCCTAGCAAAAGGTATATCGAAAGGGGGACCAATTGGTGTTATAAGGAACCTTCATCATGTCTGAAAAACTAATGACTGATTCTCATCAGTTGTTGAAAGGTCCTAATTACACACCATGGAAAAATAATATGAAGGCCATCCTAGCAATGGATGATTTATGGGATGTTGTATCTGGAGCAAAAACCAGACCTTCACCTGTTGCTAGTGCTACAGCTCCATCTAATGCTCAAAGAGACTTTGATAAGCTAGACAGTAAAGCAAAAGTGCTCATCTTACTTGCTATGTCTGATGAAGTCCAACCCCATATTGCTGACTGTGCAACTAGTAAAGCGGCATGGGATGCCCTTAATACTATATATGAGGGAAAGAATGATTCCACCATTCTATTTCTTCAATCTCAATTACACGATCTGAGCATGAAGCGAGGGTGAGACAGGTTGAATTCTTTCTTTGCAGAGTTTCGAAATTGAAAGCAAAGTTGAATTCTTTGGGAGAACCAGTTGAAGACAAGCTCCTTACTTCATTGTATTGAGAGCTTTACCTGATTCTTATCGGGTGTTGATTACTTCCCTTCATGTATCACAACGGAAAGTTTCTTTTGTAGAATTGGTTAATATGTTTCAAGAGGAGGAAGCATGCCAACTACAGAGAGATGATTCTTCTAACACTGCTCTCTACATCAACAGGAAAGGGCAGAACTAGAAGAAGGGTAATTTTCAAAAGGGAGGGAATTCACAAAAGGATTCAAAAGGGAAACAAACTCAATAACCTCAACAGAAAAATAGATATTACAAAATCTGTGACAAAAAAGGTCATGATACAAACAGATGTTGGCATAAGAATAAGCAATCAAAATAGAAAGGCCAAAACAAACCACAAAAGAACAAACAATAAGTGAATGTTGCTGTTGAAGAATTTGACATGGATTCTGAGAGAGCTCACAAAGTTCTCATGACTACCACAGTGTCCAAGCAGACAGATCCTATATGGTATGTTGATTATGGAGCCAGTAAGCACATGACTAGTGACAAATTATGGTTTGAGTCTTTTGAGGCCAAAGAGGGCAAACCTCTCACTATTGTCGATGATAAAACCTACAAGGTTCAGGGAGAAGGCACTGTTTCGATCACTCTTCCTGATGGCAAGTGTCAGATTGATAAAGTTCTCTATGTTCCAAGATTGGCAAACAATTTTTTGTCAGTCACACAAATTATGGACAAAGATATGGTTGTGAACTTTAGTGTTGATGGAGGCAAGAAGTGTTGTTCTATTACCAGAAGGGGTAAGAACATTGCAACCGCTTCATATAAGCATGGCTTATTTGCCTTAGATACTATCTCTACTCCACATGTTGCCATGACAGTCTCTACAAAGGAGGCAACTTCCCTATGGCACAAGAGATATGGACATTTGAGTTCTGGTTACTTACTTGAGATAAGTAAGTATGAGATGGTTAAGGGTCTTCCTTCCCTTTCTACCACTTTACCAGTTTGCTCGACTGCTTGGTAGGAAAGCAGCATAGAGTGCCTTTTGAAAAGAGCTCTACTAGAGCAAATAAACCTCTGGAGTTGGTTCATACCGATCTATGCGGTCCCTTCACTCCCAACAGTTGTGGGGGTAAGAGGTATTTTTAGTTATTTGTGGATGATTACTCACAAAATATGTGGGTATTCTTTCTTCAACTAAAATCTGAAGCATTTGGCTTCTTTTAGCAATTCAAGAAATCTGTTGAGAAGGAGTCAGGGACTTCTATAAAGACCCTCCACTCAGATCGAGGGGGGGAGTTCACCTCTAAAGAATTTTTTGCATTCTTGAAAGAAAATGGGATCACAAGACAGTTAACTATCGCTTATACTCCTCGAAAAAATAGAGTTGCTGAAAGGAGGAATCGTTCCATCATGGAAATGGTTCGTTGCATGCTCATAGGAGCTAGACTTGAGCAACTATATTGGGTAGAAGTTGTCACCACAGTAGTATATCTATTGAATAGGGCACCCACAAAGGCCCTACAAGGAATGACTCCACAAGAAGCATGGAGTGGTAGGAAACCCTCCATTTCTCATCTACGCATTTTTGGGTGTAAAGCTTTCATGCACATACCAAAAGAGAAAAGGAAGAAGCTAGATGAGAAGTCATTGAAGTGTATTCTTCTTGGGTATGATGAGCACTCTAAGGGTTATCATTTGATTGATCCCTTAACCAAGAAGATTCACATAAGTAGAGATGTTGTTTTTGATGAGGCTTTCACATCAAGCAAACACATCAGATGTATACCTAGACCTTGTGGAAACTCAGGTTGTTAAATCAACTTCATCAAAGGTTGGAGGTTCTTCTGGATCTTCTTCAACACCTAAGAAGAAGAATCCAAAATGGTATACAAATACAATCAAAGACTCTAAGCTATCTACTCCACCAGATTTGACTTTGGATAGGCCTCGTACTCGTAGCATGGCTCGACAGGAGAAAGCTGCAACAGAGAATACTGGGGTTGATGATTTGTGTCAGTCTTTTGAAGAACTTTCTATAGATCCAATAAGAGATACAAAAGATATGGATATTGATAGTGATAAGGTGTTTATGTCCTCCATAGACGATCTTGAACCTGCATCAGTACAAGTTGCTCTCGGTGAGCCTCAGTGGAAGGCTGCTATGGATGCAAAGTATGTCTTTGATGAAAAACAAAACTTGGAAGCTTGTCGATCTGTTGCATGGAAAGAAACCCATTGGCTGCAAATGGGTGTATAAAGTCAAGTACAAAGCATATGGGACAATTTATAAGCATAAGGCCCGTATTGTTGCAAAGGGCTATGCTCAAAAGGAAGGCATTGACTACAAGGAAACTTTTGCACCTACTACTCGGATGACAACAATTCGAGTTATTTGTGCTATGGCAACATAGTTTGGGTGGAAAGTTCATCAGATGGATGTCAAAAGTGCTTTTCTAAATGGTGATCTCCAAGAAGAAGTCTATATGACTCAGCCAGAAGGATTTGCAGTGGAAGGCCAACAGCAAAAAGTTTGCAAATTGGTCAAATCCTTATATGGCCTAAAACAAGCTCCTCGAGCTTGGTATATAAAAATGGACAATCACCTCTTGCAACATGGTTTTAAGATATGTCCATCAGATGCAAACCTCTATTTCAAGAAACAAGGTTCTAAGATAGTGTTGCTTGTAATCTATGTTGATGATCTGCTCATTACAGGGAGTTCAGAAACTATGATCTCTACTGTCAAAAGAGACTTGTTTCAATATTTTGAGATGTCAGATCTTGGACTTCTCCATTACTGTCTTGGTCTGGAATTCATCCAGAAGGAGCACTCCATCAAAGTGTCTCAAAAAAAATATGCCAAGACATTGTTAGAAAAATATCACATGACTGATTGCAATCCAATGGAAACTCCGATGGAGACTGGACTTTAGTTATCACGATATGATGATTCACCTCAAGTAGATGGTACTCTCTATCGACAGTTGATTGGGAGTCTCATATATCTGACCAATACTAGGTCAGATCTCGTATTTACTGTCAACTATCTTTTGAGGTTCATGCAGGAGCCTAAGACCAATCATTGGAAAGCAGCAAAATGTGTTCTTCACTATGTCCGTGGCACAATAGAATATGACCTAGAATACAAGAGGAAAAACAAATTCTTCTTTCAAGGATACACGGACTCCGACTATGCCGGATCATTTGATGATCGCAAGTCAACTTCAGGATATATTTTTCATCTTGGATCCGGTCCTATCTCTTGGCACAACAAGAAGCAACAGGTGGTTGCTATTTCATCAACAAAGGCAGAGTATCGCGCTGCACGTGAAGCTGTGTGCGAAGTGATATGGTTGCATCGCATTTTGACAAGTATGGGTCATCCATCCAAATCTCCAATACACTTGTTTTGCGACAATCAGGGTGTTATGAACCTAGTCAAGAATCCAGTCCATCATGAAAGAACAAAACACATTGACACACAATGTCATTTCATTCGAGATGAAGTTTCGAGGCACCGAATTCAGCTTCAGCACATTCCCATCGATGCTCAAGTTGCAAACATTTTCACTAAGGCACTTGCACGTGTCAAATTTGAATTGTTTCGTAGCTCTCTTTGTATTGCAAAATGATGTAATCAGGGGGGATGTTAGTATAGCTAGTAGTTATATTATTACCCCAATAATGTAATAAGGGGGGATGTTAGCGTATATTATATTTGCACTATTCTTACATTATTGTTGTAACAGTGCCTATTTTAGCCACGGGTGGTTTCGTAACCTTCGGGATTAATAGGGCATATAGTGTCTATTTAATCTGCTGATTAATAAAATCTTAGTGCTGTTTTATCTATCAGCAGGATCCTATAAAGTGACATAGCATAAAGTTACCCCATGCAAACCTATAGTTGTGGTCTCTCATGTCGCAAACAACATTCAAAAGGAGCGAGGGTAATCTGCACCCGCTCTGGTGGCACAACAGTAAGCCACCCACCACCCCTGCCAATACCCGAGTCAACCTAGATGCCCCAGGCATCTGCCTCAAAGACTCGATGTTCACCCCGTCCTTCTCCAGGGTGAAGCTCGGGTCTTCGGTCAACCTCATCATCACCTGGACCTGATTGGCCATAGGAGTCATCAACCGTCTCTATATGGGGATCCTCAAGATCCTCCATACATCCTCTAGTGTGGGAGCCATCTCCCCTATCGGTAACTAGAAGTAGGATGACCCTGGATACCACCTCTCTACTAGGGCTGTCAGTAGCCCCATGTTTATAGGTACTTGTGGCATATCTGCCACATGCTGCAACTTGACCTATGCTAGTCGGTCGCACTCCGCCTAGTCGAGCATGGCTACGTCATCTCTCAGTTCTTCGTATTTCCATTTTCTAATCTTTAGTAATCCCCTCTGCAAAACAAACAATAAAATAATTAAATTTATTAAGAAACCAATCATTAATATTTAAAAACATTTTAATCAAGCTTAATTTCTTAAAAATGATGATATCATCCACCATTGGATTATATCATCCCAAATTGGGCAAAATCGTCCTTTGTAGGATGAAATCGTCTCTAATTTCACAAACTTGGGGATCATCCCTTGTTGGACGGAATCGCCCCTAGTTCATCTATTTCGCCCTCCGACGAAATCGACGCTCTAGGGACGATTTTGATGAAATTGGGATGATTTTGTCCCGACATCGTCGACAACCTAAAAATGGCCGCGATGCCCCAAACAATCAAAATTTCCAAAAAAAAATTGTACAAATTAAATTCAAACCTAATTTACTAGGATTAGATCCTTACCCGTAGCCCGCACCAGACCTCTGTCGATCTGTGCGCTGTCTCAACCATTTTCCTATAGAGCTCTAAAAATAGTGAATGTGAACAGTAAAAATGAATTAGGGTTTTACCCTATTTTTCTTAATTTTATTTTAAAGACAATAACAACATTTTTCTTTAATTTTGCTTTTTCACGCTTTTACCTCAAACGTTCGATTTGGGTAAAAACACAGAGACAACATCATAGTCAGCAGTCGCACGATTCGACCTAGAATCATCGTTTAAAAAAATTGAGTAAATTTTTGCTTTCTCGTAAAATGGGAAGAACTCGTCTTTAACGCATGTTCTTCAAAAAATTTGCTAAAGAGGGGGGAAAATGTAGCACCCTAAAATTGGCACAGTTAAACCTTAGTAAAAAGATAAAAAATTAAATTTTAACCTAAACCGCCCGTTAACCACCCATTACCTGCTTTCCTTGTTTTCCATGTCATTTTTAGGATTTGTTTTAACTATTGGACGATATCGTCAGCGATCAGACAAAATCGTCCCAGTCTGATGAATTCTTCTGGAACAGAACGTCAGACGATTTTGTCCCAAAACCAAATTTTCATAAATAGTTTTTGTTTCAACAGCTTCTCTAACTTGGGCAGAAAGTGTGTCTGTGTAGTTAGAGTCTCCCCCATTGGAGGTCTCCCAAATTGGGATGATCTCCAACCTCCTAACCTCTCCATAATCCTATATAAACTCAGATTTTCTCAGTTTATCCCCCTGAACCCCCTTTGAATCTCATGGTTGACTGATTTCCTTGCAAATTTAGCTCCTTGTGCATTAGAACATCCTCGTACTATCATTTGTATTCGGTATTTCAAGTTTTCTTGTAGGAATCTTTTTTTTTCCAGTCGGAGTAGGCTCAGATCATCTCTAACGATTCCAGACAATTTTGGATGATACTATCACAGATCAGTGATGATATCATACGATTTGAGGTGATCTCGACTACAATCCAGATTGGGGGCAATCAGAGCCCAAAAGTTTGCATTTACTTATCTTTTCTCTTCATTTTCTTACGCATTAGCTTGGTTTATTTTATTTCTGCATCATGGAGTTCACCTCATTTAGTATAGATGCATGCTAAAGGTAAAATAAAGTATTAAAGTAATGCATTTTCCTTCAATCGTTCTCTAGATTTGTCATTTAGGCAAATTCACTATCATCTATATCATTTCCCCTTGCTTTTGCAGTTGCATTTTTAGTATTTTGTATCTATTTCTATGATTACAGGTTTTTGACGAATTCGTCTGACGAATCTGTCAGATTGATGATGATTTCGTATGATCTCAGACGACTAATTGAGATTTGAGACGATTTTGTGACATTTCAAATGATTATGTATGATTTGAGATGATTTGACTGATTCAAAACTTAGAATCTATATCAGACATCCAGAATCAGGTAGATTCTGTCCCCTTTAGCATATTTTCTATGTTTAGCACTTATTCATGTTTTCTATATTCATATAAATCAACATTGACATATAGATTAGCTTAGATTCATCTTGGCTAAACCTAGGATATGAATGATTAAAGTACAAAATGAACACATCAAACCTACTCTCAACCTAGGTGTGGAAACTCCCACTCAAAAGTTTCCTGGTGAACCCACCATCCATCGAAAATTCACCCTTATACCCCTCCCTCGAGATGCGGGACCTTCAAACGGCCTCTCAGTCTGAGGTATTGTCCCATCCTTCTCTCATACCCCTTTCGGGCATGGATCCTATAGCCTAAAGGTAAGGATGCAAAAAATTTGGAGCGATACAGGGATCCAAGGAAATGATAATTAAATTCTTTCTTGTACATATATTGTATATTTTTGTAAATAACCTTTTGTGTTTTCATATTTTATTTTGCTTTTTGTACATAATATTTTGTTTCACGAGATTTTTCTATTTGCTTTCTTATCGATATTTTCAAGTTTAGGGAGCAGGTTCTTACTTGCTTATCAGTTTTACAATTTTGGTTTGTTTCAAGTTGTGAGTTTTTTGCTTGTGCCTCACCATGTTTTGAGTTTGTTCTTTCGATTGAGTATTGTTTTGTGATAGCTGCAATTTTTTTATCTCTTTGTTGTAAATGTCCCTTTATCATGTAGGATGGATTACCTATTTTAAAATTAGATAAAATTAAGGAAAATAAAATGATATTGTTTAGTAATCATTCTTATGGTTTTGGACCAAGATAGTAAAATTTGGAACAATAATACATTTCGTTGAAGCTCCACATGTAGCACATTATATTAAAAGGTGTTCTTTGAAATATTGAAGGATAAAGTCATTATGGTTTTGTAGATTGAGGTAAAAATCTAATACACTCCATTTTTAGCTTTAAGTGGTCTCTAACCCATGTGGCAGGTAAATATTGCAAAGCAATACATTGATTGATAATAACAAAATATAAATAAGGAAAGAAAATCTAAATCAATCAAAAGGTATAGATAATCTTCTCTAGGGCTATGGATGCATGACTAGAAATGGAGCAATGTCTAGACAAAATAAAAAAAAATAAGTAAATGCAAAATTTATCTAATGCTTGGGTAATTCAGATAATCTCTACTAGGGCTATAGATTCTTGGTTGGCAGTAGAGCAAGGTCTAGAAGAGATCAAGGTCATCTCCACTAGAGCTATGGACGCTTGACTAGCAGTGGAGCAATGTAGAGGCACATCTTAATGAGTGACATTTTATAGCCTAAATATAAAAAAAATGATGGAATTTGAATTATTTCAATGATGCAAAATGAATCACAGTTCACACACTAAGCCAAAGCAAATGGTTTATCTATTTTTATTTGAAGTTGTTTACCCCACTTTCTCTATATATTGCTAGATGATGTTTATTTCTCTGATCTTTGATTTTATTGGTTTCAAATTGGTTTTTTTATACAAAATTCTCAGGAGAATTTCCTAGTAGAGTTGCCATTTGTTGTGGCTATCGTACAACATCCCCCAATTTGGAGATCCATTTGAAATTTTAGCATTTTATGTTATTTTTTTAATTAAATTTTGATCACATCAAGGTATTTGAAAATTTGCTTTTACTTTGAAATTGTTGACATCTTTGCATCTTGAAGGTTTGAATTTAGTTGCAATGCTTTGAATTGAATATTTTTGATTATTTACATCTTAATTGCATTATCTCAAATCAAATAATTTAATTAAATCATTTTTAAAGTTTTTCAAAGGTTTAAATAATTAAATTTCATTCACGATAAATCAAACCCTAAGTTTTATGCAAAGTTTCAAATTTTACATTAGGGTAAATGTTTATTTCATTTTATTAAACTCTTGGCATTTCACATTATGAAATAAACATTGGAGTTTTAATTAATTAAATTTTCCAAATAATAATAATTAAAGTTCAAACATTAATTATTTGGATAAATTTAATTAAAATCATTTTTCTAAGGTTAAATTCAAATATTTGCATTTCATAAAGTTTATTGGTAAATATTTGATTATTAATATTACATTTGGGGAATTAATTTCATGAACAATAGCATTTTCACAGTTTAAATCAAATATCAAACCACAGGCCCCTTGTTAACAATAACTTGCACCTCTGAGGCATTACAACAATATTTTCACACTTTACAAGCATACAAGCACATTTTAAAACATTAATCAAATAGAACCTTGGAGAAACTAATTATTTCTTTGCAAGAGAGGATTGCTTAACAGGATCCTAACTGTGAGTGTATTTTCATAATCGAGCAAAAATATCACTCAACACTATCCTTCTAGTGAACTTGATTGTGAAGAACATAAGTAATAGTTCTTAATTGTACATCCCTATTGTAAATATGAGGAAGAAACCATACATATTCAAGGAGTGCATATTAATGTAAATAAAATTATGATAACAAATTATTTTGTTCTATAGGGCTACATATAAAAGCTTCAAGGAAATATTTAATTGAATCTAACTAATAGGTTAAGTTACAACATATTCTCATTACCTACCATCGATAGAATTATTCCCTTAGGAACATGTTGTCCTCTCTAATTATCATAGTCACCAGATGTAGGGGACTAGATGAACCAAAAAATCATGTCTAACACTAAGTAACACAATAGGACATTCAAAGAACCCAAATAAAGGACTTGAAGGATGACCTTCAAGATTTTTTACAAGGTCAACTCCTTTTAAGATGTCATATTCAATGATCTTCTACTCTATCCTAATCTAACCACCTTTAAGGGAAAAAGGAAAGAAAGAAAAACCATAGAAAACAAAGGAAAATAAAAGTCCTTAACTAATTGGGGGTGCACCAAGGACATAAGAATATTTTATATAATAGTCGGATAAATGAACACGTGACTCTAATTAGCAGATAACTCAAAGTAAACAGTTTCTCTTCTCAACAAACATAGTTAAAGTACATATTGCACATACCAAAAATATGATAGAAATCAAATAGTCACAACCTCTTATACATGCAAATAAACACACATACACATAAGAAATGAAACAAAAAATTCCAATATTATGGCTTCCATATATATACATATGTATACATACATACATACATACATACATACATACATACATATATATGTATGTATGTATGTATGTATGTATGTATGTGCGTGTACATACATACATACATATATATCTATATATATGAGTATGAAAATTACAAATTATGCCAAAATAGAGCACTTGAAAGCTTACCCACAAAACCACTCAAGGATTTGGTCTAGGCTACTATACAAAAATAAATAAAAGGATAATTATAAATGGTAACTAACCAATGCTTACAATACCTAGATAATTACTATTTATAAACAAAATAAAAATATTTTCTCTCCAAAACTTTGTGTAAGAATTAAGACATGACCTTCTTGCCACTCCCTTGATCTAGTTTGCATTATATTATCTTTAGTCCTTTGTGGTCTCTAGATTTGGAATCAATAATTTTGATTTGATGGATTCTCAACTACCACTAACGTTCTTCATCTACCACCCTTGGTATCTTGGATTCTAAGTATAGGCACTTTCTATAATCAATGTTGTTATACATGGAAATATTGTTCCAACTACCACATTTATACCTTCAATAGGGTAACCACTTTTCTTAGATTGTCTAGCCCAGGTGGTGTTAGTAGGTGATCCTTGCTCTTTTTAGTTAATGGATTATTAGTTCAGCTCATGTTCTCTTTTGGTAGTTTATGCACCAATAGTGATGTCTTTGCAATTGGATGTTTTCAACTTCCTCCAATTTTTTTTCTCAATCTCTATTTATCTTAGGGTTATGCATAAGGGGTTGGACTCAAAATGTACTTGTAAAAAAATGGTAAATCCTAATAGAAATCAAGGCGAATCCTAAGTAAATGAAATAAATCATCTTCACACCAAAATTTGGGATATTTGAACCCCTAAAATGTAAGTTTCTATTTAGAGTAAATTTTAACCTATTAAATCACCTTAGAACTTCATAAAAATACCTTCATTAGATCAGGCTCGAAAAGAGCTATCCAACGAGTATAAATATACCTATGTTTGGATATATATTATGGCAAATTGACCCTAAGCAAACATTGGTTCTAAAAATTTTAGGTGAATGGGCCAATGTCGAGGGTCTTCATATTTGCCAATTTCTAATTTTAGAAATATTAATATTCACCCAATTATGAATATTCGCCATTGTGCATAACCCTGATTTATCTCTCACAATAATGCCCACCATTTATATTCAATTTAGAAAGTCCTTGGAACTTTATACCCATCTTATTATGTTGGACTTTTATAAACTTTTAAGGACAAGCTAAACTTTTTATCAAAATATTTCTGGACACCTTTTTCTTCCTTCTCATCTAACCTTTTTGGAAAATATTTTTCTCAAAATTTTTACTTCATTTGCCTTTGGATATATCTTGAAATGCATGGTAGGACTCTCAAAATAATTATTTTCTTCTCTTCTTTGGAACTTTTAAAATATTTTGATCCTTGGACATTTTTATCTTCTTGCACCCTTTAGAGACATGTTTTTCCTTTTAGAACCTTTGGATAGTGCATGCCATCAAAAATTTTACCTTTCTCTCTTGTTTGGAACTTTTATAAAATGTGAACCCTTGATCAAAAAACAATTCTTGCATTTTTCCAATACCTCTTTCTTCATCTCCTGCCATATTTGCCTTTGTCTCATCCTTCTTTCAAAAATTTACCTAAGGAAAAAAAATTGAGTGGAGTAAAAAAATCAATATAGTTTTAGAGACTTGTGACAACCTTCTTGCTTTCTAAAGGAGAATTTAGAATTTTGGCCTTCATCCTTGGCATTAGAATCAAAATTGAAAGAATAAGAAAAAGAATACAAAAATATTGAAAATAAAAGAATGCAAAAAATTAATACTCTAAAACTTTATCTAGAGCTTTCTTGATTTCTTCCCTCTCTTCCTTGGAGAGGTATTGAATTTGCTTAAACTGATCATAAAATACTTGAAGCTCTATTTGGTTTCCATGGGAAAAATATTTTATTTTCCTGATGATCTCATGCACCTGAATCCTCAATTATTCCAATGATCCAATCATCCAAGCTAGATATTTTACCATAGGAGGGTTTGACCATTCCTCAAAAGAGAAGATATACTCCTTGTACTGCCTCATCATTTATAGATATTCTTGTTGTAACGAGAGCCTATTATATTCAATCTAAGGATAGAGAAGTACTTTTCCCAATAATACCTTGACGTGATCCTTGATCCTCTCAATGGTAAAAAATAATGTAGCCACTTAGTTTTTGCATTCTTGGACCACCTACTCCTTTTTTAGGAGATCAACCAAGTTAGAATTTTAACAAACACCAATTTAGAATCTAACTTGGTGGACATATTTGCTCAATAAATTTTAGCTTCAACCATCCTAGTAGAGGATTCAATAAGGATTTGCTCAATTCCTTGGTTCACCTAGATGCTTTGATCATTAGCTACATAAAAAAATTTGATAACTTGGAAAAGCACTATTGTAGTGTTGGTGATCTCATCCCAATAGGCATTGTTGACTTCCTTAACAAGGATCCTAATTCCTTGATGTTGCTTCATCTTGCTTTTCTATCTTAGCTCCTCCAATTTTTATGATATTATGTCTCTTTTGGTTAAATCGAACTTCTTAATTGGTGATCATATCTATGAGGTTCTTGACCTACTCTTCATTTTTATTCAAGAGAGATTCTAAAACCTACTCTTTTTGACATTAGGTGAATATGTTTATTTGATCTTGGAGTGCTTTAAGCTCTACCTATGAATTATGTAATGTATTATTTATATATTCCAACTTCCTTTCCTTATTTTCTAATATTTGGGATAATGACTTGTATTCATAAGTAACCACCTTTTTAGCTTCTTGTATGAGTTGCACCTTATCTTGATACTAGGTATTTTTTATATAGAGCCCTATTGTCACCATACACCAATATTGTTGTATCGTTTTTTTTGGATTTGACACCAATGGCTTCTTTGTGTAAATAACAATGTCTATCTCTATGGGTTGAAGTGGATATCATCCATTGATTAATTTGAAAATAAGACTTAATTTTTTTTTTAAATGGCTTATAATTAATACTTATCCTTGATTTGACACCTCAAAAGTTGTGGAGTTTTTGGCCGATTTGGAAGCCAAAGGTTGATGTAGTACCTTGGTGTTTTCTGACATTAGTGAGATCCATTGATCTTGGATAGTTATAGATTTGATCATTCTTTCCCATCGTAGGCTCCTTATGGAAATTTTGACTATCTAAAATTTTGAAATAAGGGCTTAGTATCTAACAAGAGATGTGCCTTGAAAATTTTTTCATGACCTTTGTCAAATGAATTTTGAGATAGTATTAAATTTTATTTGAGCATTCTTATTGTAGTCTAGAGGGATTTAACAATTTAAATGGCTTAAAACCTTACATAAATAAATTGAGAAAATAAAAAATATTTAAATATGATATTCTTTTCTTTCTACATGACCCTAATAGGATCTAGATTATGATTTTGCTTGACATTCAACATGTGCCTATAGATCTTTGAGTTTTAGGAGGATCAAAATCCCAAAATTTGATCACCCATTGGTCCATTTGATAATCTAGAATGAAATAATGTATCTCATCAACCAAAACCTTTGACTTAAACCACTCTTTTCTTGACATAAAAACTTTATCAACACTCAACCTAGATATCTATAAGTGTTTAATGTTATGTAAGGAGAGAGGTTCTAATTGAATATTCATCCTAGTCCCATATCGAGTCCTTAAGACCATGAGAGACTAATCTAGGTATAAATATCCTCATAATTTAACAGTAAATCCTTTTAATAAGAAAATCCTAAATGATGCAGGAAGATCTATTACTACAATATGTTGTGTCATTATTATGCTTAGGTAGGCCTATAATGTAAGATAAAGTTCTCCCACGACTATTAAAATTTGGACTACACTATCGTCCAACTTCACCACCATTTTGTTCATGGGATGATGTACCAAAACTCATGCATCCACTACCCATTTTGGCATCATGGAGGTACTTGCACCCAAATCTATTATGTAATTATGGATCAACTTGTCTTTGTAGATTAGGAATAAATAAAAAGGGAGACTTTGATTTTCTCACTCCTAGAATAGATATCTAGAATACTATAGGTGTTGTCTATTGTCCAAAATTTTCTCTTCTTTCTCTATTGTATTCTTTATATTATCCTTTTATTTAGTGATAGATAATATGTCCTACAGAAACACCACCATGGTGGATTTCTTCAAATGGTCCACAATATTGAATGACCCAAGGGAAGTGGCCTTCTAAGTAGCATATGGTGGTGATGTCACAACCCACCTTGGCAAGACTCGCTACATAATTTGGACTATATATTAGTGGTTGATGTTTAATGCTTAGCTTTGATGATTTTTATGGATGTATGCTTTGTTGATATATCTATTTTATGTAAGGACATGGTATTGTTGATTCTCTACTTAATTGTAGGATAAGGTGCTCTCATGGGTAGATTAGAGAATTGTTCATAAGAAATGAGAGACCAAAAGAAAGGGAAATGATTGCGATGACTTGGTCATAAAATATCCTAGGGTAACATGAATGAATACCCTTTCATGTAGGTGCCTTATGGTTTGATTATTCTCATGTTTGTACCATTGGACTAGGAAATTTACTTTTAATGAGTCTCCTTAACCTAATTCAGTGATAGCCTAGGTCTATCTTAAATAAGAAGCCACTCACTTGAGGATAAAATAATGGTATGAAACATCGAGGGAATGAATTTTTTCTTGCTATTGGCATAATGGTTTTTTTATCTACTTCTATTCTCAAACAATAATTTGATAGATGTTAATTCTTGTTTGCATATGATTGGTAATTAATTATTTAAAGCAAGCCTTAAGTCTTTAATTTTGAGTGTCTACCTTACTTAGGTTTTGATATTTGTTGTGTCACTTTTGTCCACAATGATGGTGCTTTTATTACCTACATTTTTTGTTCATGGGAGGAGCCACCTTTAATAGAACGATTAATGCTTATTTCTTCCTCCATGATGCCTTTGTGGTTTGGGTTTAAGGTGGTGAGCATTGGAGAAACACTCTTGGCCATTACACCTTGAGCACCTTTTGTGGTGGCCCTCAAGCTTACCTCTTCTTTCCCTTTCTAGAGGAATTGGCTTGGAAGCAGGGGGAAGAGGATAAAGGATTGAGACTAGAAGAAAAGAAGGATAGTGAGGTATAATACTATGGAGACAAAGGTTTGTAAGGGTTTGAAATCATTGTTAGGTATGTTGCAAGGCTTTGTTGTGTTTCACTTTTGATTTTTCTCCTTGTACCCTTTGCTTGTTGTTTTTTGGATTATCTATTACCTTTAATTTTCCTTATATTATGTAGCATTAATACATGTGTATTAATCTTGATATGTTACTTTGGATTTTTCCTCATGCTCAATCCACAAAATTGGGACCTACTCCCCATGTGCGTGAAGAACACAAGCTTATATTGAGAGGGGGGTGAACAGTATAAGATCACTTTTTACTTTTTTTCTCAAATGAATATTATGTAGTGTATAGATAGCAGTCTCAATAACAATAATCAAAGCAATGCACAAAACACCATACACAATAGAGATAAATTTTAATGTGGTTCACCTAGTGTGGGCTAACTCCACAAAGAAAATATTTCTTCTAAATATTTCTCAAATAATCTCTTGGGAATATTTCCCAAATTACAATGTTTATGGACTTCTATCCAAAGGACATGTTGATCCCCTAATCTCAAGTTCGTTGATCTCTTCCATAGGAGAATTATTTCTCCTTCTACTCTAGATAGTGATCTTCTAGAAGACTTTGTCTCTATGCTGCACTGATTGGTGGATCTCTTTCCACTTGAAGACTCCTCACTTAGATCTATCTTAAATTGTCCAGGCTGCTGGATCTCTATCCACTGAGACTTTGTCCTCTATAATATGTCACCTCCAAAGATCTATCTCAATACTATACCAAACACAGTTCAGTCGGTCTAGCATAGTTCTACTTAATCTCTTGTACTAAACACAATACAGTCGGTCTAGTACAATTCTACACAATAGGTTCACACAGAACCTTCTCAAATATGCTCAATAGGTCCACAAAGAACCTACTCAACAGGTCTACATAGAACCTACTCAAATATGCTCAATATGTCCACACGGAACCTGCTCAAATATGCTCAATAGGTCCACATAGAACCTGCTCAAATCTACTCAATAGGTCCACACAGAACCTACTCAAATCTGCTCAATAGGTCCACACAGAACCTGCTCAAATCTGCTCAATAGGTCCACACAGAACCTGTCCAAATCTGCTCAATAATTCCTCTTTAGGACTTGCTCAAATCATCTCAATAAGTCCTCTCTAGGACTTGCTCAAATCTGCTCAATAAGTCATCTCTAGGACTTGCTCAAATTTGCATAGTAAGCTTTCACAAAAGCTTAATTTAAATCAGTGCACAAGCCTTCTCAAAGACTTGTTTCAAATAACATAGAATCATAAATATAATTGCTAGAGACTCAATATCTAAGCTCAATGTTCAATAAATATCTCAATTCAATCTCATAGAAGCATAAAGAGAATTTTTAGGGACTCAATATATTCTATACTCAAATCCCAATCTCAACTCAAATCAATCTCATATAAGCATAAAGAGAATTGTTAGAGACTGTATATGTTCTATGCTCAAATCCCAATCTCAACTCAAATCAATCTCATAGAAGCAATAAGAGAATTGGTAGAGACTCTATATGTTCTATACTTAAATCCCAATGTCAACTCAATAGAAGCATAAAGAGAATTGTTAGAGACTCAATATGTTCTATTTCAAATCCCAATCTCAACTAAACTCAATGTCATCTCAAATCAGAATATGAAATAGTTTGTTTCTAGGAACTTGAACAACCACATGCATCCACTTGACTAGGGTTAAATCAATTCAACTCAACCAATCACCTCAAGTTTTAATCCTTTATCACAAACCCTAGTCCAAAATGTATTTAACCAACTTAAAATATTTCTAAAAATGCTCAATCACAAATCTCACATAACAATTATACTCATGTTCTTTTCTAACTCAAGTTCAAGTTCATTTTACAATAAATGGGCTTCAACAACAATGATTCTAAAAAAATGTTTAATTACAACTCACAAACCAAAAAACATTGAAGCATTAAACCAACAACTTTCAAAAATAGAAACCACAATCAATCCTTTTCTCTTCAAAAATATTTCAAAAATCAACCACCATAAACAATCAATAGGATAATGTGCCCATACCTTTTTGATGCCAAGGAGTTGTCCACAAAATCTACCAAACTTAAACACAACTTTCCTTTTCAATCTCAATAAGAGTTAGTGGACTCAAAATAATCACAATATAAAGCATAACTCAATTTACACCATTTTAACTCCAACTAAATAAACACATCCACCAAAGTCCCTTTTTAATAAAACCCTTATCAAAATAACAATCAATAAGCCTTTCAAAAATACTTTAAAACAACTCCTTATTTCTCCTAAATTTAATTCTTAATAACCATCAAATAAATCATTAAACCCCTCATGTTTTGCAATAATCAATACAGCCCAAATACCAAATCTTTTATTAAAACATTATTTTCCACTAACCACCTTATAACTCCAACCTTGGGGCTAAATAAAATTAAATTAATGCAAAACATAATTACCTTCTCAAGGGGATTTGAACCCCTGAATTGCCCACACCGTGAGCATCTTAACCGCAGCTAAGATTCCACATGATCTAGCCACTTGTTGGAAAGGGAAAGGCACAAAGTGCCTTATGCCCATCTCCACCTTCCGCAAAACCAAAGGCATCGAAGCGCTTCTCTCATGCTTTCCAAAAAATATAGTTAAGGGGATTCGATCCTCGATGTTTTCGTCTGCCCTGTGCCTTAGCAAAGGTCCACTTGCCAATACGCCATGCTACCCACGACGTTTGTTTCTCCGAAAATAGTCTATCTTATTCACTGCTTCACTTCTCAAGAAATTCACACGAGCTCATAAATGATTTGATAGCCAATGATTTGATTGCATAAGCAAGGATGAAATAATAATCAATTGAAGCCCCCTTTATATAGTCCTTTAATCATATCGAAGACGTCGATGGAAATATGAATTTTTATTTGCTTGATGACATCGACGGGAAAATTGCACATTTAGTTTTAAATTTTGAATTCAATTTTTAAATAATTAAAATTTAAACCAAATATTAAAACTTAAATATATCCATCACCGGGGCACATTTTTCGATGAAAAGAAATCTCAAATTGGGTTTTAAGAAAAACCAGATCAAATATGTTGTCCATGGTTTTAAATAAAACCTTTTATTTTTCTTGTCTTGGTTTTCACAAAAACCCTTAATAGATCCTTTTGATATTAAATGATATTTTGACATCAATGACAACATTTTAGCTTAGGGACTATAAGTGTCCAACAATATCCCCATTTTTCATTGATGGTAACCCAAATACTTTTACTAAAAATTTACCTTCTTTTCTCCTCCCCTTGGGACTTTGCTCCCCTTGGCTCAATGCTCTCTTAGATATCAAAACTCTCATATCAAAAACTCTCCTCAAAATACACAAATCTCTCTCCCTTTGAAATCAATGGCAAAGGGTCACCTTTGGGGCTCAGGGCTAAGAATTAAGCCTCTTAGCTTAGCCCCTCCCCCACCTCCACATGAGGTGGTTAATTCTAGGGTGGGAGTATTTCCACTCCCCGAAAGCACTATTATCTACCTTTGTCTTTTCCTCTTTCTTTTTGCTGAATCCTCCCACTATCTTTTTCCAAGTCATCATCCCTATTCCTATTCCTGTTCTCATCCATGTTCTTGTTCTTGTTTTCATCCATGTTTTTGTTCTTGTACCTGCTCTTGTCATCATTATTTTTTGAGTCTCTTTTCTTTTTTGAGTTTGTGTTCCTGTTCATCTTCTTGTTTTTGTTCATGTTCTTGTTCCTACCCATGTTCCTATTCCTGTTCATATTTTTGTTCCTATTCACATTCCTGTTCATGTTCATGCTTGATTCTAGAATATTTGCTCTACACCATATTTCTATGTGACCATCATTATTGCACTTATAACTGTTGACAATTTTGTCACATTCCTTAAGGGGTAGAAAAAGAAAACAAATTTTGTACAGTATTGTGTAAAGTTTTTTTGCTTTGTTGTTTTTATTTTGAAAGTTGCAGCAATTTTGGCTTCCAATGCCACCCCTTTGTATATAAAAATGGAAGAGAAAGAACTTCGCTGCCGAACAAACTAGAAAAAAAGAGCTTCGCCAAAGAAAAATGAAAAGAGCTTCGCACCCGAAGCATTTCCAGCGCTACTTCGGGTAAAAGTTTTGCGAAGGAGTTTCGTCGAAGGAAAATACAAGGAAAAGATAGAGAAACTACTTCGCACCCGAAGCATTTTCAACACCGCTTCGGGTGGAGTTTTTGCGAAGTAGTATCACCGAAGTAGAATACAAAGAAGACGCAAGAAAACTACTTCGCACCCGAAGTATTTCCATTAGTCACTTCGGCCAAAAAATCAGCGAAGGAAACTCAAAGAGCATAAAAGTACTTCGCAAAGTTCCAAGTACTCATTTCGGCCCTCCATCAGCGAACCATCTTTACTTCGGCAAGAGCACATTGCGAAGCATTTGCTTCGGCTAATTTTCTGAAGTACTTCTATCCGAAGTAAAGGGATGCAACATTTATGAAGACAATTGCTTCGGCCGAAATCTTCCCGAACCACATTTTGGAAGAGGATCGCAGCGAAGCATTTCTCCAAGGCATCGACGAAGCAATTTTTTCGACAAAGTGGTAAAGAAGAAGAGACCCATTTTACGAAGTAGATATGCTTCGGCGCTCCCCACCCCCGAAGCAGTTTTGCGAAGCTCAATTTTATGAAGTACATATCAAAGAGGAGTTTTTGCTTCAGCCCAGAACCATTGCGAAGCGAAGTGGTGGATGAAGACTTAGCGAAGCGCTTCACGGGCACGCGTTCCAAGCCGAGTATTTTCCCGAGGTGATCAAGTGCCTCATAAATGCTATTTTTCATGCCCAGCAAGCCCGCTGCTCATTTTTGGCAATCAAAAATGAAGTATCAAGCCATGATGGAGAGCCCGACGAGCATGGCGGCCACTCGAGCACCGCACCCGAAGACCAAGGACGTCTAGACGGCTCATCAATGCACCTTTCCATGGTTGACCCGGTTGCAGTTGCCATTTTTGGTAACAGATTTGAAAGCTCGGTCACGAGAGCCTCGGGGAGCCGATTCTCAGGGCTCGAGGGCGTACTCTTCTTCGCTATGTAATTATGATTCAGAGGCCCGGGTCCTCTATAAAAACCCAGGCATTGTAATGGAAAAGGGGGGGAACTATCTGCTAGAAAGCTGTTGTAACTTGATGTCCTACGATTAATACTAAGAGACTTTGAGCTCAATTCTTCTCTTTTATGCTGCCTTCTGTGCTTGATTCTTCTATCTCTCCTCGTTTGTATGTTGGATGCTGAACTCTGCGTCCGGTGTGCGATCGGGGACAGTGTCCTGAAACTCGTTCGGAAGGATACATAGGAGTTGGAAAACATCTTATTGACTTTCTTTTATGCTGCCTGCCTTGCTTGATTCTTCTATCTCTCTTCGTTTGTAGACTGAGATGCTGAACTCTACGTCCGGTGTGCGATCGGGGACAGTGTCCTGAAACTCGTTCGGGAGGATACATAGGAAGGTTGATACTACGTTTCTTTCATTTTACTCTTGGTGTTCCTTGCTGCTATTCAAGTTGTCTATTAGTGATCGTGCTTCCTATTCTCTCCCACCTCAAATCACCGATCTCTCTTCCCTTAACCCTTTTTATTTATTTCTCTAACCCTAACTCCTTTTATCTCTTTCTTGCACTCTTGTCTTCAAACACCCAAGTAGTTTAGCATAGGAGCCGGCCTTTCTCCGAAGATTGGCATGAGGGGCATCTCTTCCCTTCGGCCTTTCAATGTTGGTCCAGGTCTAGGGCGCATACATCCATTTACCTCAAAATCCTTACCTAGGCGGATCTGATGACCAACAGTTTTTGGCATGCCCGATGGGACCAACTGTATCTGTCTTAGAAAGATCCATAACCAGTTAAGGTCCCATACTTTTAATCTCAAACCCATCTTCACCGGGGCCAATAGTTCTAACTAAGTTCCCGATGTGACCCGATCAGTCTCACCTGATTAGTGGTAGTGAGAATCGATGCTCTCATTACCGAAAGACTTTTAGCATCTGGCGACTCTGTTTACCCTAGAATCTCTAAGTCAAAAAGACCAGTACCAAAAGTCTGTGCCTTCATGCAAACAAGATGGAGAGTTAAGAATAAAGGAGAGGAAACCGAGTTCTTTGAGCTAGATATTGATGCCTTTGGGGAACAATCAAGGTTGATCACCCCCGAATCCCTGCTACAAGGAACATCCTCTATTGGCAGACAAAGCTCAACTTTTGATAGTACAACATCTAGCTTTCCTCCCAATCCTCCCAACTCTCCGAAGCGTCCTAGCCCCTCTATTCCTATTAGTTGTCCTATTAGCAGTCAAGGGGGAGCTTCGAGAAATCTGGGAGCAAATATGGCACAACAACAACAACAACAACAACAACAACAACAAATGCAGCAGCCACCGCCACCCAGATTGTCTCTAGCATGGGATTCTTTGTCACCTCTAAATCTAGTGGGACAAGGACAAGTGCCGCCTGCTACCGTAAAGAAAATCCCAACGTTCGATGGAACTGGGAAGACCGCTCTAGAGCACATCCAGGATATAATATCTCTGGCGGTGATCCATGACATTACAGAAGAGCCGATTATGGTAAAGCTTCTGGTCCTTTCCCTTAGAGGGAAACTCCTCTACTGGTATAGATCTCTACCACCCGGTAGTATTACGAGATGGGACCAGTTAGCTGATCAACTGATGGGAAACTTCAATGAATCCTGTGATCCTACCTCTCTGCTGCACCAGTTCACTTCAATCAAGAGACATCCACAAGAGGAGATCATGGATTTCAATGTGAGGTTCGCTCGAACCTAGTAGAGAGTGCCAGTTGGACTTCGGCCAACCGACGAAGCTGCAACGCTCTATTTCCTTCGGGCTTTCAACCTCGATATCAGTCTCATGGTAAGATATTCTAACGTTAATACTTTTCTCGAGTTGTATGAGTTAGCTAAGAGAGCGGAGATGGATTTAATAGCTATGGGCAAGCTCCCCCAAAGGATGTCGATGCCCATACTTCCCGAATTCTTACAACTCCAGTATGCAAGCGCAGCCACTTCGCAAATCTCCACCACCCCCGCACTCTCGATTTCATCTTGGAATCCGAATCCTGTCGTGTCTCAAATCACTGCTCCACAAATCCATTTCCCTACATTTTCAACTCCACAACCCACTCTCTCTTCAGCATTTCCTATACTACCAGCACCACCTCAACACCCTGCCCTTCCTCCCATACCGACGATGGCTCCATCACCAATCGCTCCGAAAGCCGATGATATACAAACCAAAATTCTACAGGAAATGCAGTCTCTGAACTCTACGGTCCAGATGTTGTCTAATGACATGACCATTGTAAAAAAGAAGCAAGCACAACAAGAGTTCCTACCGAGGAGATCTTATCCTGCACCTACACTTACCAAGGACCAAGCAGTCCAGCAAGGGAAAGCTTCGACGAGAAATGCTGCAATTGATGAGGCTCCAAGCACTTTCGACTATGTGTATTGGTGTTCTACATGCAATGATCCGCATGAAGAGAATACCTGCACCCTGCACCAGCATTATGTATAGACACTGGCAAACAGTAGTCACAGTGGTCAAGTAAATGTCATTAGGCAGATGAGTCACAACTTGGCAATTGGCGAGGAGGAGCCGGTTGCAGTACTTACACGAGGAGGAAGAAAGACAATAGAAGCAGATGCTACTCAGCTAGCTCCTTCAAAAGAGCAAGTTCAACCCGAGAAAGGACAATCATCTACTTCGGCCCCGAGCGAAGCTCCTTCGCCTGCACCAACCAAAGGAAAGGCTCAAAAGGCCTCTACCGAACCGCCTCAGGTGGAAACTAAGGAACAGGCCAAGGAAAAGCTCAAATTTCCTTCGCTGACTAAGCGACAAAGGGTGGAAGCTACAGAGTAGTATCGCACAAGATATGAGCCCAGAAAAGAGCCCGAAGCACCCAAATCCCTGGCGTACAATATTGTAGAGGAATTGAAGAAGATTCCAGCCAAGATCAGCCTGTATGATGCACTGCAACTTCCTGGACAAGTAGACCTGCTGCAAGAATCATTAAAGACAATTAAGGTAAAAAAGGCAGCACCGCTAGCCTTGGTACAGACCCTATCCATGTCAATTACGGGGAAGAACAGACCACCTCCATTCTACCTGTCCCTACAAATGGAAGGGTATATTGTGCATAATTGCATGATCGACTCTGGGGCCGCTACAACAGTAATGCCAAGGGCAGTCTACGAAGAAATAGGGATGGAGTATACGCGAAGCAGCCAAGGTGTACTCCAGTTGGATGGTACTCCAGTGAAGACTGTAGGGGTGATCAAGGACATTCCTATCCGGCTACATAAGATGCCTCAGATCACAGTCATACAAGAGGTAGTGGTAGTCGACTTGGAGCCATATTTTAGTATGTGTTTGTCGAGGGAATTCATGGTGAAGCTGGGTGGATATCTGTCTATGGATTACTCCCATCTGGAGATTCCTTTCAAAGGAAAGAAGGTAAAGATCTACAATGAGAAGCCTTCTTCCTTTCTTGTACAGAAGATGTCCGAGGAAGAAAGCAGCGAACCAGTGAACGCAATGGTGGAGGAAATAGAACAGGTAGATCTGGTTGAGGAGTCTCTTGCGCAATTAAGTTGTGAAGATGAGTTTTCATTGGCAGACTTCAACGCCATGGTGGAGACCGAAATAGGATGTTATGCGATCGTCAAGCCAAAAAACCACTCCCACCCCGAGAATAGAACAAGTGCCCAGGAAGAACTATGGAAGTTGTTCTTCGACGGTGCCCGATGTAAAAATGGTGTTGGGGCAGGGATTCTTCTAATTTCACCCTCCGGAGAGCAGAAAGAATATTGCTACCGGTTGACATGGAGCTGCACTAACAATGCAACAGAATATGAAGCATTATGCCTAGGACTTAAGAAAGCGGATAAGTTAGGCATAAAGCATCTCCAAATCTTCGGAGATTTCGAACTGGTTTGCAACCAGGTCACAAATAAGTGTACTTCAAAAAAGCACTATCTAAAGTCATACCGCAATAGGGTATGGGACCTGTTCGATCGGTTCGAATCTCTCAATCTGCAGTCAATCCCACGAGAGAAGAACCGACATGCCGATGTTCTGGCATCCATCGCAGCCAAGTACTCTCCAATAGAAGACATGGTGCACAAGCCTAGAGCTGTGAGAATGATCTATAGACCCTCTATCCCAGACAAGGATCTGCATTGGCAAGTGTTTGATAACGACGAGCAGATTGTAAATTTCTTAATCCAAGAAGCCGCCACAGTTGAAGACCGAAGCTCTGATGAAGAAGAGTATGAAGGGTTGATCCAATTGAAGAATAATCATGTTCCCAAGGGACTAATCACCCTTGAAAGCCTCTTTGATCGGAATGACCGAGCTCTCTCTCACATGATCAAAGTCCATGAGAGACAGTATCAGGATTTGGAGCTCGAACCTGGGAAAGCAATAAAGGTGGGAACCGACTGCACTACGAAGGAGATAGAACAGATACAAAATCTTTGTAGAAGGTTTTTTGATATAATCGCTTGGTCTTATCAAGATCTTCGAGGATACAATCGATAGCTGGTTCAACACACAATCGAGTTGCAGGAGGGGGTCAAACCCTTTCGACAAAAGCAAAGACCGATGAATCCCAAGATCGAGGTCTTAATGAAGGCCGAACTCTTGAAGATGCTTGAGGCAAAGATCATATATCCCATCAAGCACTCTTCATGGGTAGCGAACCTGGTCCCAGTCAGAAAGAAGAATGGAGATATCAAGTTATGCGTGGACTTCCGCAATCTAAACCAGGCGTCCCTCAAGGACCACTATCCTCTCCCACAGATTGATCAAATTTTGCACTCAGTAGCTGGAGCTCAACGATTCTCTCTGCTCGATGGTTTTTCTGGATACAATCAGATCTGGGTCAGGGATGAAGACCAACACAAAACAACATTCACCACCAAGTGGGGAACATTTGCCTACCAGCGAATGCCATTTGGCCTTTCGAATGTTGGGGCCACTTTCCAGAGAGCAATGGATCTTGCTTTTGGTGAGCTTCTAAATAAGGTCATCGTCATTTATCTGGATGACATGACCATTTTCTCCCGAAGAAGGGAAGATCATCCACTACATATACAACAAGTTTTTGAAAAGTGTCGAGAGTTCGACATCTCAATTAATCCAAAGAAGTCCATATTCGTTGTCAGCGAAGGAAAGTTGTTGGGACATGCGATATCAAAAAAAGGGCTCACTGTAGATCCTGATAGAGCCGAAGCTCTAATGAAGCTCCCGCTCCCGACAGACAAGAAAGGACTTCAATCCTTCTTCGGTCAAATCAACTTCGTAAGGAAGTTCGTTCCCGACTTCGCCCAAGTCATCAAGCCAATGTCCCAACTCCTGAAGAAGGGCATCGAATTTAACTGGACCGAAGAAAGGAAAAAAGCTTTTGAAGAGATTAAGGCTCGAATCGCCTAGGCGCCGGTCTTGATCAATCCAGATTACAGTCGGGATTTCATCATGTATGCTATAGGAGAGCCCGAAAGTTATGTTGTTGTCCTGACACAAAAGGGGGAATATGGTGAGGAGTTCCCCATCGCGTTTTTGAGCCAAGTAATCAACCCTCATGAAGAAAAGTATAATTTCATAGAATGCCAGGTACATGCAGTAATGAAATCCCTTAGAAAATTCAAACAGTTCATCTCTCAAAGTCGGGTCACAGTCTTTGTCATTCACCCCGACGTGCGCAATTTTATCATCCAAGGAGAATTGGGGAGTAAAAGAGCTGGTTGGGTGAACAAGATACAGGAGTTTGACATCGAGATCAAGCCCACCAAATTGGTTCATGGTCACGCACTATGTCAAGAATTAGCAAAGAACGCAGCGGCCAAAGCTGAAGAACCTCAGAGGGATGACTTACCAGCCGATGAATGCTTCGCCAACCACGAGGAAGACGAGAGAGACTGGGTCAGTGAAATAGTTGAATATTTCAACACTGGCAGTTGTCCTTCGCATCTAAATGCTTCGCAGCGAAGGCATTTTAGGATGCGATCCTCTCGGTACACTCTGCGCCCCGAAGGCCTATTTTTCAAGAATATTGATGGGGTCCTTCTTAAATGCGTCAAAGATGATGATAAAAGAAGAGTCCTAGGAGAGTTCCATTCGGGGCTATCTGGAGGCCACTTCGTAGGAAGGACGATGACATTAAAGATTATCAAAGCAGGATATTATTGGCCTACACTCTTCGTCGATGCCTTCGCCGTTTGTCGCAAATGCGAGCAGTGTCAAAAGTTCATCGGCCGAAGCAGAAATGCTTCGATGCCACTTCGCCCGATACAGGTAGAAACTCCCTTTCAGCAATGGGGGTTGGACTTTATAGGGGTCGTATCACCGAACTCCTCCGTGGGACATAAGTTCATCCTGACCGCAACTGACTACTTTACCAGGTGGGCCGAAGCGATTCCCACCAAGCATGCAGATCAAGAGACTGTAGTCACCTTCCTAGAAGGATTGATCACCAGGTTCGGCATCCCCAAAGCAATCATCACAGATAATGGCCCTGGCTTCACAGGCGCTAAAATCAATGAATTCCTCTATAGGTATGGGATATATCATAAAGTATCCTCCAATTATTATCCACAAGGCAACGGCTTGGCATAATCCACCAACAAGACTCTGTTGAGAATGCTAAGGAAGCTCATAGAGACAAACAAAAGGACTTGGCATCTCCTTCTAGATCGGGCCTTGTGGGCCGATCGAATTTCTGTCAAAAGGTCAATCAAAACGTCGCCTTACGCACTGGTCTACGACAAGGAGGCTATCTTACCCATTCATATGGAGATCCCTGCGCTACAGCTGTTAGAAGCAGAGGATGAAATTAGTCCGATGGAAAATAGGTTAGCTCAGCTCCTGCGACTAGAGGAAGATCGCGAAGAAGCATACCAGAGCTTCGCCAAGCATACCCAGGTCATCCGAGACTGGTTCAAGAAAAGGTCTTCTGATCGCACTTTCAATGTGGGAGATCTGGTATTGAAGTGGGACTCTTGGAAGGCCAAGCCTGGGAACCACGACAAGATGGATGCCTTTTGGGATGGGCCGTTCAAAATTATGAAGGTGAACTCGGCCAATTCATTCATCCTCAAAGATGCGGATGGTCAAGTTCTGCCAATCTCTGTCAATGGTCTTCATCTGAAGACCTTTCACTACTAAGTATAATTCGAATTCTTCTTTTTAAAAAAAAAAAAATGAATGTATGTATATATATTTTATATACAGTCTCCTCCAAGCCAAGTACAAATTCCAAATCCTCTTCGGGGATTTCTGATGTGAAGTAGCAAGTACAAGAAGGTTCACTGCAAAGAAGGTTACAAAAGGCACCAAAGGAGAACTTCGCACCCGAAGTATTTTCAGTAGCTACTTTGGGCAAAATTTTTGCGAAGCAATTTTCAAAAGGAGAGCTTCGACGACCTTCAAGGCAGAGCGGCAACACGACGAAGAAAAAAATACTTCGGCCCCGAAGCATCTAAAAGTAGTCCGAACCAAAGGTTCGCCGTGAAGCATTTTCAGCATTAAAGTTCAACTTCGCCAAAGCCGAACACGCGCGAGGTGGAAATTTGAAATGTGCCTCGAAGAACGCATCAAGAATGGCCTTCAAAGGAGTATGAAGTGGACGAATTTAAGGCAAAAGGGTGATGTAGCACTTCCCGAGGTAACCGAGTCAGAAAAGGGCAAGGAAAAGCTCGCACCAAGGTACGAGGTGGCAGCGGGTGGCATCTCCAGTACAAAATCTAATCATCAAAGCATGCAGCCCTGTGTACCACGTCGCTGCAGAAGCGGTTTGAGAATACGGTAGCCTCCGTCGTCCGAAGTACAAATTTAATTTTAGTAGGTGCCATAAATTCAGGTGGTTGCCTTTTTAGGCTATAAAAGCGAGTTCCTGGCAAGAGGGAAGTTATTTGTCCATCAGTTAAGAGCTAAACTAAGAGCCTTCGGATATTCTGCAACTCTCCCATCCTTTGCACCTGGCCATTTACATTAAAGCTCTTTATCAAGAATCCTGCCGCCATCACTAGCATCATGGGAAAGAAGAACTCTAAGGAAAAGGGGAAAGAGCCCGAGGTTGCAGGCCCTAAAAAGATGAAGAAGGGGAAGGAGGAGAGAAAGCGTGCTCCGAAGAAGCTAAATCTTCCCCTTCGAGCTGAAAAATAACCAATGGAAGAGGGAGACGACTCGGAGGAAGAACAGCTTGTGGAGCCACCAATTGATGGGTGGGAAAAGATCCGAGACACGCAGCTCTCGAAGGGTGTATCCGACCTTCGACACACCATAGAATTCATGACAAGCAGGCTCACGCCAGAAAACAAGAGAGTCGTTGCGTACTACTCCCAGATCTACTAGTTTTTAACCCCACCTGCTCATCATTGTCCCGAGCTGATATATGCCATTGCACAAAATTACCAACCTGCATCCAGGCAGGTGCTAGATGCTTCGGGACACAAACTATTTTCCATCTTGAAGGAAGATGTGCAGGCAGCCTTCACGCCATAGCAGGGTCCACCCAAGGGCTATTCTGTTCGCAATGTCATCCTGAGCGAACAAATGGAGAGATTTACCTCCAACAGTTATATATTGAAATTCTTGCGAGAGAATCTCAAGAGCGGGCTACCTTCAAACAAACTGCCCCAGATGCCCTTACCCTTGGAGGCCTTCAAAAATATAGATATTTTTTCTATCATTGCATGGGTGGCGGGCTTGTCAACGGATACTTCAGTACAGCCCTGGCAGGTGTCTCTGGCCGAATGCATTTCAAGAGGGGAGTTTTACGCCCCTGACGCTTCGAGGCCAAACACCAACCCCATTTTCTTTGACTGGGCGGAATGGGTGGCCCGAACCCTGCATACAAGGCTCTCCAGCATGAAGAATGCTGCAACAGGCCAGTACTTCGCACCCTATTCTTTTCTTGTCTGGTTGTACTTCTACCAAGTGCATAAGCGGTTTCCTCATATCGCCATCTCTCCAAGCGGTAAGGATGGAAATCCTCTGCCCGTGTATCAATGGACTTCCCTCCTATTGAAGGAGGAGTCCTATTATTCTTTTAATCAACAATTTTTGGGACCCGCCATGCATCTGTTGAAAGGTTCTTCTCCTCGGGTACCACTCAGTTTGAGAGATAGAGTGGTGCTGGGAAAAAGAGGGGATGTCTTCCAATTGACACAGGGATTGGTGATTCGCATGTTCGGCTTCATTGGGAAGCCCTTCCTATTGCCAGTCTACCCTTCTGAATATCAGTTCGCATTGGAAGTCGCTCGACAGAGTGACTATACCAATGCAATATACGATCACGACCAAAAATGGGCACACACCTATGACTTCCCCTTCAGGATGGGGGTAATCGAAGTCTTTGCCCTAAAACAGGGCACGTTCCTAGAAGAAAGGCTTGCCTACTTCGGCCTACTCCAGATTCCTCAGCAGTGGCTCTATGATCCTTTGGGCGTAATGAGGGATCATTTAAAATTCAAGAACTTCCATGCCTGCCCTCACCCCAAAATTGTAGAACAAAGAAATAACCCCAATGGGAAGGATCTGGAGTGGCATTTAGAAAGGATGAGGACATTGCCTCCATGGCATGAGTTCTATCCTATGGAGGTCGAGTTCGACCCTGATCAGTCTCCCCTCCCGACTCTAGGCTCCACATTCTGGAAGAAAGCGAGGGACGATTTGAAGGAGGAGGTAAAATACTGGAGCGAGGAAAAGCTTCGGGAATGGTGGACAATGAGGGTCCATCATCAAAAAATGAACTCCTACGGACTCTTAGCATCGGATAAAGACTTCGCAATTCTTTATGACTCCAATGTCGAAACCTGGAAGTCGATATCCTTTGCAGATTTTATTCCCCCAGCTACCCCAGGATCAGGCGAAAGCCCAGGTGGGGCTAAGGATGCTTCGGAGGAAGATAAGGAAACAAGCGTCGAAGAAGCAGAACAACCATTGGAGAGGAAGAAAAGGAAAAGGCAGGAGCAAGTTCAAGTGCCTCCGACCCATCCAAAGCGCCCTCGCACGAAACTTTCAGGTACTCCTGCTGGATCCCCTACGTCAGGCCCGGTTGAAGCAAGGCCACCAAGTGCCGAGACGATCCCCGAGATAGATGTCATCGATGTGGAGGAACTCCTCCAACAAGAGAAGGACCCCGAGGTAGAAGTTGTGGAGGTCGGGAGTGACGAGGCCCAACCGGGCCAGGAACCAATCACGCAGGAAGTTACCACAGCCGCTTTGCCAGGAGGGCACGCAGGTATGCATTCTCTTCCCTTCGCCTCAGTCTCTGACACATCCATGGCAGCCCCGAGTGGAAGCCCTCATCAATCTCCTCATCCCCCACAGGGCCAATCCCCCACTCAAAAAATGCCCATTGCCAGTCCAATCCTGCATAGCCCCACTCCTCCCGAGTCGTCTGACCAGGATAAGCCCGTTGAGACCCCTTCACCTACCCATGCCCCTGTTCCTTCAATCCCAGGCCAAGGCGAAGGTAGTGTCCCCACACCAAGCCCCATAGCCCACTCTCCCATAGCCCAAAGCATAATCCCGTTCGCCAAAGTCCCTGCCACACCAGTCTCCGAGCCGTCAGGGGAACCTCCCCTTGTTAGCTCTCTATATTTGTTTACACCTTTGGCCGGAGAATCGGCTTTCTCCGAAACAGACCTATCTTCAATGAAGGAGCGCCCCTTGGCTGAAAAGCTCCTCCTAGCTCGACAGAATACGGAGAAGATGCTAAAGGAGGCGAGAAAGAAAAGAGGGAAATCTCTGGCTCAAGTTGAAAAATGTGCAGTTTTTGACCTAAAGGGCGGAAAGTTGCATAAGGTGAAGAAGGTCCCCAAGGTCCAGAAGCCCCTGGATGAGATGACTCCAACTGACTACGACTACCAGGAGAAGACCAAGGACCTGGAGCATCTAAACATAGATGATGAATCCGCGTCCATGCATGTCAGGGTGGAGACCTTCCGAGCACACGCCAACATTGCCAACCAGCGCAGGTTTGAAGCAGAAAATGCCAACATTAAGTTGGAAGAAGAGCTGGCTAGGATTCGCTCTGAGCTGGAGGATTCTCAGAAGCAGTGCAAATTGCTCAAAAAAGAAACGCATACCCTCAAGCAGCAAATTCTACAACTGCAGACTTCGGCCGAACATCAAGCACAAAAATAGGCCAAAAATGAGCTGAAAGCCAAAGAGCTCGAGGGCAAGATCTTGCGGGCCCAACAACAATTGTATGAAAAGGCAAACCTGGAGCTGTTCGACAAAGGTAGGATAAAGGAGATCCGCTCTCACCTACTTAAAGGTTTCAGATCTCGGGCCTCCAGTGCCCTGTCAATTTTAATTTTTGTCACCGAAGCTCAGGAGGCCATTACTAAAGAGGGACCGATAGTGGATGAGGTCATCCAAAAAATCAAGAGGCGACTCAAGCTTGCCTTTGAGGTCCAAAGCATCAGATATCAAGACCTGCAGGTCACTGCTATGAGTCGAACGGCCAGGGATTGGTCTACTGCTCAAGCCACTATTCGCGCTTTCTTCTCCAAGGTGAAGAAAGCACAAAAGGCGAAAGACCTCCTTGATATATTTGAGCAAGAACAACGCACATCAATGAGCTACTTTGAAGATCTCTCTTCTTTGGGTTTCCCGAGTTTCACAGACGATGATGGAAACCTTCTCACCAGGGAAGAACTCAAGCCAGCATGGCTCCATTTCGAAGGTGATGTCTCCAAAATTGATGAGTGGGAAGAGCCAGTCACGGAGGGACAAGTCGCTGATTTCATCCTAAGACACTGCAGAATCGTGGCTTGCCTGAATAACCTGGGTGCAAGAATTAAACATGCTGACATAGGGCAGATTGATCGATTCCATGTTCTGGTTAAGGCACTCGAAGATCAAGAAATATTTCAGAAAGGGGTCTGGGCTCATGTTCGCCGAACTATAAAGAAAATCCATGACCGTCTGGTCCCATCGCCACAGCAGGAGGCCACGCCAGCAGATGAAGGAGCAGAGGAGGAAGAAGAAGCAGGAGAAGAAGGAGGAGAAGGATCGGGGAGAGACTCTGGCCCAATGGATCAGAATTAAAGGGTCCTCCCACCGAGACGAGCTCGTTGCCCCGCGAGCCGCCAAGAATGTTGACAATTTTGTCACATTCCTTAAGGGGTAGAAAAAGAAAACAAATTTTGTACAGTATTGTGTAAAGTTTTTTTGCTTTGTTGTTTTTATTTTGAAAGTTGCAGCAATTTTGGCTTCCAATGCCACCCCTTTGTATATAAAAATGGAAGAGAAAGAACTTCGCTGCCGAACAAACTAGAAAAAAAGAGCTTCGCCAAAGAAAAATGAAAAGAGCTTCGCACCCGAAGCATTTCCAACGCTACTTCGGGTAAAAGTTTTGCGAAGGAGTTTCGCCAAAGGAAAATACAAGGAAAAGATAGAGAAACTACTTCGCACCCGAAGCATTTTCAACACCACTTCGGGTGAAGTTTTGCGAAGTAGTATCACCAAAGTAGAAATACAAAGAAGAAATCAAGAAAACTACTTCGCATCCGAAGTATTTCCATCGACCACTTCGGCCAGAAAATCGAGCGAAGCGAAACTCAAAGAGCATTGAAAGTACTTCATCGAAAAGTTCCAAGTACTCATTTCGGCCCCTCCATCAGCGAACCATCTTTACTTCGGCAAGAGCACATTGCGAAGCATTTGCTTCGGCTAATTTTTTGTGAAGTACTTCTATCCGAAGTAAAGGGATGCAACATTTTTTGAAGACAATTGCTTCGGCCGAAATCTTCCCGAACCACAGTTTTGGAAGAGGATCGCAGCGAAGTATTTCTCCAAGGCATCGACGAAGCAATTTTGATGACAAAGTGGTGAAAGAAGAAGAGACCCATTTTGCGAAGTAGATATGCTTCGGCGCTCCCCGCCCCCGAAGCAGTTTTGCGAAGCTCAATTTTGTGAAGTACATATCAAAGAGGAGTTTTTGCTTCGGCCCAGAACCATTGCGAAGCGAAGTGGTGGATGAAGACTTAGCGAAGCGCTTCACGGGCACGCGTTCCAAGCCGGGTATTTTCTCGAGGCGATCAAGTGCCTCATAAATGCAATTTTTTGTGCCCAGCAAGCCCGTTGCTCATTTTTGGCAATCAAAAATGAAGTATCAAGCCATGATGGAGAGCCCGACGAGCATGGCGGCCACTCGAGCACCGCACCCGGAGACCAAGGACGTCTAGACGGCTCATCAATGCACCTTTCCATGGTTGACCCGGTTGCAGTTGCCATTTTTGGTAATGGATTTGAAAGCTCGGTCACGAGAGCCTCGGGGAGCCGATTCTCAGGGCTCGAGGGCGTACTCTTCTTCGCTATGTAATTATGATTCAGAGGCCCGGGTCCTCTATAAAAACCTAGGCATTGTAATGGAAAAGGGGGGGAACTATCTGCTAGAAAGCTGCTGTAACTTGATGTCCTACGATTAATACTAAGAGACTTTGAGCTCAATTCTTCTCTTTTATGCTGCCTTCTGTGCTTGATTCTTCTATCTCTCCTCGTTTGTATGTTGGATGTTGAACTCTGCGTCCGGTGTGCGATCGGGGATAGTGTCCTGAAACTCGTTCGAAAGGATACATAGGAGTTGGAAAACATCCTATTGACTTTCTTTTATGTTGCCTGCCTTGCTTGATTCTTCTATCTCTCTTCGTTTGTAGACTGAGATGTTGAACTCTGCGTCCGGTGTGCGATCGGGGACAGTGTCCTGAAACTCGTTCGGGAGGATACATAGGAAGGTTGATACTACGTTTCTTTCATTTTACTCTTGGTGTTCCTTGCTGCTATTCAAGTTGTCTGTTAGTGATCGTGCTTCCTGTTCTCTCCCACCTCAAATCATCAATCTCTCTTCCCTTAACCCTTTTTTTATTTATTTCTCTAACCCTAACTCCTTTTATCTCTTTCCTGCACTCTTGTCTTCAAACACCCAAGTAGTTTAGCATAGGAGCCGGCCTTTCTCCGGAGATTGGCACGAGGGGCATCTCTTCCCTTCGGCCTTTCAATGTTGGTCCAGGTCTAGGGCGCATACATCCATTTACCTCAAAATCCTTACCTAGGCGGATCTGATGACCAACAATAACACTTAATGCTATTATTCCTTAGATATGCAAATATCCTAGGATTTCTCCTAGTGAAACCATATCCTCTTTTGTCATGAATATTGTAATTCATTGCCTTGTGACCAAAATAATTGCACAAATAACAATATCCTTACAAAATATGTTCTCTTACATATACCTATCTTTCATGTGACCTACACTGTGAAGCCATGTGCCCAAACCTATGACATGAGAAGCATCTCCCATTGAAGCTTCCTTGTATAGACCTCATTGGTATCCTATTCTGATTGTTGTTCCATCTAAATCTTCTTTGCCCATTGCCCCTATTCGAATCACTGCAATCTGACTCATCCTTAGAAGTTTCACTTTCATTTTCACTTTCATCTAAGAATCCCTCTTCTAAAGTGTCTTCTTCTGAAGTTCCTTATTATTCAAGATTTGAAGTAGACTTTTCTTTTTCCTATTTATTTCCAAAGCCAAGACCTGTTGAACATGATGTTCTTTGTTTTCCAAAAATTAACTTATCTAAATTCTTAGATATATTTGTGAAACTCTTCATCTTGATCTTGGAGTCCTTTAAATCTTCCTTTAGAGTAGCCACTTCTTGTGCTAACTTCTCACATTCAAAAAAATTTGCTTATAACTTTTCTTTGAACTTACTTGCCTTAGCCTTGGACTTCTCTAAGTCCTCTATGAGCAATAATTTTTCTTCATCACATTATTGAAACTGACTTTCAAGCTTAGAATGTTGCTTTCTTACCTTCTTTACTATGTCAAGAGCATATATGAGTTCTCCCTTGAGATCATAACCATTCTCTATTGAATAGTCCTCTATTTGTTTGCATTTGTTCATGTCATTTAATTCTTTTGACTTGTCTTCTATAGGATCACTCAATTCTTCATCTTTTAATGCCATTAGAAGATTCTCATTTGTTCCACCAAGTGCATATTCAAAATCATTATCACTGAAACTATAACCATCCCTTGTGCAATCATCTTCAAGATGTCCAAATTTACCACATCTAAAATACTTGAGAATAGCTAGAGTCTTTTTATTAACTGGATATTTTTCTTCAACCATGAACAAGACTTCATCTCTATCATTGTCTAAAATACTAGCATCACTATCAATTGAGTACTTAATTGCATTATCCTCATAGTAGCTTTTTTTTGCCTTTGGAAGAACTTATTTCCTTGTTTGTTTTGTCCATCCCTATTTTTCTTTTGGTACCTGTGGTTTTCAGATTCTTTGTACCTATGATATTGGTTTTCTTCATCATTGTTATTCTTTGGCTCTTTGCACTCTATTGTAAAATGTCCATACTTGCTACAATTAAAGCACTTAATAGATCTCGTATCTATCGATATTTTGGAACCTCTATCTCTTCTACCATAGTTAGCTTCTTCATCACTAGAAGATTCATTGCTTGATTTTGCCTTCTTACCATTTTTCTTACTATCCACTTTGAATGCAACTTCTTTTGGAGGAATAGTATCTTTTGTTCTTATCTCAAAAGTTGTAAGCATACCAAGAAAAACATTTCTTGTTAGATTATTACTATCAATTGATGTTTATGTATCGTTCCAAATTTTCTGCACCCTTACCTTCAGGCTAAAGGATCCACGCCCGAAAGGGGGATGCGGGAAGGATGGGACAATACCTCGGACTGAGAGGCCCTTTGAAGGTCCCGCCTCTCGGGGGAGGTGTATTAAGGTGATTTTTCGACGGATGGTGGGTTCACCAAGAAACTTTTGAATGGCAGTTTCCACGCCTAGGTTGGGAATGTGTTTGATGTGTTCAATTTTATCTTTAATCATTCAAATCCTAGGTTTGGCCAAATGAATCTAAACTGTTCTATATGAAATGCAGATTTAAATGAATACAAAAAATAGATTTGAACAGAAAACACAGAGAATAAGCTAGATGAGAAAAGTCATACCTGATCCGGATGTCTGATGGAGGTTCTAATTTTTGAAGCAGTCAAGATCGCCTCTGATATGACAGGATCGTCTACGATCAGACAAGATCGTCTGAGATCTGACGAATTTGTCAGAGACCTGCAATCAGAGAAATAGATACAAAATACAGAAAATGCAACTATTCCAACAGAGGGCAATGATGTAGAATGACAATAATAATATTAAACTGATAATTATAAACAAAACATGAGTGCATTACAATGATTTAATGACAAATTATGATTTTATTATGCATTAAAACTATATGGGTGAACTCCAGGATGCAAAATAGTAATAAGTCTAACTAATGCAAAGCAAAACAGTAGATAAATGGAGAAAGAATGCAAACTCAAGGCACTGATTGCCCCCAATGTTGATTGCAGTCGAAATCATCTCGAATTGGTGCGAGATCGTCCGAGATTGTACAGGATCGTCTGCGACGATCTAAGCTTGCTCGGCTGAAGAATGACAAAGTTCCTGAAAACAAACTTGGAAAAAGGGACGAAGGCAAATGGTAGTCTAAGATATTCTAATGCATGTAAAACTCGAAGTATAGAAAAATTCAGCCAGGGGAATGTCAAGGGGAGGGCCTAAGATTAAATAGGCATAGGAAGGAGGTTGGGAGGTTGGAGATCATCCCAATTTGGGAGATCTCCAATGGGGGAAGTCTCTAACCGCGTAGACACGCTTTTGCCCCGATTAGAGACGTCGTTGAAACAGAAGCTAATTATGAAAAATCAGTTTTGGGACGAAATCGTCCGGACGTTCTAGTCCAAACGAAATCGTCCGATCTGAGGCGATATCGTCTGATCGGCGACGATATCATCCAACGGTCACAACAAATCCTAAAAATGGCACAAAAAATGAGGAAAGCGGTTAAAAGGCGGTTCGGGGTTGAAAATTTGAATTTGAATTATTACTAAGGTAATTTTAATTATTGCTAAGGTTTATTGCGCCAATTTTAGGGTGCTACATTTTGCCCCCTCTTTAGCGAATTTTTTGAAGAAAATGCGTTAAAGATGAGTTCTTCTCGATCTACGAGAAAGCAAAAATTATTCCCATTTTTAGGCGACGATTCTAGGTCGAATCGTACGACAGCTTACTATGGTGCCCCCTCCGTGTTTTTACCCAAATCGAACGTTTGAGGTAAAAACGCGGAAAAGCAAAATTTTAAAATGTTGTTTAAGTGTTTTTGAATAAAATTAAGAAAAATAGGGTAAAACCCTAATTCATTGTTACTGTTCATTTTTCTTTTACTGTTCCAGTTTTGATATGATGTATATAATTTTTGATATATATATAGATGAGATATTTTTGATCATATGACTTGTCTTATGTGTTTGTATGATGCTTTAATGTTTTGGTGTGATTGATTTGATGATTCATGTAATTATGTCATTTGGAAATATTATAATTTGAATGTCATGCTTTTAAAATTTAAATGAAATAATCTGATGTAAACAAATTGGTTGTTTGTGGGATGATTTGATAAAAATAAAAGGGACTTCTAACAATAATTTCAAAGGACATTGTCGCTATTATAGACCATTTCATGGAGTCGCCGCTCACTCGGTCGTCAAGCTAATCCCAGTATAGAAATATTGTTAAAAGTAAAAGAGTGCTTAAGAGACTGTCTTAAGACTTTGTTGTGATGATGGAAATGATGATGGTTTGATGATTTGTTTTCAGATTTTCATAAAAATAGTATGCATGAAATATTTTAAAATGATTTTTGCTAGGCATAAATTCCTAAGTGTGATAAAATTTTGAACAATTCCTTAGAATTTATACCATGGTTGCAATATTGAATTTGAACATAATGACATGAAATAGAATAAGTGTTCGTTTCTTTGTAAAGCATAATTGTGTAACATAATGATTTAAGTCATATGTTTTTATGATTTGAAATAAATGGGAAAATAAAATTAGAACAATGGTTTGCGCTAGGCATAGAATTATAGGTATAGACTTATACCATCATCGCGAAATCCAAAGAAGAAAATAATAGTTTTATTGCATGGTTGATTTTTAATTTTTGAAAATAAACAGAAAATATGAAGATGAGGACTTGTGCTAGGCATAAAATTCCAATTTTGGTTTTGGAATTATACCATCGTCGCGAAAGTCAAAAGTTATATATAAATGTAACTTTATTGCATGTTTTTTGAAAATGATTTTGATTTTTTTGGTAATGCATGTAGTTGTCTTTATACTAAACAACTGTTCTCAGAGAAGAAAATGAAATTATTCCGGACAATTTGCAAAAATATTTCAAAGTATCTTAAAGACAAAAGTTAGATTTATAAGGAATCCCATGTGCGTATGTGAGTTCATTTCCGATCTTGATTTATCATAATGATACACAAAATCTCTCAAATACAAATGTGTGTGCAATTGCATTGTTCATTTACCAGTTTTGAGCAAGATAATTTGATACAAGTGATTTGAATTAACCAAATAAGTGTTCATTAACCATGATTTAGATGCATATAACCATACCAGGCTACTATGTAAGTCGGGTTATCAAGAGCTAGCTAATCCATAAGCGAGACATAGGTCTGTACAAAAGAAGGTCGCTAATGTGACAGACATATCACCACGCTAGGAGTTACCCAAGGCCAAGCGGGTTGGGCACAAACCACCTGTTATGGGGCTTACCTCACAGTTTTCGAATAATTGAGAATTCCAGGGATTCAAGCTCATCAACCCTTCTTTTCTTTTCAATGGGTAGGGAAAGGGATTTTATTGCTTTTGCTTTTGCTTGTTTTGCTTTCTTTCTTTCTTTTTTTTTCTTTTTTTTTTTTGTATTTTTCTTTTTCGTATCTTTTGCTTTGATATTTGAGATAATGCTGAAATAACCTTTTTCTTTTTCTCTTTTTCTTGAACTTTTCTTTTCTTCCTATGCTAGGGATACTTGCTCGGATTAGCTGTAGAGCAAGGGATTTTTATTCTGGGTAGGGGTGAGCTTGTCCTTTTGTCAATTCTCAAAGATTCTAGACCATGTGCATGATAGGATAGCAGGGGAAACTTTTCGCTCAAGAAACCACTTCTACTATGTAGCATAGCATGGACATTACAAATATAATCATTTTATTGTGAAAGGATATGCTTGGTTTAAGTAAATAACAAGATCAATTCTCTGTGCTCAAACTTTATTTAATTGAATTTTGTGGACTTTGATATAAGAGAGATTAGTAATCATACCAAATAAATCAAGATATTTATTCATGTGAATGTGAAAGTGCGGGATTCCAAATAAATGCTAATTTATCCAAAATAACTGAAAATATAACTGCAATATGTCACAATTTGAGAAGTACAAAAATAAAAGATGTTTTTGAAGATTTTGATGATTTTGAATGTTTTTGGTGTTTTTGAGTTTATAAATTGAAAGAAATACAAGATAGTGGTTTTTTTGAAATATTTTAAACAAATATATACAATGATGAAATGACCAATTTTTTATGCATAGTAACGTTTAAGATGCAAAATGTTCATGGGTTCTTTAAGTTCTTTACCATCTAAGGTAGATAATTTGTATGCTCTCGATTCAAATTTAGCAGTGATAATATATGGTCCAAGCCAGTTGGGCTCAAATTTACCTTTAAGGTCTTTAGTTGCATTAGTATTTTTTTGATTTTCTTTTAAAACAAGGTCGCCGACCTCAAAGGATCGATGACGAACTTTCTTAGCATATGATCTTTTAAGCTTGTTTTGGTAGGCACGAAGATGCTCCAAAGCATTGATGCACTTTTCATCTAGGAGTTCTAGCTGACTGAGTCTGCCAGCTCGATATTCATCTCCTACTTCGGTATCTTGAAGTAGTAGAGCCAAAGAAGGAACTTCTAATTCAAAGGGAAAAATAGCTTCAGCGCCATAAACCAAAACAAAAGGTGAAGTACCTATGGGAGTACGAACGCTAGTGCGATATGCCCACAAAGCTGGATATAATTGAATGTGCCAGTCGCGGCCAGATTTATTGACCAATTTTTTGAGAATTTTGATTAAGGTTTTGTTAGAAGCTTCTGCTTGGCCATTACCCTGAGGATAATAGGGAGTGGACCAGCGATGTTGAATCTTATATTTTTGGCATAGTTTCTTAACATCTTTATTTTTGAAACAAGTTCCATTGTCTGAGATGAGATTTGCAGGAATTCCGAACCTACAAATGATTTGATTAAAAATAAATTTAGAGACTTGTGTTCCAGTGCGGGAAGCTAAAGGCATAGCTTCAACCCACTTCGTGAAATACTCGGTGGCGGTTATGATGAATTTGTGTCCATCAGATGACACAGGATTAATTTTGCCAATAATGTCTAAGCCCCATTTTGAAAAGGGCCAAGGAGATGAAATAGCCTACGGTTCTTGTGCGGGGGCATGGACAAGGTCAGCATGTTTCTGGCACTTGTCGCAATGGCGCACATAATCATGTGCATCATTCTCCATGGTAGGCCAAAAGTATCCTATCCTAAGGAGCTTTTTAGCAATGACACTACCACTGAAGTGTCCTCCACAAGATCCATCGTGGGCTTCACTCAAAGCTGATCTGGATTCTTCTAAATTCAAACATCTCAATAGGATACCTTCAAAAGATCTCCTATATAAAGTATTGCCAATTATTACAAATCGACTTGCTCGTCTACGTAATAACCGACGTTGGTTTCTATTAGAACTGGCAGGGAAAGTCCCATTGTGAAGAAAATCAAATATATCCGTATACCAAGGTTCAGGAGTAGTTTCATTGATTAGAAACACATCCAAAGGTTCTAAGCATGACTTATTTGAAGCGGGTTCCTGGAGTCGACGAATAATGATGGTGGCATATTCGTCATCTAACTCCAAGGGCGAAAAGAGATGCGATTGCGGCCATAGCGTCGACCGCATGGTTGCTAGTTCGAGGAATAGCTTCCAAGGTAACTTGATCAAATAGAGATATTAATTGTAAAACATATGCTTTATATGGGCGCAATTTATCATCTCTGGTCTGATAAACTTCATTAATTTGGTTTATAACAAGTTGAGAATCACCAAAAACTAGCAGATGTTTAATTTTTAGCGCCAAGGCAGCTCGTAATCCAAGGATTAGAGCTTCATATTCAACAGTATTATTGGTGCAAGCAAATGTTAATTTAAAGGACAAAGGTATAATGTGTTTTTGTGGAGATATTAAAATAATACCTGCACCAGCCCCACTCATGCATCGGGCTCCATCAAAGTATAAGGACCATTGTTCAACATGGTCTGCCTCTAATTGAAGGCATTCATCAGGAAACTCAATGATGAGGGGATGGGTAGACTCTAAGGGTGCAACAACTAATTGATCTGCTATGATTTGACCCTTAACAGACTTCTGTCCTATAAACGTGAGTTCAAACTCGCTCAGAGCAAGAACCCACTTTGCTGTGCGACCCGATAAATAAGGTCGACTCATGAGATACCGCAAGGGATCATATTTAGCAATGACATAAGTTTTCTGACTGAGCATATAATGGCATAATTTTTGCGTAGAAAATATGACTGCTAGACATAGTTTTTCTAATGCTGTGTAGCGGGTTTCATAACTAATTAAAGTTTGGCTAATATAATAATTAGCACGTTCTCTTTTCTCATCATCAAGTTGAGCTAACATAGCTCCTAAAGCAAAATCTGAAGCTGAAATATACAGGATAAATGGGCGATCAGGTCTAGGCGGTGAAAGCACGGGTGGGTTAAGGAGGTATTGTTTGAGAAGTTCAAAAGCTTCCTTACATTCGTCATCCCAATTAAAAGGGACATCCTTCTTAAGAAGCTTAAGAAAGGGACCGGTTTTGTCCGCCAGCTTATCGATGAAGCGACGGATAGCTTGAAGCTTACCTTGTAAACTTTGTAACTCGGATATATTGGTAGGTGCGGGCATATCAGTGATAGCCGCAATCTTGAGAGGGTCGATTTTGATGCCACGTAAAGAAACTATAACCCCTAATAGTTTACCGGACTTAACTTCGAATATGCATTTAGCGGGATTTAGTCGGATAAGATATTCCCTTAACCGATCAAACACTGTCCTTAAGTCATTTAAATGATCATCTTCTTTGATGGAACGAGCTATGATATCATCTACGTAATCATGTAGGATATCATGCATCATGTCATGAAAAATATAAGTCATAGCTCGTTGATAGGTTGCACCTGCGTTCTTTAGGCCAAATGGCATCACTTTCCAACAAAAGGTTCCCCAAGGGGTAATAAAGGTTGTTTTAGCCTGATCTTCAGGAGCTATCCTGATCTGATTATAACCAGAAAATCCATCCATTAGGGACATCATTCCACTCCCAATAGTAAAATCAATGATTTGATCCATGTTTGGAAGAGGAAAATCATCTTTAGGGCATGCAACGTTAATATCTCTAAAGTCTGTGCAAACCCTAACTTTGGTAGCTTCTTTCTTGGTGACTTGGAACTACATTCGAGATCCATTCAGCATAATCAATAGCTTGTATAAAAACAACATTCAGGAGTTTTTCTAACTCCCCTTTGACTAGCAAGGCCACTTTGGGATGCATTTTTCTAAGTTTCTGTTTAACGGGTTTAGCATCCGGATGGACTACTAGGTGATGCATGACTACAGAAGGGTCTAAACCTGGCATATCTTCATATGTCCAAGCGAAGACATCTTCATATTCTTTAAGGAATGCAATGTATTGCTCTTGTTTTTCTTGACTTAATTCTGATCCAATATTGATTATGTGGGGATTATCCTCAGTTCCAATGTTAACTTTAATGACGTTTTCTACTTCCATGTGTAGATCTCTTTCAAAATTAGGTGGGGCGGGTGAAACGCCCAATTCTTGTAATTCTTTTAAGGTTAACTTGGATAATTCATCTTGAGGAGTCGTGGCCTCAAGTTGGGCTATAGTAGGTATAGAACCATCAAAATAAAAACCATTGTGTAACATCTCTTCAACGGAGACATCATGGAAAATATCTCCTTCCAACTCATCATCGGATTCAGCAATCATTTCGGGATAAGCTATGGATAGCATATTGCATGTAAATGGCTGATTTTTTAGAGGCAAATCATCACGCCCATCCAAATAATCTTGATAACATATGAGTTGATCATCATCTTCAAAAGGGAAGGGTTGACCCTTACTAGGAAATAGGCCCACACCACATCGGGCGGGCCATGGTTCTACCTCAAAGGGTTCTTTCATACCATCTTGGAAAGGTCCCAAGCCTTTCCCTTTATATCCCATTTTAAGCATTATAGGTTTAGCTTTAATATACTCATTAGTAAAATAACATCGAGCATATCCCTCATGATGAGTTTTGATGTTCCTGGGTATTCTTCCCCAGTCATATCCCTTATAAATGAAGGCACAACTCCCGACTTGGTAAGTACTTCCCATAGGTTGTGGGAGGCCCAAAGTACGAGGAGATGGTGGCAAATTACTTAAGATAATGGAATTTTGCATAGAAGCATTTGTTTTTTCTGATATAAGAATTTTAGATAAATCAGGTAAGAGTTCATCAGAAAGAGCATAAGATGTAGAAGGATCATTCCCTATATCTTTAGATGTGGAAGGTATGATAGATGTAGATAATGTGGAGGTGTTAATAGATGGGTCTATAGGTTTTGAAATTATAGGGATGGAACATGAAGGATTGGTTGTGGATTTAAGATCTTTTTGAGGTTCTAGTGTGGTTTGTTTAGAAGATTGTTGAGATATATAGGAAGGTGAAATTAATGGAGGAGAAATAGATGAAGTTATGGGTGTGTGTTTCACTGGTTTAGATGAAAAATAAGAATTAGGATGTGTGGATGACAGAGCAGGGCAAAATTGAACTCCAACAGGTTCTGCCAAAGCACACATATCAAAGGGTCTAGGATCACCATGGATAGTGACCAACTGATTTTTAAATTCGAATTTAACACATTGGTGTAAAGTTGATGGGACAGCCCGCATTGCATTGATCCAAGGATGACCCAAGAGTATATTGTATGATGCGGGGCAATGTACAATAAACACGGTCGTATCTAAGGTTCTCGGACCAACTTGCAATGGGATGGTGATAACTCCACACGTTTCTTGTGTTTCGTCATTGAAAGCTTTTATGATCATGTCAGTTTTCTTCATTTCATCACTTCTAAACCCAAATCTTTGGTAGAAGTCAAAAGTGCAAATATTTAGAGATGAACCATTATCAATCAAGACCCTTTTGATTGCTACATCTCCTATTAGGGCAGTAATATATAAGGGGTTATCCTTATGTAAACTATGTTGTGGTATATCTTTATCCCGAAAGTCAATACAATCAACTTCTCTAGTGATGATAGTATTGGTCATGGCTTCAGGTTGAATGTTTTGTGGTACCATCATTTGGCTTAATGTAAGCATCAATTCATCTCTATGGGTAGGAGAAGATCTTAATAGGTCCAAAAGGGAAATTTTGGCTGTAGTATTGGATAATTGCTCATTAATATTATAAGGAGGTTTAGATTGAACATTAGGAGCATGATTCCCTTTATTGGGATTTTTCAAAACAAATGGGGTTGATCCATCGTTCTGATTTGGTTCTTGTTGAAAATTTTGAGCTTGTTGTCTGGTAACGACTCCGATGGTACCTACAATGTTATATTGAGGATGATGAATAGGTCTTGGTCTAGCATTTATAGCTTGTTCATTAGAAAGGAACTGATTAGAAGAGGGTCGAGTAGTAACTCTTCTAGGAAATGGTTCTTTCGGAACCATAGAATCTGTGATAGGTTGAATAGGATCTGATTCATCTTCAGAACTATTCGATTGATTTGAGGTGATGTCTATTTCACTTTCAGTATCCGATTCTACATCACTGAGATCCGGTGTTTGAATATTATGTAGGGGCCTGGTCGTGACCATGGATAAAGTTGTGTCAAATTTTTGTAAATCATGATTAGGTAAATGTCCGCTAATAGTTCCTACATATCGGGTAGGAGGAGGGACATTATGATGCTCAATTTGATTGGCCACCTCTTTACCATGTTTTGGTAAAGGATGTTGAAATATATCTAATGATTGATTAGCATTTTGATTTTGATTTTGGGGAATGTTCTTTTGAGCATTATTAGGAGCATTTTGTTTAGGTTGGAAGGCTTGCACCTCCATCTCATTATTATCAATCAGATCTTGTATTTTATGTTTTAACCTTTTACAAGAGTTGGTAGAGTGTCCAGGCCCTCTATGGAAATCACAGTGTAAATCGGCTCTGTATCCGGGTATGGTTGGATCAGGTTCCCGGATATTAGGTAATTGAATCAAACCTCTTTCGAGTAATTGGGGTAGAATAGTTGATAATGGTTGATTCAATCTAGTAAACTCTCGAGGAGGTTTATCAGGAGGTTTCAATATAAATTTTTCTGTTGTCTTCGTTGTATTGATATTAGCAACATTTCTGCTGTCAGTGACTCCGTCACCTACAACTTGTTTGTTTTTATATTGATTTCTGGATGTTTTCTCATCATCTTTCTTCCTAAGCTGGCCTCTCCTAATGAGAGCATCTTCTACTCTTCGAGCTAAGTCTATAGCCTGATCGAAGGTAGTTAAGGTAGCGATTGATAACTCATAAGATATTTGTTCTTGCAAATTATTAATAAAAATGTCCAACATTTCCCTATAAGGTAGCACAAAGTGCAGTTTTCCTATCAACTGCCTCCATCTAGCTAAGAAATCAGCAAAACATTCATCTTTGTCTTGTTTTAAGTTGTACAAATCTTTAATGGTTACATGCCTTTCGATATAGGCACTAAATTGATGCACAAAAGATTCAGCGGTCTCTTCAAAATTTCTCAAAGAATGAGTGGGCAATTGGTAGTACCACTCTAATGCCATTCCTCCTAAACTTTTTGGGAACATTTTTAGTAATAACAAGTCATCATGTGATATATCATGACATGCTATCCTAAACATGCGAAGATGCTCTATGGGATCTTCAGTTCCTTTATATATAGGCGGGACGGGCATGGGAAAGTGTTTAGGGTATGGTTGTGCTACAACTATAGGATCTAGAGGCTGACTACACATCTCTCGATAATTGTACGAGGGACGGTAGGGATCCATCTGGTCCATGCGGGAAGCTAACTGTTTCACCATGGCTTCCAGATTATTGGTTTGCCCACCATATTGGTTCGGTAGGGCATTAATATGGGATTGGTGAGCATATGATGGAGGGACATGAAGATTAGATGCTATATTGCTATTGTGTAAATTGTTGGTAGGAAGGGTGTTATGAAGAAGTTTTGAAGTTGTATTATGTTGTATCCCAGATTGTTGAAAATTGGTGTTTGGCTTCATTTTAGGTTTTTGTCGATTTGAAGCATATTGATCAATAGTTTGGCGAAATAAAGCGGTAAATGAAGGTCTCTTTTGTGTGGGAATGATTTTAGGCTCAATAACAGGTTCCTTAGGAGGTTGGGTAACCTGTTGTTTTTGCATGTTCTGAATTATAGTGGCCATATCCATATTGGATGGTCCAGCTTTATCACTTTCTTGATCAACGAAGGACAAGGGATTAGTGTGCATGTTAAATCCTTCTTCTAGGATTGCTTGAGTGTCACTAATTTGTCCCCTATCAATACGAAATGCCATATTAAGAGCACCAATATTATTATTGAAGAATTTCCAGAAATGATCTATGTTATCAAAAGTAACGGTTGCATCTGGAGCCATTCTAGGGGATGAGGATCCTTCCTCTCTAACATTTTCTTGTTGTTCATTTTCTTCAGCCGAGCTCATCTTCTGGCTGTTCTAGAGTTTCTTCTTCTGGAATTGGATCCTCAGGAAGGGCATTTAATTTTTTTGTTTTCTTTCCTAACCAATCTTCTTCTTCTTCTTCTTCAGTTTGTTTACCATTCCTAAGTCTAGTCATTGTGCTTAAACTTAGATTTCAGCAAATATATATATATATATATATATATATATATATATATATATATATATATATGCAACAAGCTTAAGAGGTATATATTTTAATTATATACCTACTATAGTATTTAAAATAAAATGTTTTGATTTTGTTATGTTTTTTGGTTTTTCTTGTTTTTTTTATAACAATATTATAAAGATAACAAACAACACACAAAATGCAAGAAATAATAATAATGAAAGCAATGATCTAGTTTTCTATAAACAATTTATAAATATCATTAATGGGCTCAAGTTCTTCAGGAGTCATGAAATGTTCTTCTTCAAATTGAAAATTGTTTTTCAAGAAGTCAACAAAGTGTGCTATGGTGATATTATCTGTTTCAGACTCTGGTTGGTAGAAGTAAAGCTCGTGGCAATACTCTCGATATAACACAGCTCTAGGAACTCTATTCCATATTTTCCTATCCGTAAGATCAGCTTCTTGATCCTCTATACGAGCTAGGAATTGGTGTACTATGGCTGCATTCTCGAGGTATTCCTCGAAGGTGTACAATTCAGAAGACACAAGAGCTCTCCTATAAGCTAACCACCTATGGCAAGCTCTCTGAAGTTCATGATAAAAAATGAGTTGATGAGGATCCAAGATTCTATCTAGGACAAGCCTCTTGATTTGTTTAAGCTCTGTTGACCTAGATGAAATGATACCTAGTCTCCTATCAAGTTCGTCCCACAAAAGTTGGTTTCTATCTGTTTCAGGCACACTAAGCACAGAATTGATTTCTATGGCTGCTAATTGGTTTTCAACATTTATAGTGACTACTAGTCTTTTCTTAGGAGCTACCATCTAAACATGATATGCAACTTAGTAGTTTTCTAATGATTTTAAATGCATCTATGTTTTTTTGTTTTTGTTTTTGTTTTCAAAAGGTTTTAGTTTCACGTCGGGTTCACCAAAATGTATCGTTCCAAATTTTTCGCACCCTTACCTTCAGGCTAAAGGATCCACGCCCGAAAGGGGGATGCGGGAAGGATGGGACAATACCTCGGACTGAGAGGCCCTTTGAAGGTCCCGCCTCTCGGGGGAGGGGTATTAAGGTGATTTTTCGATGGATGGTGGGTTCACCAGGAAACTTTTGAATGGCAGTTTCCACGCCTAGGTTGGGAATGTGTTTGATGTGTTCAATTTTATCTTTAATCATTCAAATCCTAGGTTTGGCCAAATGAATCTAAACTGTTCTATATGAAATGCAGATTTAAATGAATACAGAAAATAGATTTGAACAGAAAACACAGAGAATAAGCTAGATTAGAAAAGCCATATCTGATCCGGATGTCTGATGGAGGTTCTAATTTTTGAAGCAGTCAAGATCGCCTTTGATATGACAGGATCGTCTACGATCAGACAAGATCGTCTGAGATTTGACGAATTCGTCAGACGAATTCGTCAGAGACCTACAATCAGAGAAATAGATACAAAATACAAAAAATGCAACTATTCCAACAGAGGGCAATGATGTAGAATGACAACAATAATATTAAACTGATAATTATAAACAAAAATATGAGTGCATTACAATGATTTAATGACAAATTATGATTTTATTATGCATTAAAACTATATGGGTGAACTCCAGGATGCAAAATAGTAATAAGTCTAACTAATGCAAAGCAAAACAGTAGATAGTGGAGAAAGAATGCAAACTCAGGGCACTGATTGCCCCCAATGTTGACTGCAGTCGAAATCGTCTCGAATTGGTGCGAGATCGTCTGAGATTGTACAGGATCATCTGCGATGATCTGAGCTTGCTCCGACTGAAGAATGACAAAGTTCCTACAAGAAAATTCGAAAAGGGACAAAGGCAAATGGTAGTCTAAGACATTCTAATGCATGTAAAACTCGAAGTATAGAAAAATTCAGCCAGGGGAATGTCAAGGGGAGGGCCTAAGATTAAATAGGCATAGGAAGGAGGTTGGGAGGTTGGAGATCATCCCAATTTGGGAGATCTCCAACGGGGGAAGTCTCTAACCGCGTAGACACGCTTTTGCCCAGGTTAGAGACGTCGTTGAAATAGAAGCTAATTATGAAAAATTAGTTTTGGGACGAAATCGTCTGGACGTTCTAGTCCAGACGAAATCGTCCGATCTGAGGCGATATCGTCTGATCGGCGACGATATCGTCCAACGGTCACAACAAATCCTAAAAATGGCATGGAAAATGAGGAAAGCGGTTTAACAGGCGGTTCGGGGTTGAAAATTTGAATTTGAATTATTACTAAGGTAATTTTAATTATTGCTAAGGTTTACTGCGCCAATTTTAGGGTGCTACAATTTCTATGGTAGAAACCTTTTCACTATACCTTTTTGGAAGAGTTCTCAAGATCTTGTCGCAAGCATCAGATTCATGAACCTTCATTCCAAGACCTTTCATCTCATGTATAAGTTCATCAACCTTCTTGAGATAGTCACGAATGATTTCATCATCCCTCATTCTTAGATTCTCAAATTATCCCTTGATATTTTTGATCTTAGATTTCCTAACAATTTTCTCTCCTTCATATATGGTATGCAATAGTTCCCACATATATTTTCCTGTCGTACATTCCATAACCTTCATTGATTTTGATCTATGTAGTCCTATTATAATTATATTCATAGCTCTTGAATTTTCATGCATGAGAATCTTACCTTCCTTATATGTAGAAGGATTAGCTCTTGAATCATATCCAAATTCTATTGCATCCCAAACTTCATTGCCAAGTGCCATCAGGTGAAATCTCATCAACACACACCAATACAGGAAGTCACTTCCATCAAATATTGGTACTACATTATTAAATACCTCATTATTTTGATCCTTTTGATCCATTGTATTTTTAGACCACTTTTATTTCAAGTTGTCAAACTCTTTTGAAGGAACCCGCTCTGATACCAATTAAAGAACACAAGCTTATACTAAGAGGGGAGGTGAATAGTATAAGACCACTCTTTACTCTCCTTTTTCAAATCAATATTATGCAATATATATATAGCAGTATCAATAATATTAATCAAATAAATGCACAAAACACCATACACAATAGAGACACAAATTTTAACATGGTTTACCTAGTGTGGGCTACTTCTACAGAGAAAATATTTCTTCTAAATATTTCTCAAATAATATCTTGGGAATCTTTTCCAAATTACAATGTTTATGGACTTCTGTCCAAAGAAGATGTTGATCCCCTAATATCAAGTTTGTGGATCTCTTCCATAGGATAACTCTTTCTTATTCTACTCTGGCTAGTGATATTCTAAAAGACTATGTATCTATGTTGCACTAACTAGTGGATCTCTTTCTACTTGAAGAATCTTCACTCAAATCTATCTTCAATTGTCCTGGATTTTGGATCTTTATCCACTAAGACTTTGTCGTCTATACTCTATCACCTCCAAAGCTCTATCTCAATACTATACCAAACATATTTCAGTCGGTCTAGCATAGTTCTGCTCAATCTCTTATATTAAACATAGTACAATCGATCTAGTAAAATTTTGCTCAATAGGTCCACACAAAACTAACTCAAATCTGCTCAATAGGTTCACACACAACCTGCTCAAATTTGCTCAACAGGTCCACATAGAACCTGCTCAAATCTTCTCAATAGGTCCACACAGAACCTACTCAAATATGCTCAACAGGTCCACACAAAACCTACTCAAATCTGCTCAACAAGTCCACACAGAACCTGCTCAAATTTACTCAACATATCAACACAAAACCTGCTCAAATATGCTCAACAGGTCCACACATAACCTGTCCAAATCATCTCAATAAGTCCTCTCTAGTAATTGCTCAAATAAGCTCAATAAGTCCTCTCTAGGACTTACTCAAATCTACTCAATAAGTCCTCTCTAGGACTTGCTCAAATCTTCATAGTAAGCTTTCACAAAAGCTCAACTCAAATTATTCCACAAGCCTTCTCAAAGACTTGTATCAAATAACATAGAATCATAAAGAGAATTTTTAGACACTCAATATGTTCGAAGCTCAATGTTCAATCAATATCTCAATTCAATCTCATAGAAGCATAAAGAGAATTGTTAGAGACTCAATATGTTCTATACTCAAATCCCAATATCAACTCAAATCAATCTCATAGAAGCATAAAGAGAATTGTTAGAGACTCTATATGTTCTATGCTCAAATACCAATCTCAACTCAAATCAATCTCATAGAAGCATAAAGATAATTGTTAGAGACTCCATATGTTCTATACTCAAATCCCAATCTCAACTCAATAGAAGCATAAAAAGAATTATTAGAGACTCAATATGTTCTATACTCAAATCCCAATCTCAACTCAACTCAATCTCATCTCAAATCAAAATATGAAATAGTTTGTTTCTAGTAACTTTAACAACCACATGCATCCACTTGACTAGGCTTAAATTAACTCAACTCAACCAATCACCTCAAGGAACAATCCTTTCTCACAAACCCTAGTCCAAGAATGTATTTAACCAACTAAAAATGTTTCCAACAATGCTCAATCATAAATCTCACATAACAATTATACTCATGTTATTTTCTAACTCAATTTCAAGTTCATTTTACAATCAATGGGCTTCAACAACAATGCTTCTAAAACAAGGTTTAATTACAACTCACAAACCATAAAACCTTGAAGCATTAAACCAATAACTCTCAAAAACGGAAACCACAATCAATCCTTTTCTCTCCAAATATATTTCAGAAATCAACCACCATAAATAATCAATAGGATAATGTGCCCATACCTTTTTTATGCCAAGGAGTTGTCCACAAAATCTACCACACTTAAACACAACTTTCCTTTCCAATATCAATAAGGGTTAGTGGAATTCAAATAATCACAATATAAAGCATAACTCAATTTACACCCTTTTTACTCCAACTAAATAAACACATCCACCAATGTCCTTTTTTAATAAAACCCTTATCAGAATAACAATAAATAAGCCTTTCAAAAATACTTTAAAACAACTCCTTATTTCTCCTAAATTCAATTCTTAATAACCATCAAATAAATCATTAAACCCCTCAATTTTTGCAATAATCAATACAGCCCAAATATCAAATCTTACTTATAACTTTAATTTCAACTAACCACCTTATAACTCCAACCTTAGGGCTAAATAAAATTAAATTAATGCAAAACGTAATTACCTCCTCAAGGGTATTCGAACCCCCAACTTGCCCACACCACGAGCATCTTAGCCGTGGCTAAGATTCCACATGACCTAGCTACTCGTTGGAAATGGAAAGGCACAATGTGCCTTATGCCCATCTCCACCTTCTCCAAAACCAAAGGCATCGAAGCGCTTCTCTCATGCTTTCCAAAATGTAGTCAAGGGGATTCAATCCTCGATGTTTTCATCTACCCCATGTCTTAGCCAAGGCCCACATGCCAATGTGCCATGCTACCCACGACGTTTATTTCTCTGAATGCATTTTGTCTTATTCATTGCTTCACTTCTCAAGAAATTCGCACAAGCTCATAAACTATTTGATAGCCAATGATTTGATTGCACGAGCAAGGATGAAATAATAATCAATTGAAACCCCCTTTATATAGTCCTTTAATCATATCGAAGACATCGGTAGAAATATGAATTTTTATTTGCTTGATGACGTCGGTGGGAAACTTGCACGTTTAGTTTTAAATTTTGAATTCAAATTTTAAATAATTAAAATTTAAACCAAATATTAAAACTTAAATATCTCCATCATCGGGGCACCTTTTTCAATGAAACAAAAGCCCAACTTGGGTTTTAATAAAAACCCAAATCAAATCTATTGTCCATGGTTTTAAATAAAACCATTTATTTTTCCTGTCTTGGTTTTCAAAAAAACCCTTCATAGATCCTTTTGACATTAAATGATATTTTGACATCAATGACAACATTTTAGCTTAGGGACTCAAAATGTCCAACAATGTTGTGAGACAAAACTTAGGCAGTGTAAAATTTGTGTTTCTTACATTGGCCAATTTCTTTGTTTTTCCTGTGTTATTGTAGTTCTACCTTCTAGTTTGCTTGAAGTTGTTTAGATTTTTAGGGTGTCACCAAGGGTCCTCTACAAGGATGGTACCACTATGTCTCTTACCTAAGTATTAGGGTTGATATTACTGTGAGCTTTATATAGGTGGATGCAATCATCGTATGCAAGCCTAGCAAAGTGTCTATTATTTTTTGAGTTTGTTAGGGACTATTGTAAGGGATGGTACCCAATGTGCTTTGCTTTGGTGCATGCAAATAATTGGGCATAAGCTTAGTATGAGCGTCACCTTAATTGTTGAGTCATAGGGGCTACCATAAGGATGGTGCCCTGAGATATTTAAGCTAAGTAAAGCTCAATAGCGTTAATAATCTCTTTTCTAAGTTAAATTTTACCTTAATTATCCTTTGGTGCACATGTTTAGATTGGTTTCATATTGAATGGAATAGCTTAATTTTTTTTGTTTTTATTTTTTTTTTTTTTTTTTTTTTTTTTTTTTTTTTTTTTTTTTTTTTTTTTTTTTTTTTTTTTTTTTTTTTTTTTTTTTTTTTTTTTTTTTTTTTTTTTTTTTTTTTTTTTTTTTTATTTTTTTACAACCACACCAAAACAAACACCACCCACCAACACACCCACAAGACCCCCACACCCACCACCCCCCCAACCCCCAACCCCCCACCCCCCAACCCCCCCACACAACCCACCACCACCAACCATCCCCCAACCAACCCACACAACACAAGTCACCCCCAAAGACCAAAAACAATAATACAAACACCCAAATCCCCACACCCCAAACCCCTACCACCAAACCAACAAAACACCCACAAAACCCCCGCACACCCCAACCCACAAACCCCCCACCCCAACCCACCCCCCCAACAAACCCAACCCCAACCAACACCTACTCTCAAAAAACAAAAACCCACCACCCCAAACACCACCCTCACCAAAATCCCAATTTACTCTCCCCTTTCCATCCTAACAACTTAGCATTCAATTTCCCTGTCTCTCCACCCCACACCCACACCCCCCACACCCCCCACACCCCCCCCCCACACCCCCCCACCCACCACCCCACCCAACCACACCACACACACCAACCCAACACCCCCTAAACTAAACAAAAAACCCATACACACAAACAAACCCTAACACCAACAACCCCAACACCCCCTCCCCAAACCACACCCACCACCCACACCACCCCACCCGCAAACACCCCACACCACAACAAACCACCACCACACCCCACACACTCCCCCCCACCCCCCTCAGCACCTCCCCCCCACCCACACAAACCACCCACCGACCCCACCCAACACCCCCTAACCACCACACAAACCCCCCCCCCACCCAAAAAAACACCAAACACCCCCCCCCAACCCCAACACCCAACACCCCACACCCCCCCCGCCAAAACCCACCCAAACCACACCCCCCCCCAACCCAACTCCCCAAACACCCAACCAAAATCGTGTTTTCTTCCTTAACGCTTTTTCTCTGAACATGTCACGAAATCGCGAGTTTTCTTCCTTAGCGCTTTTCTCCAAACATGTTGCGAAATGAAGTTTTCTTCCTTAGCGCTTTTTCTCCAAACATGTCACGAAATCAGACTTTTCTTCTTCCTTTTCTCCAAACATGTCACGAAATTACGACAGTTTTCTTCCTTAGCGCTTTTTCTCCAAACTTGTCGTGAAATCATGGCAGTTTTATTTCTTGCCTTCTTTGCTTCCAACATGTCGCGAAACCTCCACCCCCAGTCGTGAAACAGAGTTTCTTCTTTCTTTTTCTTGACTTTTTAACCCGCTTCTTGAAATCAGACAGTTCTAAACCACCTTATCCACTGCATCAACTACATTAACTGAACTATCTATCTATGTTGACAACAATGACAAATACTTTTGCTGCACCTTGCACAACATTTGGGTGCCTTTGGAGTTGTTTGGAGAGTTGATCGAATGTATTATAAGTATTTTCATTTTCCTAATGTTAGATTTAAATTAATTATTATATTGTTTAATGCTTGATTAATTCTAATGTTAGATGATATGTTAATCAATTGAGTGATTAATGTTTTATTTTTCTAATGTTATATTTAAATTAATCATTAGAATGATTAAAGCTTTATTAATTCTAATGTTAAATGATTTTTTAATAAATTGAATGATTAATGCTTGATTAATCCTAATTTTAGATGATTTTTTAATCAATTGAATGATAAATATTTTATTTTCCTAAGGTTAGATTTAAATTAATAATTAGAATGATTAATGCTAGTTAAATTCTATTGTTAGATTATGTTAATCAAATGGGTTGATTAATTAATGAAGGGCTAATCTAATGTTAGATTATATTTATCAAATGAGTTGATTAATTAATGATGGGCTAATCTAATTTTAGATTACATTAATCAAATGGGTTGATTAATTATTGATGGGCTAATATAATTTTAGCTTACATTAATCAAATGGGTTGATTAATTATTGATGGGCTACTCTAATGTTAAAATATATTAATAAAATGGGTTGATTAATAAATGATGGACTAATCTAATGTTAGACTACATTATTCAAATGGATTGATTAATTATGAAGGATTAATAAATGTTAGGTTAAATTAATCAAATAGGTAGATTAATTAATGATGGGCTAATCTAATGGTAGATTACATTAATTAAATGGGTTTATTAATTAATGATGGGCTAATATAATGTTAGTTACATTAATCAAATGTGTTGATTAATTATTGATGTGCTAATATAATGTTAGTGTCGACATGGAAAATTGATCCACCCAAGTGACTCATTTTCCCTAGAGCCTTGGAGAGACCCTTCAACTTTCTCAAGTGCAAATTTGGGACTCTCTTCCCCATTTCTCCTAATTTTTCCCATTTTCTCGTAATTTTGCCAAAATCACGATCATCCCTTACGAGGGTGATTTTGAAAATTTAAGATTTTCTCCTAGAAAATCTATTTTTCAAGCCAACTTCTTCAAGGTCGATCTTCCCCTAGGGTTTTTCCTCCCATTTTGTGTTTTAAATCCCTTATAAATAGATGGTTTGGATCCTCCTTTTTAACCTAGACAAAAAAAAGAGATAGAATTGGAATGAGAATTGGCAATCAGTAACAAGTGACTAACAAGCTAATGGGTGATTCAAGAGTTCTTTGGCAAGTGTTCAGCTGATATTTAGCAAGCTTCTTTGGTGTTGTTCTACTGCATTGTGAATTTTTTTCTCTTGGTTGACTTTTGTGAGAGCCTTAAGGAGGATTCAACCATATTATGGAGGTATTCTTCCTTTCGTTTGCTTCTTTCACTACCACTAGGTTGTTTTCATGCATTTTATCATTCTTAGACTATTAATTTCACTTTTAATTTTGCTCATTTTGTATTCATCTATTATTTAGTTTGTCTATTGTGAAATCACACTTGGCCCATATAGGGCATGATTTTGGTAGACGAAAATCATGGTCGCTCCTTGCGGGGCATGATTTTAGCTACGTTAGGTTTGGGGGCAAGGTTTTCTCCCAAAACCTAGGTCTATGTTTGTATGCTGCATTTAGGGCATAATACTACTATTTGCATTATTTTTTTGCACTATTTTGTTGCACTGCATCTTGTTTGTCCATTTCCTAAAAAGGTCAACATTCACTTTTATTTTCCAAAGGTCAACTAAAAGGGCTTAGGGGGCTTGATTGTTGTGCCTCTGAGCTCTGTCATACAGTGGCCTAAACATACCCTCTAAAATTTATCAAAAGTATCTAGGGGTATTGATTGTTGTGCCTCCAAGCTCTATTGTACAATGGCCTAAGAATATACCTTAATAGTGATCATATTTTTCTAGGATTTTGTAAAGTTGTCTTGCAAGTTTGAAGTTGATTGGAAATTTTGGATGTAAGTTAAATCTTGGATCAAAAACCAAATTAGATAAGTACCCTAATTAGAGCTTTAAATATGTTTGTTTATTTATTTTTTCTTATTTTTTTTCAACACCTAGTTCATAATTAAAATGAAAATATTTAATTGCATTCTAGGCATTGAAAAGGATAAAATCATATAGTGTGCAGATGGATTTTAGTCTTATATGTGCATTCCTCTTGATCCCTTTGATAAAAGAAAAATAAATTAATTTACTATTAACATAGGGTTAGATAATCAAAGAATCATACTAAGGCTAGTCCTTGTCTTCCCGCATCTTGTGTGTCTTGCATTGTTATTTTATTTCTATAGTTTAATTCATAGAGGCCAAACATAGGTGTATGCTTAATTGACACATCAAAAATTTCCACCCTAGACTTGGAGTGAGTCCTTAAACCATTATTGGTGAAACCTTTTCCTTGCATTGAGCATAGAACCACCACCATAGTCACCTTGGATCCTAGCGGATCCAGTCGAGAATCATATGTGGTGCACAGTTTTCCTCCTCTACATATTTGGTGAACTTGACATGAATACGCATCTTGGTGATCAAATTAGGAAGAATTTTATTTTTATTTTTCTTTTAAAAGCTCTAAATAAGAGCACTAAAATTTATTTGCTTAAAATTAAAGAACATAAAAAAAATTCTTTCTTTTGCATGTGTCTTTTATTAGTTTTCTCTTCTATTCATTCTCTTCTCCTAATGGATTCCTTCATTAGGAGTCACCGAAGGTGTCTAGAATTTTATAAAATACTTCAAGAAGATGATTATATTGATAGATAGAATCCTAACCTAGATGCTAAAGAGTAAGAATAAATTGAAACTGATACAAATTATGATCCCTATGAGGGGCCTAATGGTGGCTTCATTTTCACATCATTTTATCATGTTTGAGATTTCATAAAAATCCATAATGAGACTTTGCTTAAGGCTATGGAGTAAGAAGCTTAGCTAAAAAGGGGTGAGATTCCTCCTCCTCCTCTAGCCATTTCTCCTAGAAAATTTCATGATAACTCCTTGTTTGAATCTTTGAATCATGGTAATCCTTCTTATGAAACAAATTATATCACTATTGTAACTACCAACATTGGTGGAATTCCACAAGTTCCTCCAACTAATAGTGCACTCAAGAATATGTTCAATTTCCTCCTTAATCTGCTAATTCCAACACTCATGCTTCTATTCCACCAAATTTTACTCATCCTCCATAACAAGATACCACATATCATAACCCATACTATAATAGTGTTGATGCCTCCAACATAGACCAAGTTCCCTTTCAATAGTCTACCTATACCCTCCCATAAGGAATCTAGGGGTATTGCACAACAACAATCCTAAGATACAAATTTTAACCAGTATGGTGAATAATTTATTTCAAGAGTGGATATGATTCATCCTCCTAGTTTCACCTACAACTATAAAGAAATGTGCAATCAACCTTTAAACCCTATTGTTACCTCTAAGTCCTACCCTAAGCATTTTTTGATGCCATTTTTGCCAATTTATAAAGGAATAGAACACCCAATCGAGCATTTAAGAATGTTTAGGATGACATGTCATGATATCATATATGATGACATATTTTTTCTAAAGACATTACCTAAGAGTCTTGGTGGTATGGCATTGGAGTGGTATTATCAGTTGCCTAATCATTCTTTAAAAAATTTTGAAGAAATAGTTGAATTGTTTATTCAACAGTTTGAGGCTTATGTGGAAAGGAATATTACTATTGAATATGTTTATATGTTAAAACAAGATAAGGATGAAAGTTTTTCAGAAATACTCCTTGAAGAAGTTTAGTTGAACATTTAAGATATACTTTACCTCCTCGAGAAATGCTTGAGATATTCATTGGAAATTTACAAGAACAAATATTTTATAAGTTGGAAACAACAACAATCACATATTTTGGTCAAGCAATAGATCTAGAAGGAAAGGTAGAGCAATCTCTTATCATAAGAGTTCAACTTAACGTAAAAGAAGATAAGACCATAAAAGCACAGTATAAGAACAAGCATGTGGTATGTGATGGAGTAAAAAATAGTAGCCCTATTAATAGCATTGTTAAAAACCTACAAAATATGGTGCTTGGCCAACCTCAAAAATCCCCACCAAGGAATTTTACAAAATTCAACCAACCCATTTCTTCGGTCCTCAAACAAATTTTGGAGCATAAGATGATTGAGTTACCTCCCATAAGGTAACCTGATACCACAACTAATTGGTATAGTAATTATTGTGAATATCATAGTGTGGGAGGAACTTGAAAAATGGATGTAAGAGGTTGAAACATGTGCTTTAGGATCTCATTGACTAAGGTCGCTTAATTCTAGAAGGTTCTCAACCCAATCCTCCAACAAAAAATAAACATCCTACTCAATAAGCTCCCATAACTAATCAAGATATGGGGATCTTCCAAGACCTCCTACCTAAGTAAGGGTAGAAAGTAGCTAATCAAGTGTCTTAAAGAAATGTGCCATATCCCTATGATAATATGGTTGGTATGATAATAGCAACTACAATGCCAACAAGTACGAAATAAACCGACTCAATATTTTTAGTAAGAGATGAGTACTTCATCCAACCTACCTTCGAAACCAACCTTAGCTTTTATGAATACCCAAAATAGGAGCACTAGATTAGAGACCTCCCCTTTAGTGTTAAAACCTCAACCTAAAGTCCCCTTCGAAATTCAATAATTGTTAGCTTGTACCCCAAACTAAAGTCTCATAGGGAAGCTTTGTTGAAACTTCAGATTCAACAATTTATCCCTCTAGACATTTTACCTAGTGTTGTAGTTGGTGTTGTAAGTTCTCTTGGAATACATCATATCACATTTTTGGACGACGATAGTCCTTCCTTTGACTTATAGAGGGATTCTTCCCTCTATATCACTGCATTTATTAGAAAAAAGTTTGTTAATAAAATATTGACTCACAATGGTTCCTCCCTCAATTTATGCACTTATTAATTCTTCCAAAATTTTAGACAAAAAGAGGAATTTTTAATGAAATCCAATGTGGGTAAAATTTTACATCCTTCACCCACTCTTTCCTTCAGGAAGTGATTCCATTTGCTTGAAAGGAGTTCGCCAAGTTTTGAATATATCGATAAATGGGTAGAAGATATAAAATGGTGGCAGAAGAAATCATGGGTGGACTAAAGTAGATCAAATGACAAAAGTGTGTAGAAAACCCACGCTTAGCCTTGGGGAAAAACTTTCTAAAAAGTCCCACCCATCTATTGGATGGGCCTTTCAAGTGGTCAAGATGGGCAAGAACATCAAGAAACCCTACCCTTGAGGGAGATATAAACTCCCAACAACTTTGGGTGGGATATAAAAATGCAAAAGGGGTAAAGTTTTAGGAAAAATATCCACCCTCTTCTCAAATATCTCTGTGGGTAGGAAAAAAGAAAATGAGGAATCCATACAACATGAATAATTCCCACCATAACCTAAAAATAAATGATCTATCTATTGCCCTAGCAGTTAGGGTACCTAACAATGTACACAAAGGTGACTGATTTGAGATGTGTTGCTCCTAAAGAACTTTAATACCTGTCACTTGCTGCCCAACCAGTGGATCACAAATTGAGGAGAAGGATGAGGTAGCTAAGAATTAATGAGTTGGGTAGAAACATCAAAGGATCCAAAGGCCCAAATTCAATCAGGTGTATCTTCCTACTTCGAGAAGATCAGTTCTATCTAGAGAAATAGTGTACTAGTATGACACTTATCTACTACAAGGATTGTCTTCCTGCCTACTGCCATTAATGTGAAATTTTGAAATCAATGTAAATATGGCTATAAATAGTGAAATGTTGGTCATTCCTAAGGGTGGTTCTTTAGCCATTACAATTCATATGTAAGGTTTATCTCTACTTAAATACAAATTCTGCACTATTTTGTCTTTGACTTCATATCCCTATTCTTCATTGATTGTATGAAGCTTATTTATATCTGGTTGTTTAAGTTATCTCATGATATTTTTCTATATAGATTTTGTGGGGTTTACTTGAGTGACTCAAGGGTGCATATTCATAAATATGGATTGAGGTTTTATTTCTGCTAAAGCTAGTAGAATAGGAGCACTCTGATTCTACATCCTAGATCTCATGCACCTGTTCATTGGTTTTGAAATTCATCCCATGCCCAACGCTAATAGGAGCCAGAACAAAGGTATTTTTAGGTGTTGGATCTATGTTTCATATGTAGTATATCTCTTGCATAGGTCTTGATGTAGCTATACCCTTCCTTGTGAGTTTGGGTATGACCATTTATTTATTTCTTTCCCCCTTTTACTTTTCCTATTTTGCAGCATAAATAGCTGGAACCACCCCCAAAGGAACCGACCTCCTTCAAATATTGTCTACCCCATCCCGATGTGGCATTCGTTCTATGCTTGGCATTGATACACCTCCTCGCCTAGCGCACAATACCAAATTACTAACCAAGACATTGTCATAATTAGAGCCTCCCAATCAAATTCATGTATGGTATGTATGGGGTATGAATTTGGCATGACATGAGAACTGAATTTATGCTTTGTGATCAAATTCATGGTGGAAAACAAATTTTTCTAATGCAAAAAATTACTAATTTTTTTTGTGTGCAGGTTAAAAATATAAAAAGAGTAAGTGGGTCTCGATATGTACCTTTTCTTGTTCAGCCATGGTGCCCACATCATTCCTTTCCATGGTAGCACGATGAGTTGGTAGTACCATTCTCCTCTTTCTTCTCCAAAGCTCTTTTCTCCTCCTCACATGGTAAAAATGAACCTCCCTTTTCCTCTATTTTTTTCCTTTTTTATCATTTTCCCTTATTTTATTCTCTCTGCTTTTCTTTTCCCTCCCTTTCTTCTCTCTTCTCCATCATCCATTTGTCACTCCTTATCTTTTATCTTACATTTTTTTTGCTTTTTCATGCTTTTTGCTTTGTTTGTTTACCTTTTCAAGTTTTTATTTGGAATTCACATTCCTTCTAAAATCTTGAAGGGGAACCCTAGCCGCAAAGGCATTAATGGAAGTAATACCTTGATTTGCATGTAAATTTATGGTATTCAAAATAATGTCCCTTTTTGCACCATCCCCCTATCCAAACCTAGCCACCCCTTTTTTATTTATTATTTTCACCCGTAGGTGTCTACATATTTATTTGACGCATTTATTTGGCCATGAATGCATCAAAGAGGGGGAAAATGTAGACATGGAAAATTGAACCATCAAAATGATTCAATTCTTCCTTAGATCCTTAGCAAGCCACCCAAACTTTTCAAGTGTAAAGTTGGGTCCCTTTTCCTCTCTCTCTTTGCCCTGTTTCTTTAGCTTTACCAAATTTATGCTTGGCATGTGCAGGGTGAAAATTTGTCTTGCTATATTCATGCATTGTAAAGGTAGCGCATGAATTTAGAGTTCTAGGCATTTTTCTCCCAAAAAAACCTCTTTTCCCTCCAAACCTCTTATAAATAGAGGATTGGATTCCCTCTTTCCCCCATCAATTTGTCTTTATATCCTAATTCTTAACTCGCTCATTTGTTGTTGCTAACAAATGCTCTTTTGTTGTGGATCACTATTTTATTGTTTTATTCTTTGGTGTTAGTTGCCCTTGGGGATCAAGTGAAGGAGTGATCATTGGAGAGATATACAATCTTGGAGTGTTCTTCCATATATTTATTTCTCCTTGCTTTCTCCACAAGCTCATAAGTAATTTTTTTGCATTATTAGTCTTTAGATCTATTTTTTGCTATGTTGCATCACATTTTTTATTATTTTAGGATCCATAAAGGTCATCTAAGTCAAATTTGCACCCCACCCCTACAAAGCATGAATTTGGTAAGAAATATTAATGCTACCTCTATGTAGAGCATAAATTTGGTAAATTAGCACTTGGGGGTAAGTTTCACATCCCAAAATTCTAATTCACCTTTTACATTTTTAGTGTTTCATTGTGTCCATCATGTCGACATTTTATTTCGATGTTACATACCTACTTTACTCTATTTATACAAAGGTCAAATATAATTTTAATTTTGAATGATTAGCTAAAAGGACCAAGGGGGCTTGACTATTGCACCTCCAAGCTCAGTCATATAATGGCCTAAGCAAGCCAACAAACGCTGATCAAATTTTCTAGGGTTTGTGAAGCTATTTTGCAAGTTTGAAGTTATTGGATATTTTGGATTCAATATAAAGCTTGGATCAAACATCAGATCAAAAAAGTGCCCTAAGTAAAATATTTTAGGTTGTGTGTTGTTTTCTTTATGTTCATTTTTGTTCAAAACCTAGATTATAAGTAAAGGAAAAACATTTTATTGAATTTCTAGATATTTAAAATAATAAAAGCATATAGTGTGCATCTAGCATTTTAATCTTGTTTGTGCATTCCTTTGGACCCTTATTTAAAAAAATTATTTTTGAAACCTAGGGTTAAATATCATTGAATCAAAGAGTCATGCTAGGGTTAGTTATTGTATTCTTACATCTTGTGTGTATTGCATTGTTCTTTCATTTTTATAGCTTAGTTTAGAAAGACCAAATAATAGGTGTTTGCTTAATTGACACATCAAAAATTCCCACCCCATACTTGGAGCGAGTCCTAAAACCATTCCTAGTGAACCCTTTTCCTTGCACCAAGTGTAGAGTTATAACAACCACCATGATCACATCAGCTCCCAAAAAATCCAGTCAAGAATCATACGTGGTGCATAGTTTTCCCCCTCTATAGAATCAAGGACTATTATTTTGTAATCTAGATATATGATTGGATAACTATATGGTGCAAAGATGATGAATGTATATAGTAGAAAAAACCATACACCTAAACATGTAATATGAAATCAAATTAACAAGAAATATGATGTAACTATAATGACCAATAAATATAGAAAATATGGTGCTCCTTTCATTAATATTCAAAATTATCTTTACAAAGAGGTTACAAAATATCCCTCTTAGGGATTTCACCAATTTGATACAAATTACAAATGAGAACCCCACAACGGTAGTGTTTTTACCATTGCACAACGTACCCCAATTTGGAGATCCACTTGAAACTTTGATGTTTATATGAAATTTTGGTTTGCATTGAGTAATTTCTTCAGTTTACCAAGGTCTTAGCAGTGGATATTTTTGTGTTTGATCTCATTGTTCTCATGTGATTAACCTCATGTTTTTTTACTAATAAAGGAATCCCATTTTTGAGTACCGCATTGGTATTTTTCCTAAGATCTATCTAGGGACTCTTTTGTGTAGTATAAGCTTTGTTTAGTTATCATTGTTTTAATTAAAATTATGAAGGACTAATTTTTTTATGTTTTATTTTTTAGGCTAAAAATAATGGCTCAATTTTTGAGTCAAACCCCAATCCTACCAACCAATAGACGTGACACCGGAGCATAGTCAATGTAGGGGGTACATAATTTCCAATGTGCTATCAAGGCACAATATTCAATGAATAAATTCCAAGGCAGTCCTTGAGCATGGATCCCAAGGTACCACTGAGGACCTTAACTGAGTCATATAGATAAGGGAGTGTTGGCATAAATAAATCCTTCATTACTTCATCCTCGGGCACATGTGGGGCATAGACAAAAAAAAGCAACAAATTATAACAATGGTGAGATTTATGGTTAGGCAGTAGTAGTGTGAATTAGAGAGTAACATTGTGTAGGCCTATGAAAGTGGAAGGAAACTATGTTTAATGGTGATGAAAAACCTACTCAAAGCATTGATGAAGCCTAAATTAAGAATATCGATAATTCTTTGCATTTAGTGATTTAGTGGTTTTATGAATACAATAGTTTACTTAGCATTTCAACATAGGATTGAATATCATGAAGAAGTTATATTATACTGAAAGAAAATCGGTTTAAAGGCTTGAATTCTTACCATACAGATTCGATGATCATTGATAATTGGTATGTGGAAAACAATTATTAAGTGAGGCCAATGCACAGATGAATATATATTCTAATAAATGTAGAAAGGGAGGTCTTGGCTTTACATGAAATATCTTGAAATTGTATACTCATTGTATCCTTGGTGGAGTCAGATACCTCACTAGGTTATACAAATAAATTATGTATCCCGTGGACCACCACTTACAAGCGCCAATGATGCGACTATAACGTGGTTGTACGAGGCATTAAATTTTAAATCATAGACAGTGGTTGAGAATTTAAGTGATGTGTTGGTCAAGATGATCATCATTTATAGGAATATGGTATTGATCATGGCTGCAACAGGAAATGTTAATTTTCTCAGACACCTCCTCTATAGTTCCTTGTTCACACCTAAAATGACACTATTCAAATCTTGGGAGGCCTATCATTTTATTAAAGTAATGAAGCTCTTGAACAAGGATTCATCCACCCTAGTTTTAGAGTCATCGAACAACCAGATATGTTTACATGTTACTGTAATCAATGAAAACATGATCCGGTTCTAATCTATGGCAATGCAATAATACACTTGGTAGTATGAAGAAACTCTAATTTGTATGGCTATAAGACACAAAATTTATTATTAATAAAGTCATGATAAATGATAGTGGCCTCTTGTATAATTGCATGTTCAAGCTAAAGGTTCATTACACATAAAGAGAAGAACCACGAAGATAATAATAAACTGGATGCCTTGTTGATCAAGATGGATATTGTTCATCATTGTGATTGGATCCCTATAAGATCAAATCAAATGCTTATTGCATGTATAGTAGATGCACTTGATGATACCCAATAGGGTTTGGCAAATTTCTCTGGTAATATTAATGATGGAAATAAAACGCAGGTGTCAAATTTAATGTTTTCTTGAGCAATGAATAAAAAATATTTCATTCAATGTTACATTGTTTGTTATGGAAGTAATGATTTAGTTACTCCTATGCTCTCATTTCTTGATTCACTACCTCTAGACGAAATGTTGGACGATTCAACATTCTCCATAATCCAAATCACTAAGTGTGAATATCCCATACAGAGAAACCTTGGGCAACTTGTTTTGATATTATTGTTAGATTTTATTTCCGTAAGACACAGGTGATGAAAACTGGAAAGGAGGGATAACTTGTAAGCTAGTTACAACTATTGAAGAATATTATATAATGACAAATAGAAATGATAGGGTAATGTGTTGGAAGTTAAAAGGGTAAAAAAGTAAAAAAAATATTTTACCACTATAAGATTTGGACCTTACCCTTTTTACCTCCTTGGACAACAACTGAGTCAGCAGGATTGGACGACAAGGACAACAAGGAGTTTGACTCCTAATATCATTTTTTCTTTTCTCCCTATTTTTCTTCTTCCCTATTCTTTCTCCTAAGCTTTCTAGGTTCTGGTTAATAATATTTGTATTTAAGCATTGTAATCCTTTGAACTTAAGTTAATGCAATATCTGGTTAATAATATTTATGCTCCTAATTTTCTAAGTGCTCCTAATTTTGTTAGTGCTATATCTGGTATCAGAGCAGAGGCTATATAGGTGAAGCACGGAGCCCGAGGAGACCGATAGGTGAGGCACAAATTTTGAGGAGGTCGAGGAGGCCCATAGGAGTGAGCTCACAGGTGAGGCACGAATCTTGAGGAGGTCAAGAGGGCCTACAACACATAAACTAAGGGAAGGTCGAGAGGGACCACAGTACATGAATCAAGGTGAGGTTGAGAGAGACCCACAAAGAACATGTAGATCAAGGAGCTAACCAGAGGTAGATACGTGGTGAGCAGACAACAAGGCAGACACATGGTGAGCAAAAAACAAGGTGGAAAAATGGGTAACTAGCGACGTGGCATGAGGTGATTGGCTCAGATAAAATGTAAAAGGATTATCACTGATTTCTTGAAGGCAATCAAGAAGCATAGTGCTTCTCTGTGCTTATAAAGCACAATATCCCCTCCACACAATGGATGTGGGATAAAGATTGTAATTTTTTATTTTAAATTGTCGTGTAGCCATGACAAGATAAAGGAGGTAAGCCTTCCTCACATCCTTGTTGGGCCACGCAACTCGACTAGCTCGAGGAGCTAGCCTTAAGATGCTCATCCCTAGGATGTCATAGGTTCAAAACCCGACGACTACGAAAGTTGCAATTTTTTTTTTGTATGGTATATACCCCGAATGTCTTGAAATAATAGTGTACTCTACCTAGGTTTCATTGGCGGTGGAATTCGAGTTGGCAAGGAAACTCTACATGAAATAAAGAAGTTGCGGGTTTGACTCCTACGAAGTTATAATGTTTTTTTAAAAGATTTTTTCTTTTTTCTTAAAAGTTTATTTTTTTATATATTAAAAAAAATATAACTTTATATTATATTTAATAAAATTAAATAATAATTGTTTTTTTAAATTTTATTTTATAAAGCAATTATATTTCTTTTATTAAATACAAATATAGATATTTTTTTGATATAATAAAATAGGAGAAAAAGAACATTGCCTAAGAGGCAATTTATGTAAGAGGACTCAAAGGTGGAAAATTGTGACAAAGCCTAAGAGGCTTAGTATTTTTCCTTGTAAGAGAGACAAAAGATCAAACTAAAATTTGTAAAGAGGCATTGATTATAAGACCAAGTGGTTGTTATGATGCCCTATGTGCACTTTTGGTAAGAGAAAATGCCAAAATTTTTGATGAAAAAGTGAGAGCTTATGGGCTACATACTGTATTTAATCAGTTGCAAAATGCAGTAATTGCACACCAGAGGCATTCGGACTCAGGGTACAAGGCAAACTCTGAAGATAACTCCTATGGAAGTCAATTTGAGCAATCTGAATCCATAGAAGTTGCACCACAAGAATCTGAATATACTCATTACAGTAATTCAATGGAAATCCTAGAACCAGAATCACTAGAGATAATATTGATCAGTGACGACAAAGAAGTAGCAGACAATTTCATGACTCAAGAAATAACAACACCACACCAAGAGGAACAAGCCATCAGTGATAGAGTGAATCAAGTCAGATTTGACTTAAATTTGTAATCTCTTATTTCTTCTTCTTTCTTCCTTCTTCTTTATTTGAAAAAAGCAGAGTGCTTTATTGTAACCAAGAAATAAAAGAGTGTTTTAGTAACTATGGCCTCACATAACAATCTACCAATTCTAGAGTTCAACGAGTATGACTACGAGTATTGTTCTATCAAAATGAAGACCTTACTCATATGAAAATGTTTTTGGGATATAATAGAAGAGGGTTTCACAAAACCCATAAATTGGGCTACATTGAGTACCACAGATAAGAAAACAAAGAAAGAAGCACAAAAGAGCAACTCTTTTGATCTTTATCATCTCCAAGCAGCATTGGAGAAAAGTATATTCCCTAGAATAGCTGCTTGTATAACTGCACAAGATGCATGGAAATATTTGAAAGACGAATTCCAGGGAAGTGATCAAGTGAAGCAAGTGAGGCTTCAAACACTAAAATGAGATATTGAAAATCTTAAAATGAAACAAGATGAAAAAGTAAGTGATTATTGTATCAAAGTGAAAGAAGTTGTTGATAAAATGGTTACACTTGGTGAGGAAATAAATCCTGAGATAATTGTAACAAAAGTGTTGCAAACACTTCCACAAATATGCAATCACATTGCCATAATAATAGAAGAGTCAAAAAATATTTCCACTTTAACATTTGATGCATTAATCAGATCGTTAATATCTCATGAAGAGAGATTACAGGAATCTCCTTCAACCAGCTATGGAGGTGATGATAAAGCCTTCACATCCAATGAAAATATTGGAAGAGGACATGGAAGAGATCAAGGAAGAGGCTAGCGAAGAGGAAGAGGCAAAGGCAACTACAGATGAGGCAATCAGAACATAGGAGACAACTTCAACAGAGGAGGCAATCAGAATAGAGGTGGAAACCAAAATAGAGGAGGAAATATAGGATGAAGTGGAAATCAAGGGTGAGGAAGTGATAAGTTTCCCCCCCCGCCCCCCCCGCGCCCCCCACCCCCCCCGCCCTATCGGGTTTTGTCCCGTTTACCCCCCCCCCCCCCCCCCCCCTCCCGCCCCCCCCCGGTTTTTCCCCCCCCCCCCCACCCCTTATGGCCCCCCCCCCCCCCCCCCCCCCCCCCCCCCCCCCCCCCCCCCCCCCCCCCCCCCCCTCCCCCCTCCCCCCCCCCCCCCCCCCCCCCCCCCCCCCCCCCCCCCCCCCCCCCCCCCCCCCCCCCCCCCCCCTTCTCCCCCCCCCGCCCCCCCCCCCCCCGCCCCCCCCCCCCCCCGCGCCCCCCCGTCCCCCCCGCCCGCCGCCCCCCCCCCCGCCCCCCCGCCCCCCCCCCGCGCCGGGGGCGGCCCGGGCCCGCCCCGCCGCCCCCCGCCCCCGCCCCGCCCCCCCGCCCCCCGCCCCCCCCCCCCCCCCCCCCCCCCGCCCCCCCCCCCCCCCCGCCCCCCCCCCCCCCCCCCCCCCCCCCCCCCCCCCCCCCCCCCCCCCCCCCCCCCCCCCCCCCCCCCCCCCCCCCCCCCCCGCCCCCCCGCCCGCCCCCCCCCCCCCCCGCGCCGCCCCCCCCCCCCCCCCCCGCCCCCCCCCCCCCCCCCCCCCCCCGCCCCCCCCCCCCCCCCCCCCCCCCCCCCCCCCGCCCGCCCCGCCCCCCCCCCCCCCCCCCCCCCCCCCCCCCCGCCCCCCCCCCCCCCCCCCCCCCCCCCCCCCCGCCCCCCCCCCCCCCCCCCCCCCGCCCCCCCGCCCCGCCGCCCCCCCGCCCCCCGCCCCCCCCGCCCCCGCCCCCCCCCCCCCCCCCCCTCCCCCCCGGCGCCCCCCCTCCCCCCCCCCCCCCCCCCCCCCCCCCCCCCCCCCCCCCCCCCCCCCCCGCCCGCCCCGCCCGCCCGCGCGCCCCCCCCCCCCCCCCCCTCTAAAATAGCTTGTTTTAATTATGGCAATCCAGGACACTTTGCTCATAACTGCTGGTCAAAATATTCTCAAGACAGCAGCAGTCAATATGGAAATTATGGAGAAGAAGATGATACCTCTAATCTTTTTCTATCATATGGACAATCAGAACAGAATCTAAATGACACATGTATTCTGGATACTGGTTTTTCAAACCATATGAGTGGTAAAGAAAATATATTTGCTACTCTAGATTCCACTTATAAATCCCACATCAAGTTAGGGGATGATAAAGTTTTGCAAGTCGAAGGTATTGAAACCATGGAAGTTCCAATGAAAGAAGAACTAAATAAATTGAATGACATCTACTACACTCCAAAGCTCCAACACAATCTGCTAAGCGTTGGGCAAATTATGGAGAATAATTACAAACTTGTTTTTGATGAAGGAAAATGTCTCATTCTTGATAAAAAAATTGTAATCGTGTCATCACATTGGTCCCAATGACCAAGAATTAGTTATTCCCTCTCAAATTTGGTGAGCTAGGGGGAGATCAACTTGCAAATGTAGCTATAGCAAATCCAATTGTGCTTTGGCACTTGCGATATGGTCACCTTAATTTTGCTAGCTTGAAATTGTTAACTTCTCAAGCTATGGTGATAGGACTTCCCAAAATCAATGAACAAAAGGAGGTCTGTGAAGGATGTGCTTTGGGAAAGCACTCAAGGTCAAAGTTTCCAAAAGGACAAGTGTGGAGAGCCAACTATCCACTTAAATTAGTGCATTTGGACATCTGTGGTCCAATGCAGATAAAGAGTATCAGAAACAATTCCTATTTTCTCACTTTCATAGATGATTTTTCTAGAATGTATTGGATTTTTTTCTAAAACATAAAGATGAAGCTTTTGATTGCTTTATAGATTTCAAAAACAATGTAGAGAAACAAAGTGAGTATTTTGTAAAATTTCTTAGAACAGATCGAGGAGGTGAGTACTCCTCAAAATAATTCTTGAAATATTGTAAAGCAAGTGGGATCAAAAGGCAATTCACTACTGCCTATACCCCACAATAGAATAGTTTGGCCAAGAGAAATAACCACACCATAGTTGATATGGTGAGAACAATGCTTTAGACTAAGCATCTAACTAATATGTACTGGGATGATGTTGTAATAACTAGTCTATACATTCTAAATAGAAGTCCAAATTCTAGATTAGATGGCATCACTCCTTATGAGGGGGGTGGTAAGGAAATAAAACCAATGTAAAGCACTTCAAAGTTTTTGGTTCATTAGCATACGCACACATTCCTTATGAGAAGAGGAAGAATATTGATCCAAAATTCAAGCTTGTATATTTGTAGGATATTGTGAGTCTACCAAAGCATATAGACTCTACAATCCCAAGACTCATAAAATTGTACTTTCTAGGGATGTAATTTTTGATGAAGGGGGAGAATGGGGTCATCAAAGAATTTTTTTTTATGATGAGTCCCAAGATGTAAGTTTTTCATAGGTAGAGCAGGTACACAAGGTGTCTCCCAAGAAAAGCAAAGGCATACCAACCCCTCCAAGCCCAAGCAGGAGTATTACATCAAGTACTTAAACTGCCACTCCAAGTCCTTCTCCACAGAGATCAGTAAGTTCTTCACCGATGGAAATTGACTCTCCATCAAGAGGTAAAATAAAATTACAACATCATCCATATTTTCAAATGTTGGATCAAAATTATGAGAAAAGATACACTAGAATCCAAGCTAGTGAAATGAATTTAGTTTTGCAAAAACTTGAAAATCTGCATATGTATGGGGATGATGACTCCCAATATCCTAAGGTATATATAGTTAATTATGCTTTATTAACTAGTGCACAACTAGAACCATCTAGCTATGAGAAGGCTTGTACTCAGAATGTATGGCAAGAAGCCATGAAAGAGGAAATAACCTCTATAAAAAATAATGATACTTGGGAGCTTGTAAAGCTTCCAAAAGGAAAAAAATGTGCTAGATGTAAATGGGTCTACAAGACCAAATACAATACTAATGGAAACATTGATAGGTACAAGGCGAAATTATTAGCAAAAGGTTTTAATAAAAAATTTGGCATTGACTATGAGGAAACCTTCGCTCCTGTTGCATGACAAGAGACAATCAGATCAGTTCTTTCCTTAACTTCTCATAAATGATGGAAAATTCAACACATGGATGTGAAAAGTGCTTTTATAAATGGATACTTGACCGAGGAGGTTTATGTTCAACAACCTAAAGGATTTCAAGAACAAGGAAAGGAGAACCTTCTTTATAAATTGAAAAAGGCACTTTATGACCTCAATCAAGCACCAAGATCTTGGTACTCACACATTGATGGCTATTTCAGTGAGTATGGATTCACTAGAAGCAAAAGTAAACCAACTATATACTACCTAAAGCATGAAGTAGATATTCTCATAGTTTGTTTGTATGTGGATGATCTAATATTTATGGGTAGTAACACTAAAATGAATATGGAGTTCAAAAACTCCATGATGAAGCAGTTTGAGATGAAAGATCTCGGTTTAATGAGATACTTCCTAGGCATGGAAGTGCATCAATAAAATAGGGGGATATTCATATGTCAACACAAGTATGCTCGAGACATGATCAAGAAATTTTCCATGGAGCAATGAATACCAGTTGAAACTCCAACTGGACATGGGATCCAATTGAGCAAGGATGACGGAGCACCAAAGGTTGACATGACCACTTACAGAAGCATGGTTGGGAGTCTGATGTTTCTCACCAACACAAGGCTTGATATTCAATATGTTGTTTCTCTAGTTTCAAGGTTTATGGCAAGTCCATATGAGTTGCATCTACAAGCAACTAAAATAATCTTAAGATATGTGAAGGGTACATTAGATTTTGGAATCCATTACCACAAATTTAATTCTGTTAAATTAGTTGTCTTCAGTGGCAGTGATTGGGGCAACAATATAGATGATAGGAAATCTACATCAGGGAACTATTTTAGTCTAGGGTCAGGACTAATCACATGGAGTTCCAAGAAGCAGATTGTTGTAGCATTGTCATCTATTGAGGCTGAGTATATAGCCATCACACATGCTAGTACTCAAGCCCTATGGTTAAGAAAAGTCCTTGAAGAAATTGGAGAAATTCAAAGTGGTCCAAATTGATTATATTGTAATAACATAAGTGCCATTCAATTGGCATACAATCCAATCCACCATAGCAGATCAAATAATTTTGATATGAAGTATCACTTCATCCGAGACATGGTGGAGCAGCATATAGTTGAGCTTAAATATTATAGCACTTTGGATAACATTGAAGATATCTTCACCAAAGGCATGGCTAAAGCTCAATATATAAAGTTGAGAGACTGTATAGTCAGTCCTCTCAACTTTAAGGGGGAGAATGTTGGAAGTTAAAAGGGTAAAAAAGTAAAAAAATTGTTTTACCACTGTAAGCTTTGGACCTTACCCTTTTTACCTCCTTGGATGACAATTGAGTCAGTAGGATTGAATGGCATGGACGACAGGGAGTTTGACTCCTAATCTCATTTTTCCTTTCCTCCTTATTTTTCTTCTTCCCTATTCTTTCTCCTAAGCTTTCTAGGTTCTGGTTAATAATATTTGTATTTAAGCATTGTAATCCTTTGAACTTAAGTTAATGCAATATGCGGTTAATAATAGGAAAATTAGCATCATATGATAACAAGTGTTAAAGAAATATAACACATTATTGAAAAATAAATCATTGCAAAACTGAATGAGCGAATGGTAAATGAAGGGTTTTTGGAAATTTTAAATATTTATTGAAACTCATATAAGAAGGGTCAGACAATATTGGAAGCAAGTGCACATTGGAAACTCAATTTTGTGGAAGAGCATCTCCTCCCTAGTTGTTGTACTGCAGAAATTTCACCCATTGTAACCATTGAAGGAAGGTATTTTGCAAGAGTATTAATTCAATATTTTTAGTTTTGATAATATATTAGAATTTTTTAATAATTTATATGCATACGGATGGTATAATTTATTTATTTATTTTAATATATTGTGTTATTACCTTAGAAGATTTCATCACATTAAATTTTAGATTGCATGAAGACGGGACAAATTAATGTTGGTTTAAGTTCAAAATATTTGTTTATGCAGATTCAGGATGAGATTTTAAAGTTATGGTGACTTGTTTTTACTTTATTTATTTTTCTAACCCTATAATTTTATTACTTTTTGTTAAAGCTTCATCAAATATAAAAAAAAATCAAACCCCCCCCCAAAAAAAAAAATATGTTGGTTTCAAGAATCAAAATTCAAATTTTTGTTTTTCATAAATTCACACTTTTAAATGAAAATTTATATTTTTAAGCTTTGCATAGTCTTTAAATAATCATTTAATTTCATTTTACGTAAAATTGAAATTTCAATTAATTTTAAATTTTTATTAAAGTGAATAATTAATATGATGTTCCAAAGTTGTTATATTGCAAAGTTAGATTCAATCATTTCATTTTCATTCTCAAGCAAATATTAACAATCAAAGATAAAATTTGATTAACAATCGAAGATAAAATTTGATTAACAATCAAAGATTAAATTTGGTTAACAATCAAAGATAAAATTTGATTAACAATCAAATTTTATCTTTGATTAACAATCGAAGATAAAATTTAAGTAACAATTCGAGATAAAATTTGATTAACAATTTGAGATAAAATTAATTAAAATCAAAATTTCAAAGGTTAATTCAAATATTCATCAAATTTCAAAGGTTTTTAGTTGATCAATAATTTCACATTTTCATAAATTTCATGAACAACAAAATCATTACAAATAAAATCAACCAAAACAGGCCCCTTGTTAACATGCATATGCAACATTGAGGTATCCAATTAATTTTTGGCATTTGATAGTTTTCACTAAGCATTGCAAATAAATTAACACATTAAATAGAACCTTGGAGAAATAACAAATATTTCATTGCAAGAGAGGATATCTGACCATAATCCTGACTGTGAATATATTCTTGTGATTGGTCAAAAATATCACTCAACATAATTGGTGCTAGAAGGAGGGCTTGAACTTGAAGGTGTTTGATTTGATTTACGAATTTTTTTGTTTCAAGTGGTTCACATTTTTTGTTGGAAATTCTCTAATTTATGATGCATTGATGCTAACTTTTTACAAATTTGAGAATATTCCTTATTGTTATGGTTTAATTGATGCCTTATAATAAAAATGTTGATTTATCAGTTAAACATTTGAAAACTAAAAGTCTTTTCATTTCAAGAGCATTATATGCTTGTTGTTTTCATTATCAAATCTAGAATCCAAAGTCATAATCACAAGATATAAAGCTTTTGAGAACACTATTTATCATAGTATTTCTCCTACAAGGAGGATCATAAGGTCTAAGAGTCAAATGATTATTATTCCACCTAGTGGCAGTTCATCTCTACCCATCATCCCATTTGTTCCCCCACAAAAAGCTCCAATGGTTGGAATTGCAACTTGTTTAGGAGCTCATAGTAGTCCTTTAAATATTGTTGGAGTAGCCCATGACATTCACAAAAATGTAGAAATATTTTACGTATATATAACATGATGGAATTACAATTGTTGAAGAGTATATTCAAGCTTACAAGGATACCTTGATTAGACTGCAAGTTGAACATGAGGATGTTGCTTATAGAATGTTTTCTCTCACCTTATATGAAATGGCACATGATTGGCACATTAGTTTACCTATCAATTCCATTATATCTTGGGCCAAGTTGGAAATAACTTTTGTGAATCAATTTAGGCTACCCATAGATCCTACTCTAATCTATCATCAATTTGCATTATCCAAGAGAGAGCCTAATGAACCTATGAGATTGTTCAATACTCATTTCCATAATTTTTATAACATGTTAGTTGCTCCTTATAATCTTCAGGTAGTTTCTACCATATAGATGTACTTTAGGACAGTAGACCCTTTAACATCTATGCTTGTAAGAAGAGCTCCTCAAATTACTACACTTCCCATGGAATATAGTGAGGGTTTTAATGTAGAACAACGATAGGATAGTTGCCTTCCATATGATAGCCAAGTTTTTATAATCAAGTGCCTATAAAAATAATACTTTGTCTCAAAAAATACCTATGTTGAATGCCATGTCATTCAATAATTTTAATTTGACATACAATCCACCTACCACACCCACTTATCTTACCACTATGCTATATTTAGAAAATTAATTCACCACTCATAAAATGGTTGAAAATAATTCTCAAATCATGCCTACCTTATTTAATACAACACCCACTCCAAATGCTTCAACATTTCATCAAAACAATACAACATTTCCATAGGTTTTCCAAAATCAAAGTTTGCTGAATTTTCAAAATCCCATTGCCACTACAAGTAACACAACCAATAAAACTAATATAGGATAAAATAATGAACCTAATTATTAGGTAAACGACCTACAAAGGGTTATCCAAAAACTCAGTAGTGACATGGTTCAAATATAGAAAAAATTACCTCAAAATTCTCATCAAAATAAAAATTTTTAGTTTTTAAAGAAAACAATGTAATACTCGTTCGAAAAATGGAGGAGTACCTAATCCCATTGTTAATTAGAACAATGCTACCACAAGTTCTAAAAAAACCAGAACTATTGTTAATATTTCAAATTTAGCTTTAAAAAATTGGTGTAGGTTACATTCAGTGGCACAACATAGTGAGAATGAGTGTCCTGAATTCAAAACAACACTAGATATTCTACAAAAGGAGATAGACAACATGGAAATAGTTCCAAATGAAGATCCTTCCCAACAAGCTAGCACTAGAAAAGGTAAAGATTCAACACTAGTTGTTGAAACATTTGAATCAATTAGAGAAGATGAAGAAAGGTATGATGGGTTTATAGAAGAGGAATTTCAAGCTTTTAGACAATTTAAAAAGACAATCATAATTACAAGCTCAGGAGTATGACTAAAGCTCCATTTACTTCTTATGCTCCCCCAAATGATACCATCATTCCTCTTGATACACGGGCTAGCAAAAATCCCATACCTCTATCTAAAGTTAATTTTACACAACTACCACATGATAAAATTGTATATAATATTATGGAGGATTTAAAGAAAATAAAAGTGAATATATCTTTATTTGATATTGCAAAGTTGACTAATCAACAAGAATTTTTTATGTAGGATTTTCATAATAAAAGAAAAAATTAATCTCCAAAATCCATGGATACACAATTTGCCTCATGAAGAGACAAAGGATAAGCTCCTCCCTTTCTTTTGATCATAAGAATTGCTAAAAGAAATCTACACAATTGTCTTGTTGATTCAGGAGCATTTGGTAATATCAAGCGTCACATTGTTTGTCAAAAATTTAGTTTGAAATCCATCACTTCTAATAGGATAGTTGTGCAAATGGATAAATCTAAATTTAATATGGTTGGAATGCTTAATAATATTCACATACAACTAGCCTCAAAACCTAGGATACAACAATATATTGATATACATGTTGTAGATATACCTAATAGATATGGAATGTTGTTGAGAAAATATTGGTCTAGGAACTTAAATAGATACATAGCCACAAATTGTTCACATATGTGGTTACCATGGAAGGGTGTTGCTAAAAAAATTAGAGTTGAAATAGAACCTAGACTCAAGGATTTGATTACTGAATATAAAAAAATTAATAAAATTATTTACAATGATTCTGAGTTAGGTGCCTACACTTTGGAAACAAAATTGGATGTTGGTGAATTTAAAAATGAAATATCATCTATTAATCCAATTAAGGATGAAAATCTTGTTTGGATGCTTAAATTTGATGGATCTAAATCTAAACAAGATAGTGGAGTTGGTGTGGAATTTATTAGTCCTAAAGGCAAGTCATCTCTAGTAGCTTATAGATTACAATTTCCTTGCACTTGTAACATTGCAGAATATGAGGCTTTAATATTCAATTTGTAGTTAGCCTTAAAGAAAAACATTAAATATTTGAAAGTTCTAGGAGATTCAGAATTGATCGTTAAACAGGTGAAATGTCAATACACGTGCCATGATAAAAGGCTAATTATTATTTTTTTATTTGTGGAAAACATCCCAAAAGGGATGCCACTTTTGGGTAAGACCCAAGGAGGCAGGGGTATCCATTACACCAAAAACACCCAGGACTCGAACCTGGCCTACGACCTTTGACATACTCAAGGAGTAAACAAACACACAAACCAATTTAAAAATAAGTAAATAATAAAAAATTAATAAAATAAAATAAAAAACATGCTCCTTGAGTGTGTCAAAAAAAAAAAGCACAACCAAACACACACGCAATAAGATAAAAGAAACCACAACATGAACTACATAGAAAAACACAAGAACCACATAACAAAACACAAACAAGACAAAAATAATAGAACACTACAAAGACATAACCCAAAAAAATAAGAAAAATAAACACAAACAAAACCTAAAATATTAAAAAAATAAAATAAAAATAAAAATAAAAAACAACCAACAACAGACAATAAACAAAAACAAAAAACATAGAAAACACTTACACAAAAAAACACGATTTAACACAAACAAAGAGAAACACAAGAACAAGAATGACAAAAACACAATAACTATAACAAAAAACATAAAAAAACACAAAACAACAAAAACACAAGAACAACAAAAACACAAGAACAACAAAAAAACAAAACAAAAGAACATACACACCTTAAAAAACTAAAAAAAAAATTGAACATAACAATGACTTATCTAGACCAGAAGACTATTAAGGCAAGAAACAACAAAGGAAACAAAATAAAGAAAAGAGTGAGCTAGGGAACTAAAAAAAGCTGAATGAACCAAAGAGAAGCAAAAAAAAGCAAGAAGAAACTAGGTACCTTCAGAACTTGAGCCATCCAAAGAAATGATAGAAAGAAGACCTTCCCTAATTTGTGAAGTCCACTATCTAGGAGGGTGGCCATAACAAGTAATATCACCTTCATCCAAAGCCCAATTAGCTAAAGCATCAACACTCTTGTTTGATATTTGACCACATGATTGTAATAAAATTTTAAAAATCCCATCTGGATTAATTGAATCTTCTCAATAATTCTTTTTATTCTCCAATAGACCTTATGATTCTTGTAAGGAGTCTTCAAAATATTAATCATAAGTTGAGAGTCAGACTTAACTAACACATTTTCCCATCCAACCTTAGTAGCCTCCTAAAGGCCTCTAAGGATACCATATCCCTCAACAAGGTTATTAAAAAGAATACCCAAATTCTCAGCAAAAGTAAAAACCAGGGAGCCATCTGAAAGTCTACCAATTCCTCCCACACTGGCTTTTCCAGGGTTCCCTCTAGAGGCTCCACCAGTATTGAAATTTCCAAAATCCTTAGGAGGAGGTTGCAAATTTCTTGTCCTATCCATCTTACTAATACTCACATTCCATTTAAGTTGGTTTCCCTTAGAATATTTAATCTTCAATATTTGCATCACTTGATACCATCTTTGGTGGGAGTTTTGGGAGTGATTAAGAAGTTGATAGACTAATTCAACTAATTTGGCTATGTTATTTTGCTAAATATAGTGAATATCCTTTCTATCTTGATTAAAAATTTAGTTGTTCCTTTCAATCCAAATATTCCAAAGAAGAATGGTAGAACCCATCCAAACTAACTGCCTAATAAAATGATCAAAACCCTCTTGATTAGGCCAACACCTCCAAAGATGTTCAAAAGTAAAAAATTGGACCACTGTAAGCCAAGTAAAGTGGTCATTCTCCTCCATAGGTCAGAGGCTAAAGTAAACTCAATAAAAATATGGTTGAGAGTTTCCACATTCTCTTCACACATCTCACATCTAAAAGGGCCATGAAAACCATGCTTCATAAGTTGCTCACCAGTAAGCACCCTACGATGCAATAAAATCCAATTAAAAAACCTCACCTTAGGTCAGAGCTTTTGAGCCCATAATTGAGAAAATATGTCAAAATAATGGTTGGGATTATTATGGCATAAGGTCAAATAACCTTGAGCAACTGAATACTCACCCTTAGTAGTGTTGTTCCATCCAAAACAATATTTTTCATGGTACCAAGAGAGAGATCTCTTATGAAGGATGCCTTGGATATCTTGTCTTTGTCTTTCTAGGATTTGAATAGGTTAGTCCTCAATAGGGATCCAATATCTACCAACCTTTGAATTACCAGTATGGTATCGATAGTAATTAGCCATCTTTATCCAATGATGAGGAAACTTAGACCTAGGGGCTAATTATTTTTAGACCTAGGATAAATTCATTAGGACTTAGTAAGTAGAATAATCAACGTGAGTTGTTTGTTTCCTCCGTTGAATGGTCTAGGTCTAGGTGTTTTTATTTTTGGCATTGTAGGGCTTACATCTTTAGCCTTTCCGAACTTGTGTATGTAAATCCTTGGAGCCGTTCATGATTTCCAGGATTACGGTTTTCATTTTGGACTTATTTAAGTCCTAAGTTTGCAAATAATAGTTAGCTTCATTTTATTCCATATCATTGGTATCAGAGCGAGTTAATTTTGGAGGTTTTGGGTTATTTCCAACCTCCATAGTGAACTCCACCACCTGTTCCAGTTGAAGCTCAGGGAAAATTCCATAATTTTTACTGCCATTCTTGCAAAAAAATTGCTGCCAATTTCCATTTTTGTTGAGAAAATTTGCTGATAAATTTTGCTGCAAGAAATTATCGTCAATGACAACTCTTGAAAGCAAATAACTTTTTGGTAGGATTGATTAAAATTTAAAAAAAAAAATTGTTTTTGACATGCGACGACTGCGTCGGATATCTATGATTTTCACAGCACCTCTCGTCATTCCTTTCAGACGCCATGATAGCATCCACATTTTTTGATGCCACCTATGTCTCACGCCACCACTGTTCGACCACTCTGGCACCTGCATCTCAAGTCGTCGCTGGATGCATTTCCCTGTGACCAATGGACGCGAAGGTGTGTTTGCTGAACCCATCAGGGCGTGATCATGTTGCTCAAACAGGGTGGGAGAGTAATCATGTGAAGACAGAGTAATCGCTCCATCAAGGCGGTAGAGCGTGTCGAGGCAGCACAACCAACCCCGTGATCGAATCCGATGATGTAGCTATCTGCGATAGAGCGTATCAAAGACCCTACAAACTTTGACAATGGATGTTCCTTCCATGATGACGGTCGACGCTATTTGGACAAAACACTGGTCTTCCAATGCCCTGTGCTGCCAGTGACCCTGCAAAATCTGACATAGTCAGTTTTGTTATGGGGAATCAGAGGTGGTACGGGAAGATCTGTTGACACCCTGTTGGAAGTAATTTAACCTGTTTATGTTGCAAATTATGGGACGACGCACAACCATTTCATCTTCTACAATTTTTGATAACGGAATCTGCTCTATGGCCCTATGCTACGGCTTCTCTCCATTGACAAAGACATATCCAACACGTGTAGATGGTTACTGTAAGCCTTTCGTGGCTTATCTGGGTTTACTTGACCTTGTTGTTGCAAGTTGTGCGAGTGCCAGTTGTGTTCGGGCTGATGAAAGAGTGGAGCAATGAAATAGATGCCAGAAATTCATCCCACCTGATCGCAGGTCATCCAAAAAGATTCAGGCTACAGTTTAATTGAAAAGATATTAGCATTACCTTTATTTTATTCACATAGGGGGGCCACTTCTATTAAAAAAAAAAAAAGGAATATTCAATTAAAATATATATATATATTGTCTTTATTCACAGGTCAAATTTTGACTATTTTTAAAAGACATTATGCAAGCATAATTTTGCACCATTTTGCAAATATTCTTTTGCCCTTCCCTGTGTTAATTTGCAATTTTTGCAAATTCAATTGGGCAAATTTTCTTTTGCACTTTTGTAACTTTGTCTTTTTGTGACAATTTTTGCTAGCGATCACTCGGGGTCAAATGGCTTCTGAATTAGCCGATAAATTGGCTCAAGTAACCCAACTTGTCAGCATTTTGGTTGATAAGGTTACTTCTAATGAAGTCCAACAACAATGTGAGGTTCCCATTTACACTGGTTCGCGAGATCCAGAGGTCCTCAACAGTTGGATTTTGGACATGGATAGTTGGTTTGAGTATACCAAGATAGCAAAGGATCAGCAAGTTAACTTTGCTAAGTTGAAGCTTTCTGGCATTGCCAAGGTCCTTGTCACTGATCGACAATGGACCCAAAATCCCATTGATACGTGGGATGAATTGCAAAGAGTTTTGAAGAATAATTTTTATCCTTCAAACTATGCCACTGAGCTTGAGATCAAGTGGCTTCGTCTTCGACAAACCTCCAATATGACTGTTCATGATTATATTTTTCAATTTAACAAGTTGCAGATTTTGAATTCTATACAGGATAATGCAGCACAACTTGTTAAAAAATTCAAAAGTGGCTTGCAAGAACCCATTTACAGGAAGATGAAATACAAGTTGATTGTAAACATTGACATGGCTTTCAATCAAGCCCTTCTTGCTGAGGAGGAAATGAGGGAGCAATCACGTGGGACTCACTCTTCTATGTTGGGAGGAAATCAGAAGGCTTCTCCTCAACCTTCCAAGGGAGCTAAATATTCTTCTTCTCCTTCTCCCTCTTCTTCATCTTCCCCTTCTTCTTCTTCACAAAAATCTTCTTCTTCTAAGTCACCTTTGATTTGTAATTATTGTAAAAATCCAGGACATACTCAAAAGAGGTGTTTTAAGTTGCAAAATGTGAAGAAACAATCCCTAGTTGTAAAGCCTTCCAATGAGGACTCACAAGAAAGTCCCATTGAGGCTATAGGGGAATGTAAGCCTTATAAGGAATTGGTAGGGTTAAAAAAATTGACCCTTATGAATACTTCACAAGGTGATCACGAGAATTTTTTTGTGACTACGGTCCATCTCAGTGACACTTTTATGGTTGATTGTATAATCGATAGCAACTCGCAAAAAAATCTAATTGCGAGGTCCGTTGTTGACAAAATGAAGTTACCGATGAATCCCCATCCTCATCCTTATCCTTTGGGATGGAATGACAATGGGATTACATCCGACTTCACACACACTTGCACTGTGAATTTTGCTTTCAGTCATTCTTTTGTGGACTCGGTTGTGTGCTGTGTAACTCCAATGGATTGTTGTGGTTTGTTGCTTGGAAGACCCTATCAATACGATAGGAGGTATATACATGATGGGTACAAAAATACATACACTTTACATAAAGATAATAAAACTTTCATAATCAGAAGTACACAACAAACTCCACATAATTTGATGTTGAGTTGTAGACAAACACTCAAAGCTGTAAATCAAGCAAAGGAATTAGCACTCATCTTCATCAGACCAATTCAAGAAGAAAAGAAAGCACCTAAGCACACTAATAATAGGAGTTCTTCAGTTCATTCAATAGTTCAATCATTTTTTGATGTTTTTTAAGAACCCACAAGTCTTCATCCTAAAAGACAGATTAATCATAGTATTGAGATTGTTCCTGCATCTTCTCTTCCTAATTCTTCAATGTATAGACAATCAATAGTGCAAATGGAAGAAATTAAAAAGCAAATTCAAGCATTGTTGACTAAAGGGTTCATCAAACCTAGTACTTCCCCTTGTGCTTCTCCTATCTTGCTTGTGTTGAAGAAGGATGGCACATGGAGATTATGCATTGATTTCAGGGCACTCAATAAGATTACAATCAAGAACCGTTATCCACTTCCTCGCATTGATGATCTCTTGGACCAATTGCAAGGTGCAAAATTCTTCTCCAAAATTGATCTCAAAAGTGGGTATCATCAGGTGAGAATTCAAGCAGAAGACACTTGGAAAACAGCATTTAATACCAAAATAGGGCTCTTTGAGTGGCTTGTCATGCCCTTTGGCCTTACAAATGCTCTAGCTACATTCATGCGGCTGATGAATGAAGTATTCAAAGATTGTCTAGATCAATTTGTAATCATCTATTTGGATGACATTCTTATATATTCTTCTACTTGGGAGAATCATTTAGAACACTTGGAAACGGTTCTTCAAACTCTTCGTAAGAACCAATTGTATGCAAATTTTCCTAAGTGTACATTTGGGTAAACATTCATTGCCTATCTTGGGTTTGTAATTAGTGAAAAAGGTGTGCAAGTAGATCCTTCCAAAGTTGAAGTTATCTTCTCTTGGCCAACTCCTACTTTAGTTACAGAGTTAAGGAGTTTTCTTGGACTTGCTAATTTCTATCGCAATTTCATTGGAGGATATTCTTCTATTGTTGCACCTTTACACTATTTGATGAAGATCAAAATTTAGTTTCAATGGACAAAGGATCAACAAAAAGCCTTTGACACATTGAAACAGAAATTGAGTACTACACCAGTTCTTGTTCTTCCTGATTTTTCTCAACCATTTGAGATAGAAACTAATGCTTCGCAAGTTGCACTTGGAGCTGTGCTCATGCAGAATGGCCATCCAGTGGCCTATCATTTGAAAACATTTTTAGAGGCCAAGAAGAATTATTCTACATATGATAAGGAGTTCTATGCTTTGGTTCAAGCAATCAAGTATTGGAGGCATTATCTCTTGGTAAAAGAAACAATTGTTCATACAAATCACATGCCCCTTAAGTTTCTTCAATCTCAAACAAAAATTGAGGAAGCTAGGCACATGAAATGGGCATCGTACTTGCAACAATTCCATTTGGTAATCAAGTACAAGAAAGGACAAAAAAAATGCAGTGGCTGATTGTTTGAGTCATCCTCCCTCTACTCTTGTTTTGACAGTTGTCACTACATCCCATATTGGCTTCCAAACTTGGCCTACACAGTATCCTATGGATCCAGATTTTGGCAAAGTTTTCCACCAACTTTCCAATCCTTCTTCTTCAAATTTGAGAGCTCTTCAGGACTTTCATATTCAGGATGGAATGTTGTACAAATTGGACAAACTTTGTGTTCCTCATGGGAACAGGGAGTCTCTTCTGAAGAAGGCTCATTCCACACTCTATGGGGGACATTTTGGTAGGCAAAAAACTCTTCATCATCTTCAGCAGTTTTTATTTTGGCCACACATGCAAAGAGATGTTCTTTGCTTCTTGTGACAATGTGCAGTCTGTAATCGCTCCAAATCAGCCAATAGGACATTGGGAATGAGCATGCCATTGCCCATTCCTTATCATCTATGGGAAAGCATTTCCATGGATCTGTTGAGTGGTATTTTAACCCAATTGTGAATGTACACTCTTCCTTAGGATTTGGGCTCCAAATCCCTTCTTGCAAAGAAGTTAGACAAACAACTTCTCCAAGGTATCTGCTATATTAACATTTGCATATGTATATTAGTAATCTCAGATAAAGATATTCAATTTAAATGCTTGGAACACCTTAGTGATTGCATGTAACTGTTAACCACAAGGGGATGGATTTTTGGGCATGGCCAAATGCGGCTGAATGTAAAACCTGGAAATGTTATTAATGCAAGCTTTGTTTTCAGAAATTTAGACTTTGTTAGCAAGAAAGGATGAGAAATTTTTTTGCATGCTTCATTATAATTGCTTCATTTTTCCCCTTTCAGATTTCATATTTGTATGTGAAATTTATGCCATTGTTTTGGGTTATTTCATGTGAATGTCTGCAATCTGGAAATTACTTTAAACCTTAGAAGCCAGCACCTAGTTTACTTTGATTGTGTTTGTTTTGCAGGTCAAATAGGCTAGGTTGCATGCATGAAATCCTCACATATTCGGTTTTGCAGGATAGGGTGCTATCAAACTGAAGGAGCTTAGCATTTCTGCATTTTCAGAAAATAAGTTGACGCAAATTTTTAATTTTCTATGTTCCAAAATTTTAATTTCAGAATTTTTTGCAAATTTTTAGGCATTAAAATAAACATTTAAAAAATGTCAAAATCCAAAAATAATTGCACCATTGCATAGGTTATACTTCATACTTTCAATACGCACTTTGAAATTTCATTTTCGGAGTTGTTTATTTTAATGCCAAATCAGTAATTGAAATTTTCACAATTTCATTTTTCTCAAAACCAGCAAAAGGGGAAGAAAAACACTCCACAGCAGGCCCAGAACGGCTAATCACCCTCAACTTTGCAACCCCGCTCGTAGCGGTTTTCGACCCCTTTTGCTGGTTTTGAGAAAAACCAGAGATTCTGCTATTGTAAAATGAGATATATTTAATGCAGATCTTATTTCAAAAATTTGCATCTTATGGGCAAGAAAGGAGTCATTTTCTGCATGCAATATTAAATTCTTATTTTCCATTTTCAGATTTTAGGCTTGTAAATGTAGTTGATACAACTTTTCCTTGGTTGCTGCATGCGAATGCTTAAATCTGAAAACCTCATTCAAATCCTTAGGAACCAGCACTTAGCTTATCAGTATTGTGCATGTTTTGTATGTCCAATAGGTTAGGTTGCATGCATGGAAACCTCATATCTTCGGTTTTGTCGAAACAGGATAGCATCAGACTGAATGTGTTCTATTTTTAATTTTCTACATTTCTTTTTCATTTTATTTTATTTTCCTTGAAGGTTTAATTTATTTAAAAAGAACATTTAAAAATTACAAAATCTAAAAAAAGGCAATGAACAATCACTAAAGTTTCATGGTGAAATAAACCAACATTGCCCCTTGTTTACAGTTACTTGCAATCACTAAGGTGTTCCAAGCATTTAAATTGATTATCTTTATTTGAGATTACTAATACACAGTTGCAAATGCTAATACAACGGAGACCTTGGAGAAGTTGTTTGTTTGAATTATTTGCAAGAGGGGATTTGGAACCCAAATCCTAAGGGAGAGTGTACTTTCACAATTGGGTGAAAATACAACTCAACATTTTGGCGCTAGAAGGAGGGCCTGAATTGGTTTATTTCAGTGTGATTTAAATGTTATAGGGATTTAAATTTTGAATATTTCATGCCCTATTGGTTATTATATTTAGCCCTCTTTTAACAATACAACCTTGTACTGTCAAAATGAGGACATGAATTGCTATGCACTTTCCTAACGCTTTGATTGTTCATACAGGAATAATGTGATTTGATTTGATTTAAAAAAAAAAAGTAATAAATAAATAAAATAAAAAAATTGTTTTTTGGGTATTAAAGTTATATTATTTAAGATTCACTAATGGCTATGTTTTCACCGTGGATGACAGGTAGCCCATTGAACATACCAGGAGTTCAACATTATTTTCTCGTTGGTTTTGAGAGATGTCTTCCTCGATTTTTGTCTAATGGGACAAATACTGCAAGAGAACACATTCAAGCATTCAAATTTGTTGTGAATCACTTAACAATTTGATATGATGATGTGGTTTGTAAAATGTTCCCTTACACCTTGGACAAAGTGGCATATGATTGGTTTACAAGTCTGCCCTTAGGGTCTATCACTTCTTGGGCTCAGCTAGAGGCAGCATTTCTTAATCAATTCAACAAAGAGCAACTTGACCCAATCTGCATGTATCAGCAGTTTTTCACTATTAAAAAAGGACCAAGTGAAAATGTGAAGTCATTTTCTGAAAGGTTCTTTGGATTATATGCTCAATTAGTGACATGTTATGCTCTTTAAGAAGAAATGGCTCTCCAAATATATGTAAATTCTTTTGACCCACTCATTTCCACATATTTACGAGGGATTCCTCAAATCATGTCTTTGTCACAAGCCTATACTCAAGAAATGGCAATTGAGCAAAAATTGAGTTGTCAAAATTATGGTGTGGGTTTTGGATCATGTAATCTTCAATCATTTAATACCTCCTTTACCCACCCAATGATTTATCCACCTCAACCAAGTTCAAGTGTGAATCAATTTCAAAATCAACAATCATTCCCAAGCTTCAATCAATTTCAAAATCCTCAACCTACTATGCAAGATCAACCATATTTCTTAAGTATGAATCAACTTCAAAATACTCATCTTGATTCAAAAGATGTTTCTAAAATCAATTTTAATGATTTTCATAAGAGTATGATTTTAGGCAGGGAGGAGTACTAGATCCAACTAGTATTGAAACATGTGACAGATTGGAAACCCTTGACTCACCAAAATATGAATTCTATGAGGATGAATCTATTTCGGATGACACATTGGATGAAATTGTTGAAAATTATGGCCAAGAAAATTCACACCTTCCAAATTATATTAAATGTGAATCATGGGTTACACATGTGGATTATGATAACCTTATCAATTTGAATACAAGCAATAACCCAATTTTGTAAGTAATTGAACCATCTAAGAAAGGAGAACATAAATTTGATGAGAAACATGTCGATGAATTAAAAGATGATGAAGAAATAGTTGACCATCACAATTTGATTTTGAAAGATGATCATTATGATTCTTGGGAAGTGTATGCTCACTCCAAACCTTCTGATGAAATTTGTGTGCCTATTGATATGCAGGCTAATACAATTGCCCTTTCACATGAGGATATTACAAGTCCTGTACAATCTGAGAATGTTTTGGAAGAAGGGTTGAAACCTCATCAAAGGATGGAGAAGGATAATGATTTTACTACCATGGATGAAGAAGAAGAATCAATTGTTTTTGTTCCCCTTGAGGGGCAAGAAATCAAAAATCTTGATCCACCTATTGTTTCTACAATGTCTATGCCATATCAAAATGATGAAATCACAAAACCTAAGTGGTGTGGGTTTGATACTATTGATGATCCTAATGAAAATATGGATTTTGAGGTAACTCAATCCATTGATCAGGGAAAGGTGTCACGTGACACATATCTTGAAAAATTAGGCTCTTGTTTTGAAAAATATGGACGCATGTTTGATTGGGTGCCTAACTTTGGTGTTTTTGAATAGGTGTTGGATGATGAAGAAGACAATGAGGAAGAAGAAAAAGCTACCGACACCCATCAAGTTGTGGTAAATTCTAATCATGATGGGTTGAGTATGGGTGACAAGGTGAAATCTTTACCTTTGGTGATAGCTACAAAAATTTCAAGTGATGGATTACATGATGTCCCTTTGGATGCTAATGTCATTAATGATGAAATGTCAAATCTTGGTGATGTTTGTCAAGTTTTTATTGATTTTGATTGCTTCAAAATCTCAAAAAAAAATTTGAATTCAAGACTTTTAGAAATAGGCTCTGGTTTGCAATATCTCACATTTGAAAAGGAAAGCCTACTTCTAAATCATGAATGGAATGATGAAACTTGCTCTTTAAAGAATAGAAAAAATAAAATTGAATACCAACCATTGTCTAATCAATTTGATTTGAATCTCACCTATGATGTTGCTAATAGAACTAAATCAAATTGGTATGGTGAGCATGGCAAGTTGAAATTTGTTGCATTGCTTGGTTTGATCTTATTGTGGTTGGATTCCTACAACGTTTGGCATGTGTATTGTGACATATGTCTTTTGAAATGTTCTAATCATGTTTGGGATCTAGGAAAGTAATAGTCCAAGCTTGGCATCATCTTGTACTATATTGTATATAAATTTTGGTTTTGGTTTGGGTTTGTGTTTTCAAGTTTCATTTTGGGATTGCTATTTGGATTAGGATTTAAGTTGTGTGGTTGATTTCATTTGAGATGTTTAGTTTGTTTTGATAAAAAAAAAAAAAAAATGAGATGTCAACTTATGCCTAAAATCAGGAGAATATGAAACATTGGAATTATGTTGTAGAAAGCTCCACAAGTAACACAAACATTTAAATAATATCGTTTGAATCTTGTGATGCATGAAGTTGTTAGTTTTGCACATTATGGTAAATTAGATGATATATTCCAAAAGAAGCAGTGCATTCATATCTCATGTCATATTCCACATTGCATATACATGTCATCTCAGTTACATTTTCATTCCATGGGCAATTATTGAGAAGGTGTTGAATCCTCTTAGGGTTATGCTATAACATATATTAAAAGGATCCTAAGGTTGGGAACTGATGTCCGAACAATCTTGAACCAAGCACGTTCTATGCACATTAAAGAATATCTTGAGTAAAATGGTCAAAACCATACTTGGAAGAAAAGGTGAGACGAAAGGAATAGTCCATGTTTGTCCTATCATACAACATAATCCTTAAAAAAATGGTTTTTACCACTCCCCATAATGCTTAAAGCCTAAAATCAAAGTAGTAATGATAGGGTTAAATCCTTATCTCGCTTAGGTTGAGGATCCAATTCCCCAAAGCTCTAATTTGACCTTCATGGAGTAGTAAGGATAGGGCATAATTCTCATCTTACCTAGGTTGAGAATCCGATTCCCCAAAGCTTCCATATTTCATTTTATCATAAAACTTGGAAGGGAAGGATCGTACTATATGTCCTCTGTAAAGGATGGGTAGTCATCCCAAAAGTCCAATAAAAATAAATAAAATTAACTAATATTTCCCATTTCATCTTCATCTTGGATTGGAGGGGTCGTACTACATGTCCCTAGCAAGGATGGGTAGTCATCCCAAAGGTCCAAGAAATAAAAAATTAATATTTCCCATTTCATATTAATATTGGATTGGAGGGATCGTACTACATGAAGAACACAAGCTTATACTGAGGAGGGGGTGAACAGTATAAGACCTCTTTTTACTTTTTCCTTTATACTTCAAAACAGTAAAGCAATATATCCAAAGCAATATCAAAGCAATGCACAAAACCATCCACAAAGTGACACAACAATTTACATGGTTCATCCACAAAACTTTTCTCTAAAAGTTATCTCAAAGTTCTTTGGGAAACCTTCCCAATTACAATGTTTATGAGCCTCGGCTCAAAGGAGAAACCTTCCCCCAATCTGAATTTATGAGCCTCTGCTCAAAGGAGATACCTTCCCCTACCTCTGCTCTGGTGGTGATCCTCTAGAAGACCTCTGCCTCCGCTGCCCTTAGCAAATGGAACTCTATCCACAGAAGACACCTGTCTTCCCTGCTCTGGTTGGAGACCTCTCGTCCTCAACTCTATCACCTCAAAGCTGGTCCTCGAATTTGCACTAAACACAGTCCTTCGGTCTAGCACAAATGTCCTCGTCCTCTGTCTTTGATCGGCACCAAACACGAGTCCTTCGGTCCGGCACAAATCTGTCCTCGGGTTCTTCTCATAGAACCAATGCACCTCTGTCCTCAAGTTCTCCGATAGAACTATCAACCTCCACAAGTCCCCCCCAAGTCCCCAATGGACCTCTGTCCAAAACTCTGCTCACAAGTTTATCAAGAACACTTGCTTGGCATGAACCCACAAAGAGAATGGTTAGAGACCCAATGTGATTCATCAACCTCATAGAAGCATAAAGAGAATTGTTAGAGACTCAATATGTTCTATACTTAACTCCCAATCTCAATCTCAACTCAATCTCAAATCTCAAAAGAATAAGATAGATGTAGTATGCTTTTCTCAAGAACATGAAACACAACCCAACAATTGCCAACCATGCAATATCTCATATAACAATGATACTCATGTTCTTTCCAACAACCAATATCTTTTCTCAACCAATTAGGGCTTCAACAACAATGCTCAAAGACAAGGTTTAACCAACATCATTCAACTCAACATTAACCTTGAAGCATTCAACCAATCATCACAAGAAAAGGAAACAAGTAGAAATCCTTTTCCCTCCAAAGATATTTGAACAAAATAGCCACCAACACAATATCACCAAATGCAAAGAATAACTTGTTCAAATCAACTCAATGGAGTAAGCCCAATATCATGTATCAAGTAAAAGCAATAACTTGATCAAAACAACCTCTATGGAAGCAACTCATCCATCAATATCAAAACAGCCAACTAAGGGTTTCACCAACTCATAGCAAGTAGCAAGACTCACAACCATAAACCCTAGTGCACAATGCTTCCACTACCTCAAACCAGAATTATGCATTCACCAAAACTCTCATCAATGATAACAATGCATAAGTAGTCTTCAACAAACCAGAAAACTAGGACTTACACCCAACCAAAGGAAACCTTGTTGAATACCTTTTCACTCCAATCTTATTTCAGGAAAACATACACCAATCATACTCATAAGAAGAATGTGCCCATACCTTATTGAAGTGAAGGAACCCCTTTGGAAATCTGCCACCATCACAACATTCTTTTGCCAATCTTCACAAGGGTTAGTAGATCACAAAATAATCAACATTATTCCACCTTTCAATAATCATCACCAAAGCCTTTAATTGCACAACTCCCTTATCTCTCCTAAAACCACTTGTACCATAAAATAAAATAAATCACAACATTGCATAACCTTATAACTCCCAAAACCACTTATACCATAAAAGTAAATACCCTTATTACTCCTAATTAAACAAAATCCCTTTCTAATTTTCACAAAAATATACTCCTTATATCTCCCTAAACAACATACATACCCAAACCAAACACACTTTAATTTTCCAAAAAAAACCTTATACCTCTTAATTTTATACCAACCACTTCAAAAAAAATACTCCCCTTAACTTCCACAGATTCAACACACTATTTATTCACAACCCTTACCATCAAACACCACCCATACTATAACAAAACTATCACATTTGCTTCTTTATTTTATCCTCCTCAAAATGAAATACCTGTATATCATCGCATCACCAAACATGTCTTGTCATAATTTCCTTCCTATGAGTTTAATTCACTTCGATTAACATTCATTAAAAAGAAACCTTAGCACCTTGTCAAATATCCGACTTGCATCATACCATTATATCTTTATCTTCGAGCATGCTTCATCATATCCTTAAACTTCACACCAACCAAACTCCTGCCTTCCTCCTCGCATCCACCATTCGTCACCATTTTCTATCACCCCTCCTTCGTAGGCGCGACGAATCAAAATCCACGATTAATATTCAACACACACCTTTTTTATTAATGAATTCCATTGCCACATTTTATATGCACTTCGATGCATTACCAACATGTCGACATTTCAAACACGTCGGAAAATACTTTAATTTAATTTTAAAATATTAATTTAAATTTTAAATAAATAAAATTTAAACTAAATATTTAAAATTAAATATCTTCATCACCGGGGCACCTTTTTCAATGAAACGAAGAGCCAACTTGGGTTTTAAGAAAAACCCATTTCAAATCTGTTGTCCATGGTTTTAAATAAAACCTTTTATTTTGTCTGCCTTGGTTTTCACAAAAACCCTTCCGCTTCTTGACATCAATGACAACATCAACACTTGAGCAAAGGCAATGTACCCAATGTACCCAAAATTGCCAACAATCTCCCCCTTTGTCATTGATGGCAAAACTTTACTAAAAACACATCTTCAAGAGCCAAAACTGAAACCCACAACTGAGAATCTACCTTTGAAGTTTTGCTCCCCATGACTTGAAGCTTTCCTCTTCACTTGAAGCTCTCCCCCTTACTCATATCTCTCCCCCTTTGTCATCAATGGCAAAGGGCCACCTTTGGGGCTCGAAACTAAGAATGAGCCTCTTAGCTTAGTCCCTCCCCCACCTCCTGTTGAGGTGATTAATTCTGGGGTGGGAGTAAAACTCCCATTAGGCACTGATCATCATCAGCGTCTATAACTTCCTTGTCGGGCCTTCTCTTGAACTCTCTGTCCATATTCCTGTTCCTGTCATTGTTCTGATCCTTGGACCTGATCATGCCACTGTTCCTGTTCCTATACTTGGAATTTCAGCTCTACACTGTCTAGCTATGTGACCTTCATTGTTGCACTTGTAACAAGTAACAATGTTATTTCTTTGAGGCATACCTGTTCTTTGAATCCACCTGTTCTGACTAAACCTGTTCCTGTTGTTTGCCTTGCAATGAACTGCCTTGTGCCCAAACTGATTGCAAGAGTAGCAATACCCATAAAAGAAATCACCACTTCTAAAACTGTTATTTACCTTCTTCACCTGAGCCATGCAATGTACAACCATGTGACCAAACCTGTGACAAGCAAAACATCTGCCTTGAAACTTTCCTTTATTTGACTTCTCAGGTCCTGAAAACTTCTCCTTCTTCTCATTCCGAAATCTGTTTTCTGTTTCTATGCATCTATCATTCAAGGACTCATGATCTGAAATACTTTCCTCATTAGAACTCTCTTCCTTTTGGAATCTCTTACTAGACTCTCCAACTTGTTTCTTGTGAGGCTTAACAAAACCAAGACCTGTTTTATCTGTTGGATTTCTTTGACTTTGGATGAGAGACTTAACCTTTTTGGAGCTTTCTTGAAACCTGTACGGCTTATCCTTGTACTCTTTATTTTCCTCTTTCAACGAAGCCATTTTCTGTTCTAATTCACTATACTCAAGCACCTTAGATTCTAACTCATTCTTGAGTTCTTGTGCATTAGCCATAGAGACATCAAGACTTTCTATAAGTTCATCTCTCTCCATACAACATTCATCTAACTTATCCTTGAGTCTAGCATTCTTCTTTCTTTCCTTTTTCAAAACACTAAGAGCATTTGTAAGTTCACATTCAAGATCCTCTATTTGATTGCACTTTGAATTATCAAGGCCTTTTTCAGATTTCTTATCACTAGAGGTGCTACCCTTTTCAAAAACCATACATGCATCTTCCTTATCATTTTCTGAAGCATCCTCATACATACTAACAACCAATTCATTATTTGTGCAATCATCCTCAAGGTGACCAAAATTTCCACATCTAAGACATTTCATGATAATGAATCTATGTTTCGGTTCTTCCTCTTTTTTTGATATGAACAACATCTCATTTTCATTATCACTTGAAGAACTTTCACTATCACTGCTAGAACACTTACTTGCTTTGTCTAGGTAGAAGCTCTTCTTGTGCTTGTGAGAATACCTCTTTCCTTTATTGTTGTGCTCATCTTTGTTCTTCCTTTGATGCCTATGCCTTTCAGAATCCTTGCTCTTACAATCCTGTTTAACTTCATCACTTTCATCCTTGGCAACGGTGCAGTTAGTAGCATAATGACCAACCTTACCACAATTGAAACATCTCACGTTTTTCATATTTTTGTGCTTTCTAAAGAACTTGCCTTTCTTGCTTGTAATATGCCTCTTCATCACCGGAAGACTCATTACTCTCTTGAAGTTGTTTACCTTTGGAATTCTTGGTAGTCTTGAAAGTTGCCTCCTTCTTGACATCAACCTTCACTTGAGTTCTCAACTCAAATGTTGCAAGTATACTATGGAGCTCATATTTTTTCAACTTATCCAAATCTTTAGCTTCCTCAATAGCAGAAATATTTTCACTAAATCTATTAGGAAGAGATCTTAAAATCTTATCACAAACATCATTTTCAGCAAGCTCAAGACCTAAGTCTTTCATGGAGTTAACAACTTCATCCATACGAAGCATGTAGTCACTAATATTTTCATCATCATTCATTTTGAGTTGTTCAAACATACCTTTGAAGTGTCTCAACTTGGCCTTTCCGACATTTGTATCACCTGTATGAACCACCTTCAAGCTGATTCCACATTTCACTATCTGTCTTGCAGTGAATCACTTTGGTGAGATCTGCTTTCTGTAAGCCTTTCAGGATTGCATTCATTGCTTTTGAATTGCTGTGATGTAGGAGCCTTTCTTCTTTAGTATTAGGACCATGTTCAGGAATAGTGTACTCATCTTCAATCACTTCCCAAACCTCATTCCCAAGTGCCATTAGATGAACCTTCATCCTTGCACTCCAAAGACCAAAATCTGACCCATCAAGAATAGGTGTTGCATTGCCACTTGAATGATCCATTGTGTTCTTTACTAGCTTTTCCTTCAAGCTGTTAAACTTTTCGAAGGAACCTGCTCTGATACCAATTGAAGAACACAAGCTTATACTGAGAGGGGGGGGTGAACAGTATAAGACCTCTTTTTACTTTTTCCTTTATACTTCAAAACAGTAAAGCAATATATCCAAAGCAATATCAAAGCAATGCACAAAACCATCCACAAAGTGACACAACAATTTACATGGTTCATCCACAAAACTTTTCTCTAAAAGTTATCTCAAAGTTCTTTGGGAAACCTTCCCAATTACAATGTTTATGAGCCTCGGCTCAAAGGAGAAACCTTCCCCCAATCTGAATTTATGAGCCTCTACTCAAAGGAGATACCTTCCCCTACCTCTCGCTCTAGTTGGTGATCCTCTAGAAGACCTCTCGCCTCCGCTGCCCTTAGCAAATGGAACTCTATCCATAGAAGACACCTGTCTTCCCTGCTCTGCTGGAGACCTCTGTCCTCAACTCTATCACCTCAAAGCTGGTCCTCGAATTTGCACTAAACACGAGTCCTTCGGTCTAGCACAAATGTCCTCGTCCTCTGTCTTTGATCAGCACCAAACACAGTCCTTCGGTCTGGCACAAATCTGTCCTCAAGTTCTTCTCATAGAACCAATGCACCTCTGTCCTCAAGTTCTCTGATAGAACTATCAACCTTCACATCTCTAGTCCTCAAACTCTGCTCACAAGTTCATCAAGAACACTTGCTTGGCATGAACCCACAAAGAGAATTGTTAGAGACCCAATGTGATTCATCAACCTCATAGAAGCATAAAGAGAATTGTTAGAGACTCAATATGTTCTATACTTAACTCCCAATCTCAATCTCAACTCAATCTCAAATCTCAAAAGAATAAGATAGATGTAGTATGCTTTTCTCAAGAACATGAAACACAACCCAACAATTGCCAACCATGCAATATCTCATATAACAATGATACTCATGTTCTTTCCAACAACCAATATCTTTTCTCAACCAATTAGGGCTTCAACAACAATGCTCAAAGACAAGGTTTAACCAACATCATTCAACTCAACATTAACCTTGAAGCATTCAACCAATCATCACAAGAAAAGGAAACAAGTAGAAATCCTTTTCCCTCCAAAGATATTTGAACAAAACAGCCACCAACACAATATCACCAAATGCAAAGAATAACTTGTTCAAATCAACTCAATGGAGTAAGCCCAATATCATGTATCAAGTAAAGCAATAACTTGATCAACACAACCTCTATGGAAGCAACTCAACCATCAATATCAAAACAGCCAACTAAGGGTTTCACCAACTCAAAGCAAGTAGCAAGACTCACAAACATAAACCCTAGTGCACAATGCTTCCACTACCTCAAACCAGAATTATGCATTCACCAAAACTCTCATCAATGATAACAATGCATAAGTAGTCTTCAACAAACCAGAAAACAGATTTACTACACCCAACCAAAGGAAACCTTGTTGAATACCTTTTCACTCCAATCTTATTTCAGGAAAAACATACACCAATCATACTCATAAGAAGAATGTGCCCATACCTTATTGAAGTGAAGGAACCCCTTTGGAAATCTGCCACAATCACAACATTCTTTTGCCAATCTTCACAAGGGTTAGTAGATCACAAAATAATCAACATTATTCCACTTTTCAATAATCATCACCAAAGCCTTTAATTGCACAACTCCCTTATCTCTCCTAAAACCACTTGTACCATAAAATAAAATAAATCACAACATTGCATAACCTTATAACTCCCAAAACCACTTATACCATAAAATAAAATAAATCACAACTAACCATAACCCTTTCTAATTTTCACAAAAATTACCCTTATACTCCCTAAACAACATAATCAAACCAAACACACTTTAATTTTCAAACCTTATACCTCTTATTTTACCAACCACTTAAAAAAAATACTCCCAACTTTATAATTATCCCAATTCCAATCTTTATTCTCCTCTTTCCTCCTCGCACCAGACATTCTCACCAATTTGTCCATCACATGCCCTCCTTCCACGCGACGAATCAGAAATCCTCGATATAATATTCACACACACCTTTTTATTAATGAATTCCATTGCCACATTTTATATGCACTAAGATGCATTACAAACACGTCGGCATTTCCAAACACGTCGAAAAATACTTTAATTTAATTTTAAAATATTAATTTAAATTTTAAATAAATAAAATTTAAACTAAATATTTAAAATTAAATATCTTCATCATCGGGGCACCTTTTTCAATGAAACGAAGAGCCAACTTGGGTTTTAAGAAAAACCCATTTCAAATCTGTTGTCCATGGTTTTAAATAAAACCTTTTATTTTGTCTGCCTTGGTTTTCACAAAAACCCTTCCGCTTCTTGACATCAATGACAACATCAACACTTGAGCAAAGGCAATGTACCCAATGTACCCAAAATTGCCAACAATCTCCCCCTTTGTCATTGATGGCAAAACTTTACTAAAAACACATCTTCAAGAGCCAAAACTGAAACCCACAACTGAGAATCTACCTTTGAAGTTTTGCTCCCCCTGACTTGAAGCTTTCCTCTTCACTTGAAGCTCTCCCCCTTACTCATATCTCTCCCCCTTTGTCATCAATGGCAAAGGGCCACCTTTGGGGCTCGAGACTAAGAATGAGCCTCTTAGCTTAGTCCCTCCCCCACCTCCTGTTGAGGTGATTAATTCTGGGGTGGGAGTAAAACTCCCATTAGGCACTGATCATCATCAGCGTCTATAACTTCCTTGTCGGGCCTTCTCTTGAACTCTTTGTCCATATTCCTGTTCCTGTCATTGTTCTGATCCTTGGACCTGATCATGCCACTGTTCCTGTTCCTGTATTCTAGAATTTCAGCTCTACACTGTCTAGCTATGTGACCTTCATTGTTGCACTTGTAACAAGTAACAATGTTATTTCTTTGAGGCATACCTGTTCTTTGAATCCACCTGTTCTGACTAAACCTGTTCCTGTTGTTTGCCTTGCAATGAACTGCCTTGTGCCCAAACTGATTGCAAGAGTAGCAATACCCATAAAAGAAATCACCACTTCTGAAACTGTTATTTACCTTCTTCACCTGAGCCATGCAATGTACAGCCATGTGACCAAACCTGTGACAAGCAAAACATCTGCCTTGAAACTTTCCTTTATTTGACTTCTTAGGTCCTGAAAACTTCTCCTTCTTCTCATTTCGAAATCTGTTTTCTGTTTCTATGCATCTATCATTCAAGGACTCATGATCTGAAATACTTTCCTCATTAGAACTCTCTTCCTTTTGGAATCTCTTACTAGACTCTCCAACTTGTTTCTTGTGAGGCTTAACAAAACCAAGACCTGTTTTATCTGTTGGATTTCTTTGACTTTGGATGAGAGACTTAACCTTTTTGGAGCTTTCTTGAAACTTTGTACAGCTTATCCTTGTACTCTTTATTTTCCTCTTTCAAAGAAGCCATTTTCTGTTCTAATTCACTATACTCAAGCACCTTAGATTCTAACTCATTCTTGAGTTCTTGTGCATTAGCCATAGAGACATCAAGACTTTCTATAAGTTCATCTCTCTCCATACAACATTCATCTAACTTATCCTTGAGTCTAGCATTCTTCTTTCTTTCCTTTTTCAAAACACTAAGAGCATTTGTAAGTTCACATTCAAGATCCTCTATTTGATTGCACTTTGAATTATCAAGGCCTTTTTCAGATTTCTTATCACTAGAGGTGCTACCCTTTTCAAAAACCATACATGCATCTTCCTTATCATTTTCTGAAGCATCCTCATACATACTAACAACCAATTCATTATTTGTGCAATCATCCTCAAGGTGACCAAAATTTCCACATCTAAGACATTTCATGATAATGAATCTATGTTTCGGTTCTTCCTCTTTTTTTGATATGAACAACATCTCATTTTCATTATCACTTGAAGAACTTTCACTATCACTGCTAGAACACTTACTTGCTTTGTCTAGGTAGAAGCTCTTCTTGTGCTTGTGAGAATACCTCTTTCCTTTATTGTTGTGCTCATCTTTGTTCTTCCTTTGATGCCTATGCCTTTCAGAATCCTTGCTCTTACAATCCTGTTTATCTTCATCACTTTCATCCTTGGCAACAGTACAATTAGTAGCATAATGACCAAACTTTCCACAATTGAAACATCTCACGTTTTTCATATTTTTGTGCTTTCTAAAGAACTTGCCTTTCTTGTTGTAATATGCCTCTTCATCACCAGAAGACTCATCACTCTCTTGAAGTTGTTTACCTTTGGAATTCTTGGTAGTCTTGAAAGTTGCCTCCTTCTTGACATCAACCTTCACTTGAGTTCTCAACTCAAATGCTGCAAGTATACTATGGAGCTCATCTTTTTTCAACTTATCCAAATCTTTAGCTTCCTCAATAGCAGAAATATTTTCACTAAATCTATTAGGAAGAGATCTTAAAATCTTATCACAAACATCATTTTCAGCAAGCTCAAGACCTAAGTCTTTCATGGAGTTAACAACTTCATCCATACGAAGCATGTAGTCACTAATATTTTCATCATCATTCATTTTGAGTTGTTCAAACATACCTTTGAAGTGTCTCAACTTGGCCTTTCTGACATTTGTATCACCTGTATGAACCACCTTCAACTGATTCCACATTTCACTAGCTGTCTTGCAGTGAATCACTTTGGTGAGATCTGCTTTCTGTAAGCCTTTCAAGATTGCATTCATTGCTTTTGAATTGCTGTGATGTAGGAGCCTTTCTTCTTTAGTATTAGGACCATGTTCAAGAATAGTGTACTCATCTTCAATCACTTCCCAAACCTCATTCCCAAGTGCCATTAGATGAACCTTCATCCTTGCACTCCAAAGACCAAAATCTGACCCATCAAGAATAGGTGTTGCATTGCCACTTGAATGATCCATTGTGTTCTTTACTAGCTTTTCCTTCAAGCTGTTAAACTTTTCGAAGGGACCGACTTTGATACCAATTGAAGAACACAAGCTTATACTGAGAGGGGGGTGAACAGTATAAGACCTCTTTTTACTTTTTCCTTTATACTTCAAAACAGTAAAGCAATATATCCAAAGCAATATCAAAGCAATGCACAAAACCATCCACAAAGTGACACAACAATTTACATGGTTCATCCACAAAACTTTTCTCTAAAAGTTATCTCAAAGTTCTTTGGGAAACCTTCCCAATTACAATGTTTATGAGCCTCGGCTCAAAGGAGAAACCTTCCCCCAATCTGAATTTATGAGCCTCTGCTCAAAGGAGATACCTTCCCCTACCTCTGCTCTGGCTGGTGATCCTCTAGAAGACCTCTGCCTCCGCTGCCCTTAGCAAATGGAACTCTATCCACAGAAGACACCTGTCTTCCCTGCTCTGGCTGGAGACCTCTGTCCTCAACTCTATCACCTCAAAGCTGGTCCTCGAATTTGCACTAAACACAGTCCTTCGGTCTAGCACAAATGTCCTCGTCCTCTGTCTTTGATCAGCACCAAACACAGTCCTTCGATCTGGCACAAATCTGTCCTCAAGTTCTTCTCATAGAACCAATGCACCTCTGTCCTCAAGTTCTCTGATAGAACTATCAACCTCAGCTTCACAAGTCCTCCACCAAAAAATATACAAAAAAACAAAAAAAACCCCACCAAAAAAAACAAAAAAAAACCCCAACAAATCCCCAATGGAACCTGTCCAAAACCTGCTCACAAGTTTATCAAGAACACTTGCTTGGCATGAACCCACAAAGAGAATTGTTAGAGACCCAATGTGATTCATCCACCTCATAGAAGCATAAAGAGAATTGTTAGAGACTCAATATGTTCTATACTTAACTCCCAATCTCAATCTCAACTCAATCTCAAATCTCAAAAGAATAAGATAGATGTAGTATGCTTTTCTCAAGAACATGAAACACAACCCAACAATTGCCAACCATGCAATATCTCATATAACAATGATACTCATGTTCTTTCCAACAACCAATATCTTTTCTCAACCAATTAGGGCTTCAACAACAATGCTCAAAGACAAGGTTTAACCAACATCATTCAACTCAACATTAACCTTGAAGCATTCAACCAATCATCACAAGAAAAGGAAACAAGTAGAAATCCTTTTCCCTCCAAAGATATTTGAACAAAACAGCCACCAACACAATATCACCAAATGCAAAGAATAACTTGTTCAAATCAACTCAATGGAGTAAGCCCAATATCATGTATCAAGTAAAGCATTAACTTGATCAACACAACCACTATGGAAGCAACTCAACCATCAATATCAAAACAGCCAACTAAGGGTTTCACCAACTCAAAGCAAGTAGCAAGACTCACAAACATAAACCCTAGTGCACAATGCTTCCACTACCTCAAACCAGAATTATGCATTCACCAAAACTCTCATCAATGATAACAATGCATAAGTAGTCTTCAACAAACCAGAAACTAGATATACACCCAACCAAAGGAAACCTTGTTGAATACCTTTTCACTCCAATCTTATTTCAGGAAAAACATACACCAATCATACTCATAAGAAGAATGTGCCCATACCTTATTGAAGTGAAGGAACCCCTTTGGAAATCTGCCACAATCACAACATTCTTTTGCCAATCTTCACAAGGGTTAGTAGATCACAAAATAATCAACATTATTCCACCTTTCAATAATCATCACCAAAGCCTTTAATTGCACAACTCCCTTATCTCTCCTAAAACCACTTGTACCATAAAATAAAATAAATCACAACATTGCATAACCTTATAACTCCCAAAACCACTTATACCATAAAAATAAAATAATAACTCCTAATTATAACTATAACCCTTTCTAATTTTCCAAAAATATACCTTATATCTCCCCTAAACAACATACATACTCCCAAACCAAACACACTTTAATTTTCAAAAAAACCTTATACCTCTTAATTTTATACCAACCACTAAAAAAAAACATTCCATCTCCTAACCTTTCTTTATTTTCTCATGACGCATTATTGTTTATCTCAGAGCATGCTTCATTCATATTCTTAAACTTCACACCAACCAAACTCCTGCCTTCCTCCTTGCACGCACCATTCGTCCAACAAATTTGTCCATCAAATAACACCTCCTTCGACACGCACGAAATCAGAAATTCACAACCGATTAATATTCAACACACACCTTTTTTATTAATGAATTCCATTGCCACATTTTATATGCACTATGATGCATTACCAATACGTCGCATTCCAAACATGTCGAAAAATATTTTAATTTAATTTTAAAATATTAATTTAAATTTTAAATAAATAAAATTTAAACTAAATATTTAAAATTAAATATCTTCATCATCGGGGCACCTTTTTCAACGAAACGAAGAGCCAACTTGGGTTTTAAGAAAAACCCATTTCAAATCTGTTGTCCATGGTTTTAAATAAAACCTTTTATTTTGTCTGCCTTGGTTTTCACAAAAACCCTTCCGCTTCTTGACATCAATGACAACATCAACACTTGAGCAAAGGCAATGTACCCAATGTACCCAAAATTGCCAACAATCTCCCCCTTTGTCATTGATGGCAAAACTTTACTAAAAACACATCTTCAAGAGCCAAAACTGAAACCCACAACGAGAATCTACCTTTGAAGTTTTGCTCCCCATGACTTGAAGCTTTCCTCTTCACTTGAAGCTCTCCCCCTTACTCATATCTCTCCCCCTTTGTCATCAATGGCAAAGGGCCACCTTTGGGGCTCGGGACTAAGAATGAGCCTCTTAGCTTAGTCCCTCCCCCACCTCCTGATTGAGGTGATTAATTCTGGGGTGGGAGTAAAACTCCCATTAGGCACTGATCATCATCAGCGTCTATAACTTCCTTGTCGGGCCTTCTCTTGAACTCTTTGTCCATATTCCTGTTCCTGTCATTGTTCTGATCCTTGGACCTGATCATGCCACTGTTCCTATTCCTGTATTTTGGAATTTCAGCTCTACACTGTCTAGCTATGTGACCTTCATTGTTGCACTTGTAACAAGTAACAATGTTATTTCTTTGAGGCATACCTGTTCTTTGAATCCACCTGTTCTGACTAAACCTGTTCTTATTGTTTGCCTTGCAATGAACTGCCTTGTGCCCAAACTGATTGCAAGAGTAGCAATACCCATAAAAGAAATCACCACTTCTGAAACTGTTATTTACCTTCTTCACTTGAGCCATGCAATGTACAACCATGTGACCAAACCTGTGACAAGCAAAACATCTGCCTTGAAACTTTCCTTTATTTGACTTCTTAGGTCCTGAAAACTTCTCCTTCTTCTCATTCCGAAATCTGTTTTCTGTTTCTATGCATCTATCATTCAAGGACTCATGATCTGAAATACTTTCCTCATTAGAACTCTCTTCCTTTTGGAATCTCTTACTAGACTCTCCAACTTGTTTCTTGTGAGGCTTAACAAAACCAAGACCTGTTTTATCTGTTGGATTTCTTTGACTTTGGATGAGAGACTTAACCTTTTTGGAGCTTTCTTGAAACTTGTACCGCTTATCCTTGTACTCTTTATTTTCCTCTTTCAACGAAGCCATTTTCTGTTCTAATTCACTATACTCAAGCACCTTAGATTCTAACTCATTCTTGAGTTCTTGTGCATTAGCCATAGAGACATCAAGACTTTCTATAAGTTCATCTCTCTCCATACAACATTCATCTAACTTATCCTTGAGTCTAGCATTCTTCTTTCTTTCCTTTTTCAAAACACTAAGAGCATTTGTAAGTTCACATTCAAGATCTACTTCCTCTATTTGATTGCACTTTGAATTATCAAGGCCTTTTTCAGATTTCTTATCACTAGAGGTGCTACCCTTTTCAAAAACCATACATGCATCTTCCTTATCATTTTCTGAAGCATCCTCATACATACTAACAACCAATTCATTATTTGTGCAATCATCCTCAAGGTGACCAAAATTTCCACATCTAAGACATTTCATGATAATGAATCTATGTTTTGGTTCTTCCTCTTTTTCGGATATGAACAACATCTCATTTTCATTATCACTTGAAGAACTTTCACTATCACTACTAGAACACTTACTTGCTTTGTCTAGGTAGAAGCTCTTCTTGTGCTTGTGAGAATACCTCTTTCCTTTATTGTTGTGCTCATATTTGTTCTTCCTATGATGCCTATGCCTTTCAGAATCCTTGCTCTTACAATCCTGTTTAACTTCATCACTTTCATCCTTGGCAACAGTACAATTAGTAGCATAATGACCAAACTTTCCACAATTGAAACATCTCACGTTTTTCATATTTTTGTGCTTTCTAAAGAACTTGCCTTTCTTGCTTGTAATATGCCTCTTCATCACCAGAAGACTCATCACTCTCTTGAAGCTGTTTACCTTTGGAATTCTTGGTAGTCTTGAAAGCTGCCTCCTTCTTGACATCAACCTTCACTTGAGTTCTCAACTCAAATGCTGCAAGTATACTATGGAGCTCATATTTTTTCAACTTATCCAAATCTTTAGCTTCCTCAATAGCAGAAATATTTTCACTAAATCTATTAGGAAGAGATCTTAAAATCTTATCACAAACATCATTTTCAGCAAGCTCAAGACCTAAGTCTTTCATGGAGTTAACAACTTCATCCATACGAAGCATGTAGTCACTAATATTTTCATCATCATTCATTTTGAGTTGTTCAAACATACCTTTGAAGTGTCTCAACTTGGCCTTTCCGACATTTGCATCACCTGTATGAACCACCTTCAACTGATTCCACATTTCACTAGTCTGTCTTGCAGTGAATCACTTTGGTGAGATCTGCTTTCTGTAAGCCTTTCAAGATTGCATTCATTGCTTTTGAATTGTTGTGATGTAGGAGCCTTTCTTCTTTAGTATTAGGACCATGTTCAAGAATAGTGTACTCATCTTCAATCACTTCCCAAACCTCATTCCCAAGTGCCATTAGATGAACCTTCATCCTTGCACTCCAAAGACCAAAATCTGACCCATCAAGAATAGGTGTTGCATTGCCACTTGAATGATCCATTGTGTTCTTTACTAGCTTTTCCTTCAAGCTGTTAAACCTTTCGAAGGAACCGGCTCTGATACCAATTGAAGAACACAAGCTTATACTGAGAGGGGGGGTGAACAGTATAAGACCTCTTTTTACTTTTTCCTTTATACTTCAAAATAGTAAAGCAATATATCCAAAGCAATATCAAAGCAATGCACAAAACCATCCACAAAGTGACACAACAATTTACATGGTTCATCCACAAAACTTTTCTCTAAAAGTTATCTCAAAGTTCTTTGGGAAACCTTCCCAATTACAATGTTTATGAGCCTCGGCTCAAAGGAGAAACCTTCCCCCAATCTGAATTTATGAGCCTCTGCTCAAAGGAGATACCTTCCCCTACCTCTCCTCTGGCTGGTGATCCTCTAGAAGACCTCTGCCTCCGCTGCCCTTAGCAAATGGAACTCTATCCACAGAAGACACCTGTCTTCCCTGCTCTGGCTGGAGACCTCTGTCCTCAACTCTATCACCTCAAAGCTGGTCCTCGAATTTGCACTAAACACAGTCCTTCGGTCTAGCACAAATGTCCTCGTCCTCTGTCTTTGATCAGCACCAAACACAGTCCTTCGGTCCGGCACAAATTTGTCCTTAGGTTCTTCTCATAGAACCAATGCAAATCTGTCCTCAAGTTCTTTGATAGAACTATAAACCTCAACTTCACAAGTCCTCTTCTAAGAACCTTCCAAAAACCCCCAAAAACCCCCCCAGAGAACCCCAAAAAAACCCCCAATCCCCAATGGAACCTGTCCAAAACCTGCTCACAAGTTTATCAAGAAAACTTGCTTGGCATGAACCCACAAAGAGAATTGTTAGAGACCCAATGTGATTCATCAACCTCATAGAAGCATAAAGAGAATTGTTAGAGACTCAATATGTTCTATACTTAACTCCCAATCTCAATCTCAACTCAATCTCAAATCTCAAAAGAATAAGATAGATGTAGTATGCTTTTCTCAAGAACATGAAACACAACCCAACAATTGCCAACCATGCAATATCTCATATAACAATGATACTCATGTTCTTTCCAACAACCAATATCTTTTCTCAACCAATTAGGGCTTCAACAACAATGCTCAAAGACAAGGTTTAACCAACATCATTCAACTCAACATTAACCTTGAAGCATTCAACCAATCATCACAAGAAAAGGAAACAAGTAGAAATCCTTTTCCCTCCAAAGATATTTGAACAAAACAGCCACCAACACAATATCACCAAATGCAAAGAATAACTTGTTCAAATCAACTCAATGGAGTAAGCCCAATATCATGTATCAAGTAAAGCAATAACTTGATCAACACAACCTCTATGGAAGCAACTCATCCATCAATATCAAAACAGCCAACTAAGGGTTTCACCAACTCAAAGCAAGTAGCAAGACTCACAATCATAAACCCTAGTGCACAATGCTTCCACTACCTCAAACCAGAATTATGCATTCACCAAAACTCTCATCAATGATAACAATGCATAAGTAGTCTTCAAAAAAAACTAGGATTTACACCCAACCAAAGGAAACCTTGTTGAATACCTTTTCACTCCAATCTTATTTCAGGAAAAACATACACCAATCATACTCATAAGAAGAATGTGCCCATACCTTATTGAAGTGAAGGAACCCCTTTGGAAATCTGCCACCATCACAACATTCTTTTGCCAATCTTCACAAGGGTTAGTAGATCACAAAATAATCAACATTATTCCACCTTTCAATAATCATCACCAAAGCCTTTAATTGCACAACTCCCTTATCTCTCCTAAAACCACTTGTACCATAAAATAAAATAAATCACAACATTGCATAACCTTATAACTCCCAAAACCACTTATACCATAAAATAAATATAACCTTATAACTCCTAATTAAACAAAATCCCTTTCTAATTTTCACAAAAATATACCACCTTATATCTCCCACTAAAACAACATACATACTCAAACCAAACACACTTTAATTTTCAAAAAAACCTTATACCTCTTAATTTAACCAATTAAAAAAAATACAACTTAATAACAACTATTTATTCCACCACTTTTTACCTCCTCAAATAAAACATACTCCAACATAATTCCTTCCAATTAATCACTATTAAATTCTTATAATTTCATTTCTTCATTATATTTAAATTAATTCTATCTCTTAAAAAATTAATATCAACACACACCTTTTTCATATTAAATGAATTCCATAGCCACATTTTATATGCACTTTCAATGCATTACCAAATACGTCGGCATTTCAAAACACGTCGAAAAATATTTTAATTTAATTTTAAAATTTTAATTTAAATTTTAAATAAATAAAATTTAAACTAAATATTTAAAATTAAATATCTTCATCACCGGGGCACCTTTTTCAACGAAACGAAGAGCCAACTTGGGTTTTAAGAAAAACCCATTTCAAATATGTTGTCCATGGTTTTAAATAAAACCTTTTATTTTGTCTACCTTGGTTTTCACAAAAACCCTTCCGCTTCTTGACATCAATGACAACATCAACACTTGAGCAAAGGCAATGTACCCAATGTACCCAAAATTGCCAACAATCTCCCCCTTTGTCATTGATGGCAAACCTTTACTAAAAACACATCTTCAAGAGCCAAAACTGAAACCCACAATTGAGAATCTACCTTTGAAGTTTTGCTCCCCCTGACTTGAAGCTTTCCTCTTCACTTGAAGCTCTCCCCCTTACTCATATCTCTCCCCCTTTGTCATCAATGGCAAAGGGCCACCTTTGGGGCTCGAAACTAAGAATGAGCCTCTTAGCTTAGTCCCTCCCCCACCTCCTGTTGAGGTGATTAATTCTGGGGTGGGAGTAAAACTCCCATTAGGCACTGATCATCATCAGCGTCTATAACTTCCTTGCCGGGCCTTCTCTTGAACTCTCTGTCCATATTCCTGTTCCTTCATTGTTCATCATTGTTCTCCTTGATCCTTGGACCTGATCATGCCACTGTTCCTATTCCTGTATTCTGGAATTTCAGCTCTACACTGTCTAGCTATGTGACCTTCATTGTTGCACTTGTAACAAGTAACAATGTTATTTCTTTGAGGCATACCTGTTCTTTGAATCCACTTGTTCTGACTAAACCTGTTCCTATTGTTTGCCTTGCAATGAACTGCCTTGTGCCCAAACTGATTGCAAGAGTAGCAATACCCATAAAAGAAATCACCACTTCTAAAACTGTTATTTACCTTCTTCACTTGAGCCATGCAATGTACAACCATGTGACCAAACCTGTGACAAGCAAAACATCTCGCCTTGAAACTTTCCTTTATTTGACTTCTTAGGTCCTGAAAACTTCTCCTTCTTCTCATTCCGAAATCTATTTTCTGTTTCTATGCATCTATCATTCAAGGACTCATGATCTGAAATACTTTCCTCATTAGAACTCTCTTCCTTTTGGAATCTCTTACTAGACTCTCCAACTTGTTTCTTGTGAGGCTTAACAAAACCAAGACCTGTTTTATCTGTTGGATTTCTTTGACTTTGGATGAGAGACTTAACCTTTTTGGAGCTTTCTTGAAACCTGTACAGATTATCCTTGTACTCTTTATTTTCCTCTTTCAAAGAAGCCATTTTCTGTTCTAATTCACTATACTCAAGCACCTTAGATTCTAACTCATTCTTGAGTTCTTGTGCATTAGCCATAGAGACATCAAGACTTTCTATAAGTTCATCTCTCTCCATACAACATTCATCTAACTTATCCTTGAGTCTAGCATTCTTCTTTCTTTCCTTTTTCAAAACACTAAGAGCATTTGTAAGTTCACATTCAAGATCCTCTATTTGATTGCACTTTGAATTATCAAGGCCTTTTTCAGATTTCTTATCACTAGAGGTGCTACCCTTTTCAAAAACCATACATGCATCTTCCTTATCATTTTCTGAAGCATCCTCATACATACTAACAACCAATTCATTATTTGTGCAATCATCCTCAAGGTGACCAAAATTTCCACATCTAAGACATTTCATGATAATGAATCTATGTTTTGGTTCTTCCTCTTTTTCGGATATGAACAACATCTCATTTTCATTATCACTTGAAGAACTTTCACTATCACTGCTAGAACACTTACTTGCTTTGTCTAGGTAGAAGCTCTTCTTGTGCTTGTGAGAATACCTCTTTCCTTTATTGATGTGCTCATATTTGTTCTTCCTTTGATGCCTATGCCTTTCAGAATCCTTGCTCTTACAATCCTGTTTATCTTCATCACTTTCATCCTTGGCAACAGTACAGTTAGTAGCATAATGACCAAACTTTCCACAATTGAAACATCTCACATTTTTCATATTTTTGTGCTTTCTAAAGAACTTGCCTTTCTTCTTGTAATATGCCTCTTCATCACCAGAAGACTCATCACTCTCTTGAAGTTGTTTACCTTTGGAATTCTTGGTAGTCTTGAAAGCCGCCTCCTTCTTGACATCAACCTTCACTTGAGTTCTCAACTCAAATGCTTGCAAGTATACTATGGAGCTCATCTTTTTTCAACTTATCCAAATCTTTAGCTTCCTCAATAGCAGAAATATTTTCACTAAATCTATTAGGAAGAGATCTTAAAATCTTATCACAAACATCATTTTCAGCAAGCTCAAAACCTAAGTCTTTCATGGAGTTAACAACTTCATCCATACGAAGCATGTAGTCACTAATATTTTCATCATCATTCATTTTGAGTTGTTCAAACATACCTTTGAAGTGTCTCAACTTGGCCTTTCCGACATTTGTATCACCTGTATGAACCACCTTCAACTGATTCCACATTTCACTAGTTGTCTTGCAGTGAATCACTTTGGTGAGATCTGCTTTCTGTAAGCCTTTCAAGATTGCATTCATTGCTTTTGAATTGTTGTGATGTAGGAGCCTTTCTTCTTTAGTATTAGGACCATGTTCAGGAATAGTGTACTCATCTTCAATCACTTCCCAAACCTCATTCCCAAGTGCCATTAGATGAACCTTCATCCTTGCACTCCAAAGACCAAAATCTGATCCATCAAGAATAGGTGCTGCATTGCCACTTGAATGATCCATTGTGTTCTTTACTAGCTTTTCCTTCAAGCTGTTAAACTTTTCGAAGGAACCGGCTTTGATACCAATTGAAGAACACAAGCTTATACTGAGAGGGGGGTGAACAGTATAAGACCTCTTTTTACTTTTTCCTTTATACTTCAAAATAGTAAAGCAATATACCCAAAGCAATATCAAAGCAATGCACAAAACCATCCACAAAGTGACACAACAATTTACATGTTCATCCACAAAACTTTTCTCTAAAAGTTATCTCAAAGTTCTTTGGGAAACCTTCCCAATTACAATGTTTATGAGCCTCGGCTCAAAGGAGAAACCTTCCCCCAATCTGAATTTATGAGCCTCTGCTCAAAGGAGATACCTTCCCCTACCTCTGCTCTGGTTGGTGATCCTCTAGAAGACCTCTGCCTCCGCTGCCCTTAGCAAATGGAACTCTATCCACAGAAGACACCTGTCTTCCCTGCTCTGCTGGAGACCTCTGTCCTCAACTCTATCACCTCAAAGCTGGTCCTCGAATTTGCACTAAACACGAGTCCTTCGGTCTAGCACAAATGTCCTCGTCCTCTGTCTTTGATCAGCACCAAACACAGTCCTTCGGTCTGGCACAAATCTGTCCTCAGGTTCTTCTCATAGAACCAATGCACCTCTGTCCTCAAGTTCTCTGATAGAACTATCAACCTCAGCTTCACAAGTCCCCCCCCCAACCCCCCCCCCCACCCCCCCCCCCCCCCCCCCCAACCCCCCCCCAACCCCCCCCCCCCCCCCCCCCCCCCCCTCCCCAATGGACCTTTGTCCAAAACCTCGCTCACAAGTTCATCAAGAACACTTGCTTGGCATGAACCCACAAAGAGAATGGTTAGAGACCCAATGTGATTCATCCACCTCATAGAAGCATAAAGAGAATTGTTAGAGACTCAATATGTTCTATACTTAACTCCCAATCTCAATCTCAACTCAATCTCAAATCTCAAAAGAATAAGATAGATGTAGTATGCTTTTCTCAAGAACATGAAACACAACCCAACAATTGCCAACCATGCAATATCTCATATAACAATGATACTCATGTTCTTTCCAACAACCAATATCTTTTCTCAACCAATTAGGGCTTCAACAACAATGCTCAAAGACAAGGTTTAACCAACATCATTCAACTCAACATTAACCTTGAAGCATTCAACCAATCATCACAAGAAAAGGAAACAAGTAGAAATCCTTTTCCCTCCAAAGATATTTGAACAAAATAGCCACCAACACAATATCACCAAATGCAAAGAATAACTTGTTCAAATCAACTCAATGGAGTAAGCCCAATATCATGTATCAAGTAAAGCAATAACTTGATCAACACAACCACTATGGAAGCAACTCATCCATCAATATCAAAACAGCCAACTAAGGGTTTCACCAACTCAAAGCAAGTAGCAAGACTCACAAACATAAACCCTAGTGCACAATGCTTCCACTACCTCAAACCAGAATTATGCATTCACCAAAACTCTCATCAATGATAACAATGCATAAGTAGTCTTCAACAAACCAGAAACTAGGACTTACACCCAACCAAAGGAAACCTTGTTGAATACCTTTTCACTCCAATCTTATTTCAGGAAAAACATACACCAATCATACTCATAAGAAGAATGTGCCCATACCTTATTGAAGTGAAGGAACCCCTTTGGAAATCTGCCACAATCACAACATTCTTTTGCCAATCTTCACAAGGGTTAGTAGATCACAAAATAATCAACATTATTCCACCTTTCAATAATCATCACCAAAGCCTTTAATTGCACAACTCCCTTATCTCTCCTAAAACCACTTGTACCATAAAATAAAATAAATCACAACATTGCATAACCTTATAACTCCCAAAACCACTTATACCATAAAATAATACCCTTATTACTCCTAACTAAACAAAATCCCTTTCTAATTTTCACAAAAATATACTGCCTTATATCTCCCGTTAGAACAACATACATACTCCCAAACCAAACACACTTTAATTTTCCAAAAAAACCTTATACCTCTTAATTTATACCAACACTTAAAAAAAATACTCCATCTTAACTTGTTCAATATTTCAACCAACTATTTATTCACAACCCTCTCCACCCCACAAACAACCACATCTTTCTTTTATCCTCCTCAAAATCACTCAACACCCTCACCAACATGTCTTCTTATAATGTCCTTCCGATGATGTTTAATTCACTTCGATTAACATTCATTAAAAAAAACCTTCACATCTCAAATATCTAGCTTGCATCATACCATTATTGTTTATCTCCAGCATCTTCATTCATATCTTAAACTTCACACCAACCAAACTCCTCCTTCCTCCTCACCACCATTCATCCCTTCCATCACACCTCCTTCGCAGCGCAAACGAATCAAAATCCGCCATTAATATTCAACACACACCTTTTTTATTAATGAATTCCATAGCCACATTTTATATGCACTATGCAATGCATTACCAACACGTCGGCATTTTAAACACGTCGAAAAATATTTTAATTTAATTTTAAAATATTAATTTAAATTTTAAATAAATAAAATTTAAACTAAATATTTAAAATTAAATATCTTCATCACCGGGGCACCTTTTTCAACGAAACGAAGAGCCAACTTGGGTTTTAAGAAAAACCCATTTCAAATATGTTGTCCATGGTTTTAAATAAAACCTTTTATTTTGTCTGCCTTGGTTTTCACAAAAACCCTTCCGCTTCTTGACATCAATGACAACATCAACACTTGAGCAAAGGCAATGTACCCAATGTACCCAAAATTGCCAACAATCTCCCCCTTTGTCATTGATGGCAAACCTTTACTAAAAACACATCTTCAAGAGCCAAAACTGAAACCCACAACCGAGAATCTACCTTTGAAGTTTTGCTCCCCCTGACTTGAAGCTTTCCTCTTCACTTGAAGCTCTCCCCCTTACTCATATCTCTCCCCCTTTGTCATCAATGGCAAAGGGCCACCTTTGGGGCTCGGAACTAAGAATGAGCCTCTTAGCTTAGTCCCTCCCCCACCTCCTGATGAGGTGATTAATTCTGGGGTGGGAGTAAAACTCCCATTAGGCACTGATCATCATCAGCGTCTATAACTTCCTTGCCGGGCCTTCTCTTGAACTCTCTGTCCATATTCCTGTTCCTGTCATTGTTCTGATCCTTGGACCTGATCATGCCACTGTTCCTATTCCTGTATTCTGGAATTTCAGCTCTACACTGTCTAGCTATGTGACCTTCATTGTTGCACTTGTAACAAGTAACAATGTTATTTCTTTGAGGCATACCTGTTCTTTGAATCCACTTGTTCTGACTAAACCTGTTCCTATTGTTTGCCTTGCAATGAACTGCCTTGTGCCCAAACTGATTGCAAGAGTAGCAATACCCATAAAAGAAATCACCACTTCTGAAACTGTTATTTACCTTCTTCACCTGAGCCATGCAATGTACAGCCATGTGACCAAACCTGTGACAAGCAAAACATCTGCCTTGAAACTTTCCTTTATTTGACTTCTTAGGTCCTGAAAACTTCTCCTTCTTCTCATTCCGAAATCTATTTTCTGTTTCTATGCATCTATCATTCAAGGACTCATGATCTGAAATACTTTCCTCATTAGAACTCTCTTCCTTTTGGAATCTCTTACTAGACTCTCCAACTTGTTTCTTGTGAGGCTTAACAAAACCAAGACCTGTTTTATCTGTTGGATTTCTTTGACTTTGGATGAGAGACTTAACCTTTTTGGAGCTTTCTTGAAACCTGTCCGACTTATCCTTGTACTCTTTATTTTCCTCTTTCAAAGAAGCCATTTTCTGTTCTAATTCACTATACTCAAGCACCTTAGATTCTAACTCATTCTTGAGTTCTTGTGCATTAGCCATAGAGACATCAAGACTTTCTATAAGTTCATCTCTCTCCATACAACATTCATCTAACTTATCCTTGAGTCTAGCATTCTTCTTTCTTTCCTTTTTCAAAACACTAAGAGCATTTGTAAGTTCACATTCAAGATCCTCTATTTGATTGCACTTTGAATTATCAAGGCCTTTTTCAGATTTCTTATCACTAGAGGTGCTACCCTTTTCAAAAACCATACATGCATCTTCCTTATCATTTTCTGAAGCATCCTCATACATACTAACAACCAATTCATTATTTGTGCAATCATCCTCAAGGTGACCAAAATTTCCACATCTAAGACATTTCATGATAATGAATCTATGTTTTGGTTCTTCCTCTTTTTCTGATATGAACAACATCTCATTTTCATTATCACTTGAAGAACTTTCACTATCACTGCTAGAACACTTACTTGCTTTGTCTAGGTAGAAGCTCTTCTTGTGCTTGTGAGAATACCTCTTTCCTTTATTGTTGTGCTCATATTTGTTCTTCCTTTGATGCCTATGCCTTTCAGAATCCTTGCTCTTACAATCCTGTTTAACTTCATCACTTTCATCCTTGGCAACAGTACAATTAGTAGCATAATGACCAAACTTTCCACAATTGAAACATCTCACATTTTTCATATTTTTGTGCTTTCTAAAGAACTTGCCTTTCTTGCTGTAATATGCCTCTTCATCACCAGAAGACTCATCACTCTCTTGAAGTTGTTTACCTTTGGAATTCTTGGTAGTCTTGAAAGTTGCCTCCTTCTTGACATCAACCTTCACTTGAGTTCTCAACTCAAATGCTGCAAGTATACTATGGAGCTCATCTTTTTTCAACTTATCCAAATCTTTAGCTTCCTCAATAGCAGAAATATTTTCACTAAATCTATTAGGAAGAGATCTTAAAATCTTATCACAAACATCATTTTCAGCAAGCTCAAGACCTAAGTCTTTCATGGAGTTAACAACTTCATCCATACGAAGCATGTAGTCACTAATATTTTCATCATCATTCATTTTGAGTTGTTCAAACATACCTTTGAAGTGTCTCAACTTGGCCTTTCTGACATTTGTATCACCTGTATGAACCACCTTCAACTGATTCCACATTTCACTAGTTGTCTTGCAGTGAATCACTTTGGTGAGATCTGCTTTCTGTAAGCCTTTCAAGATTGCATTCATTGCTTTTGAATTGTTGTGATGTAGGAGCCTCTCTTCTTTAGTATTAGGACCATGTTCAAGAATAGTGTACTCATCTTCAATCACTTCCCAAACCTCATTCCCAAGTGCCATTAGATGAACCTTCATCCTTGCACTCCAAAGACCAAAATCTGACCCATCAAGAATAGGTGTTGCATTGCCACTTGAATGATCCATTGTGTTCTTTACTAGCTTTTCCTTCAAGCTATTAAACTTTTCGAAGGAACCGACTCTGATACCAATTGAAGAACACAAGCTTATACTGAGAGGGGGGGTGAACAGTATAAGACCTCTTTTTACTTTTTCCTTTATACTTCAAAATAGTAAAGCAATATACCCAAAGCAATATCAAAGCAATGCACAAAACCATCCACAAAGTGACACAACAATTTACATCCACAAAACTTTTCTCTAAAAGTTATCTCAAAGTTCTTTGGGAAACCTTCCCAATTACAATGTTTATGAGCCTCGGCTCAAAGGAGAAACCTTCCCCCAATCTGAATTTATGAGCCTCCTGCTCAAAGGAGATACCTTCCCCTACCTCTGCTCTGGCTGGTGATCCTCTAGAAGACCTCTGCCTCCGCTGCCCTTAGCAAATGGAACTCTATCCATAGAAGACACCTGTCTTCCCTGCTCTGGCTGGAGACCTCTGTCCTCAACTCTATCACCTCAAAGCTGGTCCTCGAATTTGCACTAAACACGAGTCCTTCGGTCTAGCACAAATGTCCTCGTCCTCTGTCTTTGATCAGCACCAAACACAGTCCTTCGGTCTGGCACAAATCTGTCCTCAGGTTCTTCTCATAGAACCAATGCACCTCTGTCCTCAAGTTCTCTGATAGAACTATCAACCTCACTTCACAATCCCCCCCCCAACCCCCCCCCCCCCCCCCCCACCCCCCCCCCCCCCCCCCCCCCCCCCCCCCCCCCCAATGGAACCTGTCCAAAACCTGCTCACAAGTTCATCAAGAACACTTGCTTGGCATGAACCCACAAAGAGAATGGTTAGAGACCCAATGTGATTCATCCACCTCATAGAAGCATAAAGAGAATTGTTAGAGACTCAATATGTTCTATACTTAACTCCCAATCTCAATCTCAACTCAATCTCAAATCTCAAAAGAATAAGATAGATGTAGTATGCTTTTCTCAAGAACATGAAACACAACCCAACAATTGCCAACCATGCAATATCTCATATAACAATGATACTCATGTTCTTTCCAACAACCAATATCTTTTCTCAACCAATTAGGGCTTCAACAACAATGCTCATAGACAAGGTTTAACCAACATCATTCAACTCAACATTAACCTTGAAGCATTCAACCAATCATCACAAGAAAAGGAAACAAGTAGAAATCCTTTTCCCTCCAAAGATATTTGAACAAAATAGCCACCAACACAATATCACCAAATGCAAAGAATAACTTGTTCAAATCAACTCAATGGAGTAAGCCCAATATCATGTATCAAGTAAAGCAATAACTTGATCAACACAACCACTATGGAAGCAACTCATCCATCAATATCAAAACAGCCAACTAAGGGTTTCACCAACTCAAAGCAAGTAGCAAGACTCACAAACATAAACCCTAGTGCACAATGCTTCCACTACCTCAAACCAGAATTATGCATTCACCAAAACTCTCATCAATGATAACAATGCATAAGTAGTCTTCAACAAAACAGAAAATAGGACTTACACCCAACCAAAGGAAACCTTGTTGAATACCTTTTCACTCCAATCTTATTTCAGGATAACATACACCAATCATACTCATAAGAAGAATGTGCCCATACCTTATTGAAGTGAAGGAACCCCTTTGGAAATCTGCCACAATCACAACATTCTTTTGCCAATCTTCACAAGGGTTAGTAGATCACAAAATAATCAACATTATTCCACCTTTCAATAATCATCACCAAAGCCTTTAATTGCACAACTCCCTTATCTCTCCTAAAACCACTTGTACCATAAAATAAAATAAATCATAACATTGCATAACCTTATAACTCCCAAAACTTTATAATAAAGTAATACCCTTATTACTCCTAACTAAACAAAATCCCTTTCTAATTTTCACAAAAATATACTGCCTTATATCTCCCGCTAGAACAACATACATACTCCCGAAACCAAAGCACACTTTAATTTTCCAAAAAGAAACCTTATACCTCTTGAAATTTTTAGCACCAACCACGTTCAATAAAAAATACTTCCGCCGTTAACATTGTTCACAGCGAGATTCGAACCGACGACTATTTATTCACAACCCTTACCGTGTGGCGAAGCACCGTCTGGTCCATACGGTGGATGAGATCGAAGGGAGACGTGATCACATTTGTTTCTTTCTTTTATCCTCCTCAAAGAAAGTGAAACACCTGTATATCACCGCGTCACCGAAACAGATTGTCTTGTTTGATAATTTCCTTCCTATGATGTTTAATTCACTTCGATTAACATTCATTAAAAAGAAACCTTGGCACACTGTCAAATATCGCAGCTTGCATCATGACGCATTGTGAGTTTATCTCCGAGCGTGCTTCATTCATATCCTTAAACTTCACACCAACCAAACTCCTGCCTTCCTCCTCGGCACCGCGACCATTCGTCACAGCAAGGATTTGTCCATCACGTGCACCTCCTTCGCAGGCGCAGACGAAGTCGAGAAATGCTCGCCGATTAATATTCAACACACACTTTTTTTATTAATGAATTCCATAGCCACCTTTTATATGCACTGTGATGCATTACCACACACATCGGCATTTCTAAACACGTCGGAAAAATATTTTAATTTAATTTTAAAATATTAATTTAAATTTTAAAAATAAAATTTAAACTAAATATTAAAATTAAATATCTTCATCACCGGGGCACCTTTTTCGACGAAACGAAAAGCCAACTTGGGTTTTAAGAAAAACCCATTTCAAATCTGTTGTCCATGGTTTTAAATAAAACCTTTTATTTTGTCTGCCTTGGTTTTCACAAAAACCCTTCCGCTTCTTGACATCAATGACAACATCAACACTTGAGCAAAGGCAATGTACCCAATGTACCCAAAATTGCCAACACTACATGTCCCTAGCAAGGATGGGTAGTCATCCCAAAGGTCCAAGAAATAAGATAAAAAAAAGAGAATGAATGAAGCCAAATCATGGATTATGGGGTTGAGTGCTCATGCGTGGCATCATGTCTTGTTTAAAAGCAAGACCACTGACTGCTCATATGGATAGACTAGCTTGACAATTTCATCCACAACTGGTTAAATCATTTTGTTCAAGATGAGGTTATGAACTCCAAATTAGAATAGTAAGGATAGGGTTAAATTACCATCTCGCTTAGGTTGGGAATCCTATTCCCCAAAGTTCTAATTTCAGTCACACTTGCACATGGGTTCAAGATGGTAGTGACACATAACCAACTTTGGGATCTAGTAAATTAATTCAGCATACATATATTTGGTCCTAAGAGGGTTTGACAGCTTGAATATGTTTGTTCATGATATTAGAAGGTTTGAGCCTTTGTAAAGCAAGTTGTTATGCCTCTAACATCTTCATCATGCATCAAATCCTGCACAAATCATTCATAGCCTTGCATACAAATCATAAGTAAAAATGACAATGGAATGTTGATCAAGTTCAAATGATAGGGAATGAAATACATTGCAAACACTGAGCTAATACTTATGATTCTGATGTTTCATGTATTTTTGATCTATCAGTATTTGTTTATCTTTATATGCTGATGCCTGTATCTAAGCTTATATATTTTAGGTTGGGTTCTCACCAAAATGCTCAAGAGCATTTGATAGTAGAGTCACCATTTGTTGTGGCTGATCCACAACACACCCCAAAATTGGGGACCCACATTTTTTGCATGCTTTCAAAGAAAACTGTAGTAGCCCAGATGCTCAAAATCAAGGAAAAAACAAAATTTCACAAAAGGGAAAAAGTTGTCGCGATATCGCAACATGTTGCTCCGTCGCGGCCGAAAATAAAAAGTTGTCATGATATCATGACATGTTGCTTCGTCACGGCCGGAAATAAAAATTTGTTGCTCCGTCGCGGCCGAAAATAAAAAGTTGTCGCGATATCGCGACATGTTGCTCCGTCGCGGCCGAAAATGAAAAGTTGTCGCGATATCGCGACATGTCGCGTTTTCATGGCTAGGAGCATCAGAATGCATCATGAAGAGAAAATGTCACGATATCGTGACGTGTTGTGAAATCATGATGCAAGGCAGTAAGAGAAGAGTTAATGCAGAAGTGTCACGAAATCGTGACATGTGTTTTTGCGATAGGAAACAGTGAGATGATACGGAAAGAGAAAGCGTCATGATTTAGCAACAGGAAGAAGCCAAGGGATACGAAGATGAAAGGCGTCACGATTTTGTGATAGAAAGCAGCTGGATAGAATAGAATGAAAAACCATCACGATTTCGCAACAGGAAGCAGCCAAGGGATACGAAGATGAAAGGCGTCGTGATTTCGTGACAAAAAGAAGCTGGACAGCTCGAAACGAAAAAGCATTGTGATTTCACAACAGAAAGCAGCCAAGTGGTACGGAACGAAAAATTGTCTCAATTTCATGACAGAAAGCAGAAGATGGTGCAGAAGGGAAAAGTGTTGCGATTTCGCAGCTAAGTGCAACAAAACCCAGCGATAGAGAAAAACGTCGCAATTTCACGACAGGTTGCATCTGCATAGCCCGATAGCATAAAATTGTCATGATTTCGTGACATGTCTTATTTTCGCTATGCATGAAGGCAGACAAGGTTGTAGGCAAAAAATTTTCGCGATTTCGTGACATGTCTTATTTTTGCGATACAGGTAGAAGAGCAAAGCTGCATGTAGAAAAACGTCACGATATCATGACATGCTATTTTTGGTTGCGATTTACAAGGGGCAGTTATGAAACATGCAAAAAAGCATGAAACATGTGGCATAAAAGTGTAAGGGCTACAGAAGCAGTTACAATTATCAAGAAAATCAAATGTTTTGATGCTCGAACAAAATTCAGAATAATGAAGAGCGAGAAACAAAACGAATCGATCGAAAAGATGAAACGAAGTGTCACAAGGTGAAGCAGAGAGCCGTAGCAAAAAAATTAAAGGCACAAGCAAAGACAGGCACAGTGGTCAAAAACTGTTTAGTGAATATTGCAGGAATGAAGGCAAGGCCTTGACACTGGGTCTTTCTTGGATATTTTCCTTCCACATGGACTAGTCGAAAACCGCTGGGAGCAGGGTTGCAGAGCTGAGTGTGATGAGCCATTCTGGACCTGCTTTGGAGTGCTTTTCTTCCACTTTTTTTGGTTTTGGAAAACCAGATATCTGTTATTGTAAAAAGACAAATATTTAATGCAGATAACATTTCAAAAATTTGCATCTTATGGGCAAGAAAGGAGTCATTTTCTGCATGCAATATTAAATGTCTATTTTCCCTTTTCAAATTTTAGGCTTGTAAATGTAGTTGATACAAGTTTTTCTTGGTTGCTGCATGTGAATGCTTAAATCTGAAAACCTCATTCAGATCCCTAGAAGCTAGCACTTAGCTTATCAGGATCGTGCATGTTTTGCAGGTCCAATAGGTTAGGTTGCATGCATGGAAACCTCATATCTTCGGTTTTGTCAGAACAGGATAGCATCAGACTGAATGTGTTCTATTTTTAATTTTCTGCATTTCTTTTTCATTTTATTTTATTTTTCCAGAAGTTGTTACTTTGCAGTCGTTAAAATTTAAAAAATTCAAAATCCCAAAATGGTTGCACCAGGGCATAGGTAATATTGCAGACTTCAAATATGCACATTAAAATTTCACTTTTGGAATTATTAGTATTTTCATAAATTCACCGAAGTTGTTGTTTTATTGCAGATCTTTAAAAAATCCAAAAATGGAAATTTTCATTGCTAGGCCGATTCACATTTGTTTATTTTGGTTTAATGAACAATCACTAAAATTTCATGGTAAAATAAACCAACATTGCCTGTTGTTTATAGTTACTTGCAATCACTAAGGTGTTCCAAGCATTTAAATTGAATATCTTTATTTGAGATTACCCTTACACATATGCAAATGCTAATATAGGGGAGACCTTAGAGAAGTTGTTTGTTTAACTTCTTTGCAAGAGGGGATTTGGAACCCAAATCCTAAGGAAGAGTGTACTTTCACAATTGGGTGAAAATACTACTCAACAAGATCTCTTGAGCGGTTTTCCAATGACAGTACGCAAGCATGATTGTGTCTTTGTTGTGGTGGACAGATTCAGCAAAATGGCCAAATTCATTCCTTGTCGCAAGACAAGTACTACACAGGATCTTGCCCAACTCTTCTTTGAGGTGGTATGGCATTCTTTTGGTCTTCCTAACAGCATTGTCTCTGATCGTGACTCACACTTTGTGGGTCACTTTTGGCGATCACTTTGGAATATTTTGGGAGTATCTCTTAACTTCTCTACTGCTTATCATCCTCAATCCGATGGGTAGACAGAGGTAGTTAATCATACTCTAGTGCAGAGTTTGAGGATTTACCATCATTCCACTCCAGCCAAGTGGGACTTAAGCCTCACTCACATTGAGCATGCCTACAATAGGGCCATCCACAGTTCTACTGGGCACTCTCCATTTGAAGTGTGTTTTGGTTTTTAGCCACTTGCTCCTTATGAGTTACCTTTGTCTTTGCCTTCTTCAGCAACAATGCACATTCAGAAGGAACAAGATAAGGCCAACTCTTTTGTGCAACATTTGTAGAGCCTTCAAGCCAAAGTGGTTCAAATTCTTTAGAAGACTCAACAAAAGCAAAAACAATAGATGGACAAACATCGCACTCCTCATCACTTTTAGGTTGGTGACAAAGTATGGTTTCATCTTGACAAACGTCGATTTGCAGATAAGGCACATAGCAAAATCAAGCCTCTTCATTATGGGCCTTATACTATTCTTTAGCAAATTTTTGAGAATGCCTTTCGCTTGGACCTTCCAGCACATCTTGGCATTCATGATGTTGTCAATGTTGATCTTCTCAAACCATACTATGATTCCACATTGGAGACAGTTCCAGCCATCCTTCATCCAGTTGATGTGGTTCCTAATGCTCAACTTCCGCTTGACGCCGATACACTCTTTGATACGAAGACCCAAAAAACATGCCAGGGTGCTTCTACTTCATATCTTGTGGCCCGACGAGGCCAATTTCCACATCAGGCTCGCTGGATTTCTACTCACATTCTATCCCGGGATTTTCTCTCTTTGTTAAAAGCATTGGAGTCCAATGCTTCTTTTGTTGGGGCAAATGATGAGGAAACTTAGACCTAGGGGCTAATTATTTTTAGACCTAGGATAAATTCATTAGGACTTAGTAAGCTGAATAATCAATGTGAGTTGTTTGTTTCCTCCGTTGAATGGTCTAGGTCTAGGTGTTTTTGTTTTCGGCATTGTAGGGCTTACATATTTAGCCTTTTCGGATTTGTGTACATAAATCCTTGGAGCCGTTCATGATTTTCAGGATTATAGTTTTCATTTTGGACTTATTTAAGTCCTAAGTTTGCAAATAATAGTTAGCTTCATTTTATTCCATATCATCCAGTTAGCTCCGTGAAGCTCCTCCATACAAGGCCTCCAATCAGGAAACTGAGTTATCAAAGGCTTGTGGCCATCCCAAGAATCTATCCAAAAATTTACCTATTGACCATTATGAATGATCCAAAATAAATATTTCTTTATCAAATCCTCACTAGTCTTAAGAACTGCTAAAATAGGAGAACCTTTAGTAGGAAGTTGATAGTGAACAAGGTCTTCAGGACTTTTTTTCTTAGCATATTTAGCATGAAGATTATTGGCCCAAAGAGCATTGGGGTTATGCAACATCCTCTAATATAATTTATTTCCTAAATATTTGTTGTTATTAATAGAAAACTAAAATCCTAACCCCCATTTATTATTAGGAAGACATAAAGTGTCTCATTTCACCAAGGACCATTTTCTTTTCTCCTTAGTACCACTCCAAAGGAAATGATGACTGATTTGATCCAGTTATTGAATAACAGCCTTTGGATTATTCAAAATGAAAGATACATAAATAGGAATAGCTTAAAGGACTGATTTTACCAAGGTGATTCTACCCCTAGAAGAAAGCCACTTGTTGGTCCACTTTTCAATTTTCTTCTTGACTTTGTCCAATAACCAATTCCAATATTTACTTTTTTGCCTTTGAATATTTATGGGAATACCTAAGTAAGTGATTGGAACGAAGGTCTTATTATATATTTATTTACCCAAGACCATGGATTCCTATCTAGCAAAGCAGTGAAATAAAATAACTTTAGATTTGTCTTCATTGATCAACTGCCCAGTAGCCTTAGAAAAACAGCTAATGATTTGCTTAATATTAGAAGCTTCCTTAACTGTAGCTTTACCTAAAAGAGTAGAATCATACATAAATTGAATATGAGAGATAGATATACCTCCATGAGCAATGGTAACTCTCTCAAGGGTTTTGTTTTCCCTCTTTTTGGTTATAGTCCTACCCAAGCATTCAGCAAGAATGATGAATAAATAAGGGGATAGTGGGCCACCTTGCCTAATACCTCTGGAAGCTGGGAATGACTGAGAAGGCCCGCCATTGATAAAAACTAACTAGGATACTGAATAGATACATCCCATAATACAATCCATCCAATCCTTAGAGAAACTAAATTGCATCAAAACTTTTATAAGGAAGTGCCAACCCACTCTGTCATAAGCTTTGGATAAGTCTAACCGAATGAACATGGAAGGAGATTTTTGCATATCCATGGAATGTATGGCTTCTTGAGCAAGAACTATCTCATCTAATATTTAACGCCCTTCCATATAACCCCCTTGCTATGGGGAAATAATATTATGCAAAGGAGGATTCAACCTTTCTGCCATGATTTTAGTAATGATTTTGAGAAGAACATTACATAAAGCAATAGGTATAAAAGTTGAGATATGATCAACCTATTGAGATTTTGGAACAAGAGTAATATAAGTTTTATTGATAACCTTGAAAATTTCTTTGGCTTTCATAGATTATTCCACCACCTCTAATAAATCAACATAAAGGATATCCCAGAACTCTTGGTAGAACTCAATGGGAAAACCATCAGGACATGGGGTTTTCCATTTTTGCATTTTAAAAACTACCTGTTGAAGCTCATTGATAGTAATAGGAGCAGTCAAAATAGAGTTCTCCTTAGAAGTGATAAGATAAGGGATTGCTTGAAGAAAATTTTGTTGAGAATTTGATTCAAGAGTAGTAGCAGCAAAAATATTGTAAAAGTAATCAACAACAATAGAGTTCATGCCATCCCAAGTATAAACAACATCTCCAAAATCTGATTTCATGGAAGAAATAAAGTTGTGAGATATTCGAACTAGAAGATATTTTTGGAAGAAATTTGTGTTTCGATCTCCTTCTTTGAGCCATTGAATTCTAGATTTTTGCTTCCATAAGATTTCTTCTCTTTTTTCCATTCCTCTAACTGAGTTGTGAGTTTAATTTCATCTACACTTCTCTTCTCTATGAGGCCATCTACATGGATTTTCTTATTCAAATTTTCAAGATGAGCAATAACTTCATATTTTTTTTATGAACATCCCCAAACTCTTTCCAGTTGCAAGTCTTGATTTAGGATTTAATGTATTGCAGTATTTTGGCAAAATAGAACATATTAGTCCCATGCCTAGGTTTACCTTCCTTCCACCATTGTTTCACATGAGGTCTAAAGGAAATGTATCTAAGCCACATTAATTGAAAACAAAAAGAAGAGAAACTCACATTTGTTTTCCACATTTCCACCATGACTGGCCAATGATCCGAACCAACAAAGTCTTCACTTTAGGAATGTGACCATGGATTAAGAAATTTTCAGAGAGAAAAAACCTATCCAATATCCCCATTATACAAGCTAAGCCTTACATTCTATTAGACCAATTCATAAGGCCATTATCTAGTTGGATGTCCACAATATGAAGGTTTGCAATATATTTGCTCATGAGGTCAGTGCTTTTGACTAAATTTCTATTTCCCCCCATTTTATCATCTAGAGAGGATGGTATTGAAATCTCCTTCGATCAAGATCCAAGCTTCAAAAAAATGAGAGATAATATGAGTTATATCCTTCCAATGTCTTCTTTTTTCCTCCAAAGTAGTCGGAGCATAAACAATAATGCAGAGCATAATTTGTTTGGAATGTCTACTTTGAATAGATATAGCCAAAAGACCCCAACTACCAACCATATGGTGAATAACTACCTCTTTTGGGTCCTAAAGACAAGCAATGCCACCATAAATCCCTTGGGAACTAAGGGAAATCACTTTTCTAGCTGACCAAATTTTACTGGCAATTGAGTTCATATCCTCCATTGACATCTTTGTTTCTTGAAGGAAAACAAGATGTGGATGATTTATCTGAATCATTCTTCAAATTTCATTTTGTTTTGGAAGAGTCCCTTTGAGTCCTCTAATATTCCAAGTAATGATCTTCATTAATACTAGGGCTAAAAAATTTGGGAAGGGCATTAATATTACCTTCCTCTACAAGATTTTCCCCTTATTTTACCATATGATATTGATTGGTCTTGCGACCTATTTTTTTATTAGAATCCATCTTTAGTTTTTTTTCCCTGTTTCTTGACTTATTTCAATTGAATCTGAGATGGCTTCTAACCTTGAAGAATGCTCATACATAGCCAAAATTTTACTAGAGGGTTCAATGGAGTCTATATTGGGACCTGTATTATTTAAAGTTTTGACACTTAGAAGATTGCTTTTCTTGTGTAAATTTTCTCCCTTTTGTTTCTATTGAAAACCTTTGATTTGTTGGATTATCTCTGAGTTCTTGCCTTCATATTTAAATTGTGTTTCTAATATTTCTATTTCCATTATTTTCTCTTCCTCACTTGGGACATCATTTGTGGAAGGGATTTCAAACATATTAGTAGATGACTTTGATTGATCCTTCATAACTAGTTTTTTTTGAGTGTTCTTCTTGTTAGGAATTTGGAAACCTGTTGAGTTTATATATTCTTTCTTTTGATCAAGAATTTTATTTGGGCAAGCACTGGCCAAATGCCCATATTCATGGCAAATTCTACAATGAAAAGGAATGTTCTCATTGTCCATTACTTGCTCCCAAGTGTTTTCCCCAAATTGTAATGTGATATTTCTAGGTAGGGGTTTGTCAAAATCCATTAAAACACAAATCTGAGCATAAATAATATGTTCAAAATTTTGAGTACAATCAGCAGTCATCATAAAAGTACCTAAAGAGTTTCCAATTGAAGGAAAAACATTAGGATTCCAAAATTCAATAGGGAGGCTAAAGATTCTAACCCACACGGGAGCTATAGAAGGCATCTCTTCTTTGGATTTAAATTTAGAATGCCAGGGCTTCATGAAAATCCCTGCCCTTCCAAAAAACCAAGGACCCCCTTGAAAAGTTTTCTCTCCATCTTCATTATTAGAAAATAAAACAAGAAAGTAGCCATTTGAATAAATAGATATTTGTACATCACCTTTAGTTTTCTAGATTTTTGCAACCCAAAATTTGAAAGCAGATAGGCTCGAACAAAAATCCACGAACCAAAAAATTAGTTATTTTTTCTCCAAATCTTCAATGTCAGTCTAAATGTTACCCATATCAATATTAACAATAGGAGTTCCATAAGCTGCTTTAAGACATCCTGAATTCATTTTCCTAGGATCAATCTTAGGCATTCTTAGATGTTTATGGGAAGCCCTAAGATTAATACTAGCATTGGGCTGAGGCTTTCCACCATGGAGGGCATCCCTAAAATTCATGTTTGGGGCTGAGTTTTCAAAATTCTTACTCTTGATAGGGGTTTTCATAGTAGAATTATTTTATGGGCGCACCTTAGCACCAGATTCACTTGAGATATGAGCCATTTTTTGATCAACTGCTTGAAACTTGTTTTGTGATATCTATAATCTTTGCCCTAGACACTGTGGAAAGGTACGGTTTTTACTTTTATTTTGTGCAACAAATTGGAAGTTGTTGTCACTCAATTTCATAGTATGATATGTTGAAAGATAAATTTATAACCCATATTGGATCCCCTACAACATTTCTTGCTAAAATATTGAACATAAACCACACAAATATTGGTCGCTAGGGCCTAAAGTCCCTAAAACCAACCTTTGGAGCTGCTTGCACTCAAACCAGATGAAAACCTTGTATAGTCACTTGTCAAAAATATCATTCACACATAGGGATGCACTAGGATCTATGTTACTCCAAATGATATGAAAATTGATGGAGGCATTCTAGGGTTTTTCAGGCATCTTCCTCAAAATTTCAGCTTAATCTAAGTTTGGATGAGTGATATATGGCCGAAACAAGTTTGACAGTTTGGGTAGTCTTGTGAAAAAACGTCCCCTTCATAATCCACTTGTTGATCTCATTCTTTTAATTCTGATTTAATATTTATGTATTGTGGCAAAGTTTTTGAAAAATCCATGATAAAAGGTTAATTTATTATAGAAATAGAGTTAGGAATTTGATTGATCAATTCCAAGTTTTCAATATTTCATTGATATCTAGAAAGAACAATCAAATTTCTAATTCTTAAGCTATTGCAGTAGGTACTCTTAAGCATATTGATAATAGGAGGTTAAATAAGTTCTCAATTGAGTTGATACCCTATCCTTCTATACCTAACAATATGAAAAATTTACATGTATTTGAAAGTTATAGGCACATTTTCAATTTTGTAACTAATATAGGTGTTTTTGAAAATTAGGTTATTGATGAGGATGAGAGATTGCAAAAGGATGAAAGTGAAGATCATGAGGTAACAAATAAAATCAATGGATTTCTAAAGGTATAGTTTCTCTCGAAAATCTTTGTGATATTGATTACAAAAGCAAAATTTGTAATAAAGCCCCAATCCCATAGGATGCTTATAATTCTATTGATCTTGAGATTAGTAAAGACCCACATAATGTACTCATAGGAAAGGCTTGCACTCATAATTAACAAGAAGGGATTTTAAAGGCTCTTAAATATTACGTTGATGTAATAGCATGGAGTTATGATAATTTAAAGACTTATAATAAAAACATCATAACACATACTATTCCTTTAAATCCATATTCAAAACCATTTAGACAAAAACAAAGACCAGTTAACCCATTGCTAGAGCATCTTATACAAAAGGAGGTTAAGAAATTTTTGGATGCCAAGATTATCTTTCCAATCATACACTCTACATGGGTAGCAAATATTGTACAAGTTAGGAAGAAAACATGTGAAATCCATTTGTGTATTGATTATAGGAATCTCAATAAGGCCTCACAAAAAGATAACTACCCCTTGCATTCCATTGACCATATTTTGTAAATGGTTAATGGTTATGAGATTATGTCTTTTCTTGATGGTTATTCTGGATATAACCAAAATCTTATTGATCCAAAAGATATAATGAAAACTGCTTTTACCACAAAGTGGGGTACCTTTTCTTGTAGAAGAATACCTTTTGGATTGCTTAATCCAAGTGCCACATTTCCTAGATCCATGGACTATGCATTTAGAGATTCGATAGGTAAATGCATAGTTATTTATGTTGATGATATTATTGTTTTCTCAAAGAATTGATCTGACCACGTTAATTATTTGGGAAAAGTTCTCTAAAATTGTAGAGAGCATGGCATTTTACTAAATCCCAAAAAGTACATTTTTATAGTAACTGAAGGTAAACCTTTATGCCATGTTATCTCAAAAGAAAAAATGTCCATAGATCCTGAAAGAATTGAAGCCATCCAAAAAATCCCTTTTCCTGGTAGCAAAAATGAATTACGATCATTTTTTGGTAAAATCAACTTTGTGAGGAAATTCATTTCAAGATTTGTTGAAATAGTTAAACCATTAAATGATATGTTGAAAAAGGATGCTAACATTAATTGGATTGGTGAAGCTAAAGCAACTTTTTAGGATGTTAAAAATGCAATATCTTTTGCACCTATGTTTGTGAGTCCTAATTACAAGAAACATTTCTATATTTATTCATATGCTTCTGAGAATACTTTTGCTAGTCTATTAACTCAAAAGAACAAATATAATTTAGAAAATTCTATTGCTTTCTTGAGTTCACCAATAAAATATGCATAGATGAAATAAAATATTATGGATAAATAGGTATATGCTCTTTTCAAAACTGTGAAGAAGATTAGACATAAATTTTTGCACAGTAGAATTTTTGTAATAGTACTTGACCCAGTTGTCAAAACAATGTTGATGCAAAATGAACTAGGATAAAGGAGAGGGAATGATTCACTACTTTGTAGGAGTTTGATTTAGAGATCCATCTGATGAATCTTGTTAGAGTACAAGGCTTGATGAAGTCTCTAGTAGAAATCAATCCTCAAATTTTGTGTCAGCAATACACTATAGAAAGCATCACCACAAATGAATGGTATAATGACATTGTGTATTTTATTTTGAAAGGTAAGTGTCTTGATTACTTTAATACTACAAAAAGAAGATAAATGTGATTAAAAAGCTCTAAATTATGATTAAAGCTAGTGTGTTATGCAGAAGAAATTACAAAGGAATATTCCTTTGATGTTTGAGTAAGGATGAGTCTATGCAAATACATAAGGACTTTCATGGTACGTATGGGACTATGCATGGATCAACTAATGCTACAATGCACCAGATTTTAAGTTCTAGTTACTATGGGCCCCATATTTTCAAATATGCCCATGCCCATATTCGTTCTTGCCATAAATGTCAGATTATCGCCAATAAAGAATGAAATGCCTCCATGCCTTTACAACCTGTATTTGAGGCTAGACCATTTTCATAATGGGGTTTAGATTTCATAGGAGTTATAAACCCAAACTCTTCACATAGACACAAATACATTTGAACCATATTGTACCAGATGGACTGAAGCCATTCCCACTAAGAATTATACTTCTAAAGTAGTTATTCAATTTTTTATAAAGATGCATTGTTACTAGATTTGGTATGCCCTATTCTATTGTTTTTGATAATGGATATGCTTTCACTTCACTTCAATTTGTAGAATGGAATTACGAAAATAAGGTAATCATAAAATTTTCTTTAAATTATTACCCATAGGGTAATGGTTTAGCAGAATATACTAATAAGAACTTATTGTCAATCATTAAGAAATTTTTGTAAATGAATCCTAGAGACTGGCATAACAAGTTGAAATATTCTTTATGGGTGGTTAGAAGTAGATAAAAAGGGTCCATAGTTACTTCTTATTATAATTTAGTTTATGGTCAAGATCCCATTTTTCTTACTAACTTGAAATTGTAAACTCTTCATTTTATGAAATATTATCTCAAAACTGATGATAAAATAGAGGCAAGACTTAATGAATCTAGATGAAAAGAGGGAAGATGCCCTAAAAATTTTTAGTAAGCATCAGAGGGTAGTTAAAAGGTGGTTTGATAAGAGATCCAAGGTCAAATCCATTAGGATTGCAGATTTGGTTTTGTTGCGGGATAAGGCACACGAAAACAAGGGTGATAATAATAAATTTGACAATATTTGGTTAGGCCTCTACCAAATGTATGAGATTATCGGAAAAAATGATTTTATATTACAAAATTTAAGTGGAGAGAACTTTCCTTTACCTATGAATGGGTAGTTTTTAAAGAACTATTTCCATCCTTGGGACAGTAAAGCATAGTCATCATTTGTATATATTCATTTGTTGTACATAATTTTTGATTTTGCGAGCTTTATTGTACATCATATTGTTTCATTTTGCATTCTCTTATTCATAATGTTGTGTTTGTACATTCCAATTAAATGTAGTCATCGCTTATTTTTTTATTTTTTTTGTTTTCTATTTTTGAATTTTTGTTTTTCGTTTTGGTCTTTCAATAATGTAGGCTCATGCCAATTTTTGTGTTTTGGGTTATGTTCATAGTTTTCTTCTTCACTTTCATAGCATGTCTTGGTTTTTGTTTTCTAGATTGTGGTATAGTTTTGTAGTTGCAATAAACTTTTATCACTTTGTTGGATATGTTTCTTAGTATTGGAAGATGCATTGCCTGTTTGAAATTAGGTGAAATTGAAGTTAGTGAAATTAGATTATTTAGAAGTTATTCTTGAATTGTGGATTAAAATAGTGGATATTGAAGTAATTCAAAATTTTACTAAAGCTTCACATGAAACACCACATTTTATTATTTTTGATCCTGAAGAACAAAATCATTCTAGTTTGTTGATTAGGTGAAAAATTTTATACACTCCATATTAAGCCTTAGATTATCTCTAACCCAAGAGGTGCATATGATATTTGCAAAGAAATCAAATGCTTATTAAAAGAAGAAAAAAGAAAAAGAAAAGTGTAATGGGTTAAAAATGACACATATCATTTTACCTAAAGTTAAAAAGGACACATTATTTTACCTAAAGTTAAAATATTCAAAAATCAACAAAAATCAACCAAAAATCAACCTAAAAACTACCCACCTCAATTTTCATGCCAAAAATACAAGTTGTTGCAATGGTGCGATGATATCATCTCCGATTAGATGATATCGTCCCTAATTGTTTGAAATCGTCTAGCATTTCTAGACGAAATCGTCTGGACGATTTTGTACAAAACTAAATTTTGCCCAGTTAGATACAAGACAAAATTAGCTCCAACGACCCTGCTTGTCTTAGGATAAGCGTGTGGGCATTAGAATTCTACAATCTACCGGATCTTCCAAGTTGGGAAGGATCCCAAACCCCCTAAACAACTTCCTAAGCCTATTTAAACTATGAGTTTTCATAGAATTCTCCCTGGCTGATTGAAATCTCTACACCCTTGATAGCACTAGTCTGTGCAGCTTAAGGAACACTATATTTTGCATTTGTTTTCATCATTTTATTGCAGGTTATCACTGTGCATCGGTCGGGAATGAACATAATCGTCTGAGATGATTTCATCCAAATTTGAGACGATCTTGTCCGATTGGAGACGATCCTATCAGCAGCTCACTTGGGGGTAATTGTAGAGCCTTGTTTGCACTTTCTTTCCCTGATCTCATTTGGCATCTTATTTAATTCTTTTGTTTATCTATTGCATCTGGTGTTCACCATCATTTTGTTTAGATTTTGCATAACATTATCATTTGGAAAGTAGGATAATGCATTTATCTTGATTAAATCCATCTTAAATCAATTTGTGAAGCGTTATATGTAAGCATTGCATGTTTTTATTCATATCTAGAATCAAAATCTTGCATTTTCTATCCATTCTGGTATCAAATCGTGTTGTTGCAGATCTCTGAAGAAATCGTCTCAGATGATTTCGTCTAATTGCAGATGATTTTGTCCAATTTCGGATGATTCTATGCAATTATAGATGATTTTGTCTAATTACAGGTGATTTCATCAGATTACAGATGATCTGGACTGCAACAAATGGTAGAATCTTCATCAGACATCCGGATCAGGTGCACGTTTGCATTCCTTTCTGAATTAGACTTTAATACTGCATTAGTATTTTGTTTTCATGTTTGTTGTTTTCATATAAATCAAAAATTGCATATAGATTTAGATTAGTAGCATTTGGCCAAAACCTAGGTGTATGTATGATTTGAATTAAAAAAAAGAACTCATCTAAACAAATCCTAAAACCTAGGCTCGAAAACTACCACAAATGTTTCCTGGTGAACCCAAAACCAATTCATCAAAAAATCACCATATATAGAAAGTATGATTAAGTACTTCTCGTTTCGAGGTGTAGACCACCTATTCCCCCATTCCCCTCTGAGGTGCGGATCCATTTTCCTAGAGGAAAGGAGTGCGGGAATTTTTGGGCTACATTCTTTGGTGAACCCGACGTGAATACATAGGCATTTCTTCTGATTAAAAAAACAAACAAAATCAAACCAAAAACATTAGTTAAAACACATAACTTTGCAAACCATAAATGGTAGATTACAATAGAAGAAGAGCCATCCTAATTAATGTTAGTACATCATTGTCAATTCAAGAAATCTCTTCATTAGTTGGTAGTTCAAACTTAACATCTCAAGAACATTGGAATGAACTTGATAGAATATTAGATATCATAGAAGCTAGAAAATCTGAACTTAAACAAATCATAAGGTTTGACCTATCCAGAATCCTGGATCCCTATAGCGCACCCTTCTATTTTGACCTTCAAAGAGCATGCGATAGGTGGTTAGCCGACAAAAGAGCCTTGATTTCTACAGAACTTTATCCTTTTGAAGAGTATCTTGAAAATGCCATAGTAGTACATAAGTTCTTATCACGAGTAGAAAATCAAGAGATTGTTTTAGACGATAGAAGAAGATTTAGTAGTGTTCCTAGAGTTGTGCTTTATAGAGAATATTGCCATGAGTTGTATTTTTACAAGTCAAACTTAGAAGTTGATTGTATTACACTAGCACATTTCATAAGGTTCTTAAAAGAGCATTTCCAATTCGAAGAAGAACATTACATGACACCAGAACAACTCGAACCTATTAATGATATATATAAGATTTTTGAAGAAAATTAAGGCATGATATTATATAGGTGTGTTTGCTTTATTGTTGCAATATAAAAACCAAGAAAATTACAAAAAAATCAAAAACTCAAAAATAAAAAAATCAAGTATAGTACTTTATTTATTTAGTTAGGTATATATATAACATATATACCCAAAAACTTAGCACATATATATATATATATATATATAATATATATCTGCAAAACAATTATTTTAAGACAAAATACCCATATTAAGAAGTGGTAAACAAGTAGACAACGATAATATGGGAGAACAAGAACAAGAAAATGTTGAGGATAGAGCACTCATTGAAGAAGATGTATTTTCAGAAGATGAAAGTGATAATGGGGAAGATGAAATAAAATATCCTAATGAACCCACTTTAGATGAAAAAGGAAATGTAAAATTTGGATCTCTTGCAAGTTTTACTCAATTCATCAAAGATCATATAGGGGAATTTAGTCAAGCAGTACAAATGGATAATTCAGGAGAAGGTGATATGGAATCAGCTTTGGTAACTACATTTTAGATTCATACAAATCCATTATCTTATATGCCTTCAACAGACCAAGATGATAATCAAGTAGGACCATCTACTCAAAACATGGTACCTTTAAATCAGAATGTTTCAAAACAAAAAACACAATCATCTAATATGGTTGTTAGCAACACTAAAGTAAGCTTTAAACAACAAAAGCAACCATTTGCTTCCATATTTTCTCAAGATCTTAATCAAAAAATGTCAAATCAGAAACAAAAGCCTAAACAAGTGCAAAATACCAACTATCAACAAAAAAACTCAACAAAATATAGTTCCCACAAACACTTTACACAAAAGTGTTTCAGTTGGAAATATTCACACAACAACACCAACTTACTATCAAAGACACAACAACATGATGCAACAAAACCAATTTGGTGGACCTCAACAACAAGGGCTCGAAGCTATAGTTAAACAACTAGCTTCTCACCTAGATCAAATAGATCCCTACCATCCCTCGTACAATTATCAAGAGATGTGTAGCCAACCCTTGGATCCTATAGTTGTAGCCCAACCTTATCCTAAGCATTTCCCCATGCATGTCCTCCCGATATATAAAGGGACTGAAGATCCTATAGAGCATCTTCATATGTTTAGAATGGCATGTCATGATGTCTCTCATGATGATTTGTTGTTATTAAAGATGTTCCCTAAAATTTTGGGAGGTATGGCCCTAGAGTGGTACTACCAATTACCAAATAATTCTTTAAGGAATTTTGAGGAAACAACAGAGACGTTTGTTCATCAGTTTAGTGCCTATATAGAAAGGCATGTGACCATTAAATATTTATACAACTTAAAGCAAGGAAAAGATGAAAGATTTGCTGAGTTCTTAACAAAATGGAGACAACTTCTAGGCAAATTACACTTTGCATTGCCTCATTGGGAAATGCTAGACATATTCATAGGCAATTTGCAAGAACAATTGTCCTATGAACTCTCTACTACAACAGTAACATATTTTGACCAAGCCATTGATTTAGCAAGGAGGGTAGAATATGCCCTCATTAGAAGAGGTCAATTTAAGAAGAAATATGAAGATAAAACTTCTAAGAATCAATACAAAAATAAACAAGTAGTGGGTGATGGAGTTACTGATAGTAGAAACAACTCAAATGTCAATCTTACAAAAGCCATAAAGAAGTTTGTATTGAAGGTTCCTGATAAACCACCAAGGGAATTTACAAGATTAAACCAACCTTTACATATGGTTTTACCTCAACTATTAGAACAAGGTTTGATACGGTTGCCTGAGATAAGACAACCTGATACAACTATGGCTGGATTCAGAGCCGATTTACATTGTAATTTCCATAGAACTGATGGTCATTCAACCAACTCATGTAAACGGTTAAAACATTTGATACAAGATCTAATTGATAAAGGTGAAATGGAAGTAGAAAAATTTGCACCAAAAGATGCTCAAAATAATACACAAAAAACCCAAAATCAAAACGCAAACCAAAGTTTGGATATTTTTCAACATCCTTTACCGAAACATGGTAAAGAAGTTGTAAATCAAGTAGAACAACATAACGTTCCTCATCCAACTCGATATGTGGGAACTATTAGTGGTTTTCTACCTCATCAAGATTTGCAAAAATTGTATATAACTACAGAGTCTCAAGTTACTATTAGACCCTTAAGAAATTGTCAAAATACATCTTTAGAAAGTAATGAAGAAAGTGAAGTAGAGAGTGAAATGGATATCACTTCAAATAATTCAAATAGTTTAGAAGATGAATCAGATTCAATCACTCCTATTACAGACTTGATGGTTCCAGAAGAACCATTTCCAAGAAGAATAACTACCAGACCATCATCACAACAATGGCTTTCAAATGAACAAGCGAAAAATACTAGACCACGTTTTGGTAACCCTAGACATAGTAACATTGTGGGGACCATAGGAGTGGTTACAAGACAACAAGCACAAAATCAAAGCTCTCAAGGTCAAAGTGAAAAAACAACCCCATTTGTATTAAAGACTCCTACTAAGGGAAATAATGTGTTAGGTTCACAACAAAGATCACCTTATGATATCAATGAACAATTGGCTACCATCACAACTAGAATTTCTCTTCTAGACCTTTTGAGAACTTCTTCCATGCATAGAGAAGAACTAATAAAAACTCTAAGCAAAATGATGGTACCTGAAGATATTGAACCTAACGCTGTAGTAAATGTTGTCACTTTGGATGAAACAAATTTCATAGATTTCAAAGACAAGGATATCCCTCCTCAAAGTATGTTTGGAGATAATCCTTTGTACATTACAACATTGATTGGAGATGTAGGAGTTAAGAGAGTTTTAATTGACAATGGATCTTCATTAAACATATGTACCTACGATTTCTTTCAAATATTTGGATTCAAAAAGGAAGACATGCAAAAGACTGAAATGATTATTAAAGCATTTAATGATGAAACTCAAGAAACATGTGGGGTAATGAAAATCCCATTGCAAGTTGGCCCAAGGATTTTGGATATGACTATATTTGTTGTACCTTGTTTTGCATCATACAACATTCTTTTAGGTCGACCTTGGATCAATGCAATGAGAGCAGTACCCTCCACACTACATCAATGTGTTAAATTTGAATTTAAAAATCAATTAGTTACCATTCATGGTGATCCTAGGCCTTTTGATATGTGTGCTGTGATGGAACCTGTAGGGGTTCCATTTTGTCTTGCTATATCTTCTGTTCATCCTAGTCCATCCTCATCTTCAAAATCTTCTAAATCTAAATCACTTTCTAAATCAACATCATCAAAAACATGCTCTAAATTATCAACAACAACAAATCCTACATCATTGTCATCATCACCTTCTGAAATTCTACCTAATCCATTTCCTAAGTCTATAGCAACAGAACCACCTCCTGAATCTACAATATTTAAATTTACAGCATCTAAAGAAACAACTAAGGAAGATAAACCATCTACTTCATATGCCATTTCGGATGAAGTATTACCGGATTTATCTTCAGTGCTTGCAACTACAGAAGAAGTTAATTTTGCTACACAAGATTCTTTGGTGTTATCCAAGTTACCACCATCTCCCCGAACATTAGGTTTGCCTAAGAAAGGGAGTATTTTCCATATTGGAAATTGTGCATTTGTGTATGCGGGATATGATTGGGAAAATTTTTCAATTCTACAGATTACCATTGATCAAGATGGGTTTGCTAGATGTTATTTTTCCAATAAATATGACAAACCAAAGATAATGATGTGTAATATGGGATACAGGGGTAAAGGTTTAGGTCCTTATAAAAATGGTATAAGAGAACCTTTAGATGTCATAGAATGGCCAGTTCGATGTGGTCTTGGATATATTCCTACAAAAATTGAACCATTTCCATATAAAGATGATGACAATCTTATAACATATCAAGAATATATGGATAAAAAAAAGCTCTCTAAAAAGGTACATACTTGTAACATGTTAACCATGGTATATCCAAAAATGATTGCTTCTATGGATGAATGTCTAGAAGGAGATATTTGCCATGATATATCCATTGAGGAGGTTTTTCAAAATAAGTTCTTCTTTGATGGATCCATGCCATGTATAGCTCATATAGAATCAACTAATCCACAAGAAGAATTAGCAAAATGTACTTTAGAAGAACTACAAGAAATGGGGGTGTCACCCACACCTCCCAACTTTGAAAGAGAATTGAATATTGTTGTAGACAATTTTATAAAAATCAACATTGGAACAGAAGAGAGTCCTCGCATGATCAAAATTGGATCTGAATTAAGTGAAGAAAAACAAAAGCTATATGTTGATTTCCTTACAGAATATTCTGATGTTTTTGCTTGGACATACGTAGATATGCTAGGCCTAGATCCTTCTGTAGTTGTACACCATCTAGTAGTGCGTCCAGATGCTAAACCTGTAAAACAAAAACTTAGAAAAATGCATCCTAAAGTCGCACTACTAGTTAAAAGTGAACTAGAAAAGCTTTTGAATGTCATATTTATACAAGATATTGATTATGATGAATGGATATCCAATGTTGTCCCAGTAACTAAGAAAGAAGCTACCAAAATTAGGGTTTGCACTGATTTTAGAGACATCAACGCTGCATGCCCTAAAGATGACTTTCCTCTCCCTAATATGGATCAAATCATAGATTTCACAGCTGGGAGTGGGATGTTGTCTCTCATGGATGGTTTTTCAGGATACAACCAAATTAGAATAGCTCCTGAAGACCAAGCTAAAACAACTTTTATTACACCTTGGGGGACCTTTTGTTGGAAAGTCATGCCCTTCGGTTTAAAGAATGTTGGTGCAACATATCAAAGAGCTATGACATATATTTTTCATGATATGATGTATGACATTTTGCATGATTATGTGGATGACATTATAGCATGCTCAACTAAAGAAGAAGATCACATTGATGATTTAAGAAAAGTATTTGATAGATTAAGAGAATATTTGATATGTTTAAACCCAAATATATGTGTGTTTGGAGTCAAATCTAGAAAATTATTAGGAGTTATTATTTCTATGTGAGGCATAGAAATATATCCCTTAAATATTAAGGCTATCCGTGATATGCCACCTCCTAAAAACATATCAAAATTAAGAAGCTTACAAGGAAAGTTACAAGTTATTCGTCGCTTCATTGATAAATTGGCAGATAGAACAGAACCTTTCCTTAAATTGCTTAAGAAAAATATTTCATTTCAATGGGATAAGGAATGTCAAGAAGATTTTGATAGCATTAAATAGTATCTTCTCAACCCTCCAGTGCTTGTTCCACCCAGACCGGATTGTCCTTTCATTTTGTATATTTTTGCTTCGAAACTTGCACTTGGGGCTATGTTGGCTCAAATTGATGATGAAAAGAAAGAACGAGCCACATATTACATAAGTAGAACTTTGATAAGTTATGAAACAAGATATACTCCATTAGAAAAACTTTGTTTAGCAGTTGTGTTTTCTACGCAAAAATTGCGTCATTATATGCTTAGTCAGAAAACATATGTCATTGCTAAATCTGATCCATTAAGGTACTTGATGAGTAGACCTTATCTATCAGGACGCACAACTAAGTGGGTTCTTGCTCTTAGTGAGTTTGAACTCACATTTATCGGCCAAAAATCTATAAAAGGCCAAGTTATAGCTGATCAGTTAGTTGTTGCTCCTATAGAGTCTACTCAACCCATGAACATTGAATTTCCTGATGAATGCCTTAATTTTGAAGAGGATCATTTAGAAACTTGGACATTGTTTTTCGATGGAGCTAGATGTATGAGTGGTGCAGGTGCAGGTATTATATTAATATCTCCTCAAAAGCACCTAATACCTTTGTCTTTTAAATTATAGTTTGCTTGTACTAATAATATTGTAGAATATGAGGCTCTAATCCTTGGATTACGAGCCGCTTTAGCATTGAAAATTAAAATTTTGTTAGTTTTTGGAGATTCTCAACTCATGATAAATCAAATCAATTAATTTTATCAAACACGAGATGAAAAAATTTGACCTTATAAATAATATGTGGTAAAACTTATTTCATTATTTGAAAAAGTAACTTTAGAAGCTATTCCTAGAACCAACAACCGTGTCGTCGATGCTATGGCTGTAGCTACTTCTTTGTTACCTTTGGAGTTGGATGATGAATATGCTACTATCATTATCTACAAACTCCAAGAACCCGCTTCCTCTAAATCCTGCTTAGAGCCATTGGATGTATTTTTTATTAATGAAATCACCCCAGAACCTTGGTACATAGATATCTTTAACTTTCTACATAATGGGACTTTCCCTGAGGGATTAGATAGAAACCAACGTAGGTTATTGCGTAAGTGAGATGTCCACTTCGTAGTTGTTGGTAATACCTTATATAGAAGATCCTTTGAGGGTATTTTTTTAAGATGTCTAAACCTAGAAGAATCTAAGAAAGCCTTAAGTGAAGCCCATGATGGATCCTATGGAGGACACTTTAGTGGAGGCACCATTGCTAAAAAGCTCCTTAGAATGGGTTATTTTTGGCCTTCCATGGAAAAATACGCTAATTATTATGTGCATCATTGTGAAAAATGTCAAAGACATGCTGACCTTGTCCATGCTCCTGCTCAGGAACTCCAAACCATAGCTTCTCCTTGGCCCTTCTCTAAATGGGGATTAGATATTATTGGTAAAATCAATCTTGTCTCATCTGATGGTCATAAATTCATAATAACTGCAACAGGATATTTTACAAAGTGGGTTGAAGCTATGCCTTTAGCTTCTTGCATAGGAATTCAAGTTTCTAAATTTATCTTCAATCAAATTATCTACAGATTTGGAATTCCATCTAATCTTATTTCTGACAATGGCACATGCTTCAAAAACAAAGATGTTAAAAAATTATGTCAAAAATATAAAATTCAACATAGGTGGTCTACTCCTTATTATCCACAAGGAAATGACCAAGCTGAAGCATCTAATAAAACATTAATCAAAATACTAAAAATATTGGTTAATAAAATAGGCCATGACTGGCATATACAATTATATCCTACCTTGTGGGCTTATCGAACTAGTGTTCGTACTCCTACGGGTGCTTCACCTTTTGTCTTGGTTTATGGTGTTGAAGCAGTTTTTCCATTTGAATTAGAAGTTCCTTCTTTAGCTCTTTTACTTCAAGATGCGGAAGTAGGAGATGAATATCGTGCTGGCAGATTAAGTCAGTTGGAACTTCTAGATGAAAAGTGCATTCATGCTTTAGAACATCTTCGTGCCTACCAAGACAAACTTAAAATATCTTATGCAAAGAAAGTTCACAATAGATCATTTGAAGTTGGAGATCTAGTCTTAAAAGAAAATAAAAAAAATACTAATGCAAGAAAAGACCTTAAAGGAAAATTCCAACCCAACTGGCTTGGACCATTTATCATCACTTCCAAATTTGGATCAGGTGCATACAAATTGGCTACCTTGGATGGAAAATATCTCAAGGAACCCATGAATATTATGCACCTAAAAATATATTATGCATAAATCCAAAAGTCTCATCACTGTAAATAGTTGTAAATAATTTTCCATGCATTTCAAAACTTATCAAAACAACCAAAACAACCAAAACAAATTCACAAAATCCAAAAATCCCCAAAAATATTTATTTAATTTATATTTCTGCATTATTATCTATTAAAATTACAAGTACTATTTTATTTTATCTCAGATAAAATTCAAAAATTATCTTGAACCATGCACCAAAATTTCACAAAACTAATAATTTTGACTTTGTTATTTTGATTATAAATCTCTCTTGTACCAAAGATCACCATCATTTCATTAAATAATTTTGAGTTTGAGAATGATTTTGCTACTCTTTTGAACCAAGAACACATTTTACATATTAAAAATGATTTGTTGCAAATTCGATAAAAGTGATATTGCTTAGTGAATCTTAATACCTTAAGTGAAAAACTTTCTCTTGCTTCCTATTATGTGCATGGTCTAGAATACTGAGAAATTGGGAAAAGGACAAGTTCCTTCCTACCCAAATAAATCCCTTGCCCCACATCTAATCTGGGCAAGTATCCTGAGAGAAAAAGAAAAAAGAAAGAAAAAGAGAAATAAAAGAGAGAAAAAGAAAAAGAAAAAAAAAGAGAGAAAAAGAAAAAGAAAATCAGAGAAAAATAGAAAGTAAATCGATGAAAAATGTTCCAAAGCAATAAAATCCCCTTGTTCAGAAATGGACAAGAAATCCCTACCCTATATGAAGAAAATAAGGAGTACGGAACTTGAATCCCTGGAATTTCTCAGTTATTCGAAAATCGTGAGGTAAACCCCATAACAGGTGATTTGTGCCCAACTTGCTTGACATTGGGTAATTCCTATTCACATGGCAAGATTAATGTTTGCGTATGGATTCACTCACTTTTTGGTAGTTTGATTTGCATAGCAGTTCAGTACCAGTGCATGCACAAAATCATGGTCAAATGAACATTTCACTCGCACACACATTGGTTCATTTAAGTCTGCTTTATCATTACCTTACTCAAAATCGGTAAATTAACCTTACAAAGCACACACATTTGTCACTTGAGAGATTTTGTATCATTATGATAAGATCAAAATAGATAATAAATGCACTTCACACACATTGGTTCTAGATAAATTTGAATTTGTCTTCGAAATAAATTAAAATATTTCTTTGGAATTTTTTTAGATAAAAATCGTCAATTCTTTTATCATCATTCATTACAAAAATAAAAAATATTCATCTTGTATTTCATTTTGACTTTCGCGATGATGGTATTATTCCTAAGTAATTAGGAATTCATTGCCTAGCGAAAACCATCTTTCTAATTTTTCATGTCCAAAAATAGTTCAAATATTCTATCCAACATTAAATTTTCCATTTTTAACAAAATTTATATCATCTTTCATTTCATTTTGACTTTCGTGATGATGGTATTATTCTTAAATTATTTTAAGAATTCTTTGCTTAGCGCAAGTCATCCTTCTAATTTTTCATACCCCAAAATAATTCCGTATATTTCTTTACAATATTATAAAATCTTTTGTACATGTGATATAATGATATATCAAACATTAATTTTGCATTTTAAAGAACAAACAAAATTTATATACCATCTTGCATTTTCATTTTGATTTTCGCGATGATGACATTATTCTTAAGCAATTAGGAATTCCTTGTTTAGCGCAAATCATCTTTCAAATTTTTCATGCCCAATCAAGTAAATTTCACAAATACTTATCACATATGTTGTTCCAAAACAACATCAAACATATTTTTTTTATCACCAAAGCCTTAGGATTATTCTTAAGCAACACAATCATTTTAGCAATGTCAAAATGTTCCTCACAAACAGGATTAGCTTCGTGACTTAGCGAGCTTTGAACTCCACCAACAGTCACATAACAGTACAACATCCTTCGAGGTATATTGCTAAAATCCATCAAAATTTATCATCATTCCAACAAACACATTTTCAAAAACACATTTTCTAAAAATTAAATCATTTTACATATTTTCATTTACTCAAAGCATGATTAAAGACATCATTATCATTCAAAAATTAAAATGTAAAATTAAACAAAACACCATAAAACTACATAAGAGACAAAAAAAATATATATATATATATATATATATACCTCAAAAATCCATATACAAAAGATAGACTGATATGCCACAATCTCTAAAATCGGTATACTCAGTCCAAAATAGCATACAAATATACACATAACTAGATCATCCCCTAGAAGCCCTAGAACTGTGTGCCTCATCATCTCCACCAAGGGGTGGAGGTGGTGGTGGCATATCTCATGTAGCCGTAGCAGTCCTAGAGTAAGACGCCCTAGAAGTAGAGTGAGACGATGCAGCTCGAACAGGCTCTACAATGTCAGTAGGGAGAGGCTCTCTCCGATCCATAGGTACTAATACAAAGTAAAGGGTCCGATAGAAGTTCATCTGTGCAACTAACCATAACATCTCATCTCCTACTTAGCTCTGCTCTGACTGCCCCATATGAGCAGGTACCATAACTCCAACTCACTGTTCTACCTGAGCTCAAGCCTCTACGAAATCTCTCTCTAGAGTCTAAATTCGGCTCCATAGCCCTGCATCCACAACCCTAGCCTATCCTAACTCTGCCTCTAAAGACTCGATCTTAGTCTTCTGGGAGGCATTCTACCCCTGTAGCCAAGCAACCTCAACTCATAAATTCGTCGTCTCACTACTCTCCCTAACCTCAAATACCTTACCCTTATCAGGTGAATCATGTCTATGCCTCTGCTAAGGTGGATATCTCATCGTCTCCTCCTCTTTCTATCACCTCTCCCCTACCCTTGGTGTCCTCTCCTATTGGATGCCCTACTGTATTTGGTGGCCTCCTCTGGTTCGTGGCCTCTCTCGTATAGGGGGTACCTATCCTCCTCCTACATATTGTCCAGCAGCTCGACGTTGTTGTACTAACCTCTCTACCACATCATGCACTAGACCCCTCCATCTGGTCAACCATGTAGGACGTATGGTGGTATACCATACCTCATACCCATCAGCCACCCTTGCATCATCCCCCTCAACTATGGCCACAACCTCGTCATCTGGCTGAGGATCTAAAAATCTACCCATATTGGGTGCTCCTCTAATGGTTGTGGTGTCCCGAACAACCCGAGAGAAGTGAAAGTCCCTCGTCACTGGGATACCCTGACGAAGCCCAAACTGACGGAGCACTCGATCCACCCTATGGAGCTCCACCTCGCCTCACTCCATCCTCAACCAAATGACTCATCTCACGTGAGCCAACTCAACTCCATCCTCTCCCCATCCTGGATGTCCCCTCCAAGGCCTCCAGGTGATACTATCCACTGTCAAGTCATCTAGTAACCTGCACGATGTGGGTAGGTCAATCCACCTCTGAGCACCTCTATAGAACCACCAATAAAATACCCTAGGTCTCTCACTATCCACACCTATCAATGGAAGCCCCATCGACCTCCTGATAGCAATATGTTCCCAACACCAGACCTGAAGGAAATATGTGAGAACCATCACTACGCCATTCTTGTATATGACCTTATACAAGGTCCTATACAAGCGATACAAAACAAAGGGACCCCATGCAAATCGAATCTCATGATCCCTCATATCTGCAACAACCTCTACTAAAATCTAGGGTAAACGACACCCACTCTGATGACATAGCAATAACCCTACCACCACCCCAGCTAGCACCATAGTCAACCGAGACACACCCCCTGTCTACCTAAATACCTCAATATTGACCCCACCTGACTCGAGGTCAAAGCTAGGGTCTCCTAACAATCGTTGTAGTGCCCGACCCTAAATAGTAGAAGCAATAATGTACCTTCCCTGGATAGGAATCTTGAGGATCCTCCACACATCCTCTAAAGTAGGGGCCATCTCCCCTGTCGGTAGCCAGAAGCAAGATGATCCCGGATACCATCTCTCTGCTAGGGTCGTCAATAGGCCCATATCTGTGGGAACCTATGGCATTTCTGCCACATGCCGCAATCCAACCCGATCTAGGATCTCTCTCTCCCTATCAGTCAGGTCATCCAAATCTGCTCTCAATCCTCCATATTTCCACTCTCTGCTCTTTAGTACTTTTCTCTGCAAAAACAAATAAAAACAAAATTTTTAAGTTAGTATAATATTTTAAAAATCAACAAAATAAATCATCCATAATTTTATGATATCATCCATAATTGGATGATATCGTCCCTACAATAATGATATCATCCATATTTGGATGATATCATCCTTGATTTAACGATATCGTCCATAATTGGATGATATCATCCCTGGTTCAATGATATCATCCATAATTATCATCCCTGGTTGATGATATCATCATGCCCTATTTCGTCAAAATTGCCAGAGATGATTTTATCGAAAGCGAGACGATTTCATCAAAATCGGGATGATTTTGATGAAATCGAGATGATTTCGTCAACGCGGCATAAAAACGGTCGTGACCCCCTAAAAATCATGAATTAAATTCAAAAATAAAATAAAATAAAATAAGAAACAAAGCAAAATTACAAGCAAACATAGGGTAGAAATCCTTACCCGCACCCTCCTCTGCACTGCGTCCGCACGATGCTCTGCTTCTGCCATCCTGTTCTCTCCAGAGGTAAAACCAGAAAAGGGCAATGGTAAAAATGAACTAACCTTTTTCATTCACCTTTTGGTTTTATTAAAAAATTACCTTAATAAAATGCACTTTTCGAGTTTTTACCAAACGCATGATTTGGCATTAAAAACTCGAAGGGGGCACCATATACAAAACATTTAACAACCCAACTTAAAATCACCAACAAAAGTTACAATAATTTTTTGCTTTCTCAAAAAGCATGCCAATATTTTCTTTAACGCATTTTCCTTCGAAAAATTCGCTAAAGAGGGGCAAAATGTAATGGGTTAAAAATGACACACATCATTTTTACCTAAGTAAAAATAACATATTATTTTACCTAAGTTAAAAATATTCGAAAATCAACAAAAAACAACCAAAAATCAGCTAAAATTAACCTAAAAACTACCCACCTCGATTTTCATGCCAAAAATACAAGTTGTTGCAATGGCACGATGATATCATCTCCGATTAGACGATATCATCCCTAATTGTTCGAAATCATCCAGCATTTCTAGACAAAATCATCTGGACGATTTTGTACAAAATCGAATTTTGCCCAGATAGATACAAGACAAAATTAGCTCCAACGACCCTGCTTGTCTTAGGATAAGCGTGTGGGCGTTAGAATTCTGCAATATTCTAGATCTTCCAAGTTGGGAAGGATCCCAAACCCCCTAAACAACTTCCTAAGCCTATTTAAACTATGAGTTTTCATAGAATTCCCCCTAGCTGATTGAAATATCTGCACCCTTGATAGCACTAGTCTGTGCAGCTTAAGGAACACTATATTTTGCATTTGTTTTCATCATTTTATTGCAGGTTATCACTGTGCATCGATTGGGAATGAACGAAATCGTCTGAGATGATTTCGTCCAAATTTGAGATGATCTTGTCCGATTAGAGATGATCCTGTCAACAACTCACTTGGGGGCAATTGCAGAGCCTTGTTTGCACTTTCTTTCCCTGATCTCATTTGGCATCTTATTTAATTCTTTTGTTTATCTATTGCATCTGGTGTTCACCATCATTTTGTTTAGATTATGCATAACATTATCATTTGGAAAGTAGGATAATGCATTTATCTTGATTAAATCCATCTTAAATCAATTTGTGAAGCATTATATGTAAGCATTGCATGTTTTTATTCATATCTAGAATCAGAATCTTGCATTTTCTATCCATTCTGGTATCAAATCATGTTGTTGCAGATCTCTAAAGAAATCGTCTCAGACGATTTCATCTAATTGCAGATGATTCTGTCCAATTTTGGATGATTCTGTGCAATTACAGATGATTCTGCACAATTGCAGATGATTCTATCTGATTGTAGGTGATTTCATCATATTACAGATGATCTGGACTGCAAAAAATGATAGAATCTTCATCAGACATCCGGATCAGGTGCACGTTTGCATTCCTTTCTGAATTAGACTTTAATACTGCATTAGTATTTTGTTTTCATGTTTGTTGTTTTCATATAAATCAAAAATTGCATATAGATTTAGATTAGTAGCATTTGGCCAAAACCTAGGTGTATGTATGATTTGAATTAAAAAAAAGAACTCATCTAAACAAATCCTAAAACCTAGGCTCAAAAACTGCCGCAAATGTTTCCTGGTGAACCCAAAACCAATTCATCAAAAAATCACCATATATAGAAAGTACGATTAAGTACTTCTTGTTTCGAGGTGTAGACCACCTATTCCCCCATTCCCCTCTGAGGCATGGATCCATTTTCCTAGAGGAAAGGAGTGCAGGAATTTTTGGGCTACAAAAAGAGAAAGAGAAAAGAAGAAAAATGCAAATCAATAAAATTCTTGGGTATTTCAGATTATCTCTACTGGTACTATAGATGTTTGGTTGGCAATAGAGCAAGGTCTAGACAAGATCAAGATCATCTCCACTAGATCTATGGATGTTTGACTAGTAGTGGATCAATGCAAAGATAAAATTATTTATGAGTGATATCTCTAAAAATTCTAATTGCAAAATAGGTGATAGAGTTCTAATTGATTCAAGAATAAAGGAACGAATACATAAAACACCACTACACATAAGCGGATGGAGTATTTAATTTCAATTGAAACTATTTTTTTATCAGTTAAAATATTTGATTAAAAATAGCTTTTAACAAGTATCCAAAACCTGATTACAACACAATATAGAAAGCTGAAACCAGTTGCATAAAGTAGAGAGACATGGATAGGGAACATAGACCCACAAAACTAGAGGTACCACAGAGGATGCCCTTAAAAATCAGATAAGAAGAGACTAAGGGTGACACAGAGGATACCCTTGAACAACAAAAGAAGTGAAGGGCAGCATAGAGGATACCCTTTACAAAAAACATCAGCAAGAAAGGAAGCCCTAGGCTTCATCTTCAGGTTCTGCACCGACTTCCTAGAGCTCGTCATTTGACTCATCTATATCGATGTCTTTATATTCATCATTATCATCCTTAGGAGCAACATCAACCTTGACATCCTCTTTTACAATAGAGACCTTGCCACCATGCTTGAAAAAGGATTACCTAAAGAAGAGTAGGTGTAGAGCATTGCAAAGATCAACCATATGGGATATGTAATTGGAAATAGAGTTGATAATGAATTATTGCAAACACTGATCAAAGACATCCTTATCATCATACTCAAAATTGATTATTAAGGATTTATTTTCTTGCACAAATTTCTACAAGCACATAGAGGATCGAACACCCTTCAACTCGAGGGATTCACTTTTAACTCTTTTCCTCAACTTATGAATAGTCTCGATCACCACCCTCTTTTTGGTAGATAGGACAAGAGATCTATAGGATGGATGAGTGGATTGGAAAATATTGGGTTGGATAAGGCTAGGTTTAGCTTTAGGAGCAAGTGGAGGGATAACACCCTAAGGATAGTGAATCAACTAGTGGCTATACATAACCTTGAATAGGCCTTGATGGTTAGGCAAATCATTCTTGTTTTTCTTGCAAATGTGCTTTAAAGTGTAGCTGATGGAATTGTAGAGGAATTGGAGAATATTCATCAAGTTGAAATTATATAAATTATTAAAGAAAACAAAATGAAAACTGCATAAAACCTTATTAGGGTCATCCATAGTAATGAAATCCATGATGGGTTTCATGACACTATTCCAGGGAGAGGGGAGCTCCTCATGACGCATGCCCATCCAAGCCTTTTTGTAAATGTCCTTGTCTTTGATTTCTTTGAGTCAAGCTTCCCAATTATTTTTTCACGGTGAATTGACTTTCCTTTTGCCTATTGCCCTATAAGCTCAACCAGAGTATTGATGTCAATTTCAAAGGTCATGTTATGAATAATCACCCTTCCATTATCCTAAGAGCTCAAAAAAGTAGAGCTAATTTTAGGATCCTCACCATTGAAACTCTTAAAAGAGATGGAGGAAGCCCTTGGTAGTTAGGATAACTTCAAAAATGGAATCCATGACAATGAGGGATGACTCAATGAAGCTCATGTTGGTAGAACAATAGAGGCTCTGAGAATAAATTTGTAAAGGATAATGGTGGAGGTGAAAGGGATAAAGAATGCTATAAAAAGCAGCAACCTTGGGTCCACTTTTGGAAGCAATGAGATCTCCATATCATTGAGTGAATCGAGGAAAGGTGAGTCTACATAATTTGAGGTGACCATGACAGACCTAGCTTGATTAATCTTGGATATGCAATATGTGAATGGCCAAACCAACCTCCCACATGATGAAAAAAGCATAATGGGTTAAGGAAACATTGGTGAAGGCATAAAGGAAGAGGCAAACATGGTTGGAAGATGGAGGGTGTGGGAAAGGGGGAGCAAGAGATATGGATGGACTGGTAGTGATAAGGTGAAATGAAGTGATGGAATTGAATGAGAGGTGAGGGTGATTTATAAGAAAATGGAGGCCAACATGGCAAGGATGAACGATGAGGCAAGCGAGATGAGAAAACCCGTAATTTTTTTTTTCTTGAAAAGCAGTGGAGAGAGGATTAATGTTGAAAATACCAATAAAATTGGTTAAACCACATAATGAGAATACATGGGAATCAATAGAAATAGAAACAAAATCAACAAGAATTTGACCCATTTATGGAAAATATGTCTTGCTCCATGTCAGCATTTATCTCATTTATGGATATTCTATCTTGATTCACGATAGCAATTAGTTCCTGAGGAAGGTCCTTGTCCAAATCACCAAGATTGTGGAGTGGACACCAATGTTTACAAGTTTGTCAATGACTTTATTTCTTTTCCTAAAAGCATATTGGAAAATAACCTCTTCAAAAATTTGACTTAAAGACCTAGCTTCATCAATACAATCCTTAATCCTCCATGAGGAATTTCTAGAATTCTTTCAGTAGTTGATAGTAGTTAGAGAATCCCCTTCAACCATGAGTCTATCTGAAATTTCTTTTTCCAGAACATCTCTCCACAATGCTCTAGCTTTAGCAACCCGATTCATTTGAATTCCCAAAAATTCTACAAAGGTGAGGATGACTCTACCACTACTATCTCTAAGGATACCCCTAGCTCCAGCTAGTCCAAGGTTGCCCTTGGTAGCACCATCGAATTTTAACTTGAGCTAACCTAAAGGAGGGGGAATCCACTTGGATTGGACCCTTAGGTTAGGGAAAGTATTCAGGTGTGCAATGGGGATATTGAGAGAGAGGCCCAAGTAAATATTAAACCGAGAGGTAATATGGAATGAAAGAGGATAGAGGGAGGCATTATCTAAAGCAAAGGAACGGATTTTATTCGTAACATAGTATGGAATTAGCATCTTGTTAGATAAAACTCTACAATTTATTTCTAGTCAAACTTGCCATAGAAAATGGTGAAGGTAGAATTGCCATAGGAACTTAAGGTAAAGGTTGCAAAAAGGATTCGACCATTGGGAAAAGAGATCAGCAATAGAGAAAGTTTTGGCCCAAAATATATGGAATAAATTGAATAACTTGTTGAGGATAGATGAGGAGTAGGAGCATGAAAGAAAATGGTGATGAAGGTGATAGTTTCACAATGACACTGAGAGGGGGGGTGAATCAGTGTAGCTATTTAAATTCAAATCTACAACTCTTAATGCCGAAACAATGAAAACTTAAACTCAGATAAAGCAAGTATAACAAGAGAGCATTCCACAACACACGATGTAACGAGGTTCACCAATTTGGCTACTCCTCAAAAATGACTCGCTTGGACTCCCGTCCAAATCCAGTCTTTGCAAAATAACAATTTTACAAACAATTTACCAACACCCACTGGAAGGAGCACCAACCCCTGGTTTATCTGCACCAACAGAAAGGAGCACCAACCCCCGATTTATCTCGCACCAACAGAAAGGAGCACCAACCCCCGATTCCAAGCACCAACTCGGGACCGCAATTTTGAAACTATAAGATTGACATAAAAATGCCTTCGCTTATACAAGACCTTGTCTGGTCTATTGCTCTCTCGGCTCTCCTTAACGCTCTCTTATGGCACGCACTCTTCAACATTTTTTTAGCAATGTAATTCTCCACGCAGATCTCCTTTTATAACCTTTTCTCTCAGACACCTCGAATCGTCGTACCGACTTCTCCTGTAACTGCACCTGTAATCGTCGTATCGACTTCTTCTGTAACTGCACCTGTAACTATCGTACCGACTTTAGTTAACTGTCACATATCTTCTTTCGGTTGGTTTCTCTTCTTAGCTTGCACCGAAGCGACCTGTCGTGAAATCGTGACACTTCTGCCTCTTTGTCCTCTTCTCGGCTTGTACCCGTGAAAACAACATGTCACGATATCGTGACACTTTTGCCTCCTTGCTGCTTTTCTTGGCATGTACCCATGAAAATACAACATGTCGCGATATCGCGACACTTTCGCCTCCGTACTCTTTCTCTTTACTTTTGTCGCGATATCGTGACACTTTTGCCTTCTTCCTTTCTCTCTCCTCTATTAGTCACGAAAATGCGACATGTCGCGATATCGCGACACTTTTTCTCCTTTGCTCTTTCTCTTGCCTTCGGGTCGTGAAAACGCGACATGTCGCGATATCGCGACACTTTTTCTTCTCGGCCTTCCTGCTCTTTTCAAGTCGCAAATGACATGTCGCGAAATCGTGACACTTTTCCTTTTCTATCTTCCTGCACTTTTCAAGTCAAAAATGCGACATGTCGCGAAATCGTGACACTTTTCCTTTTCTGTCTTCCTGCACTTTTCAAGTCGAGAAAATGCGACATGTCGCGAAATCGTGACACTTTTCCTTTTCTACCTTCATCTTCGCTTTGGACCGGAAAATGCTACATGTCACGAAATCGTGACACCTTTTTCTCTCTCTTCTTTCTCTTTGCTTTGGACCATAAAAATGAAACATGTCATGAAATCGTGACACCTTTTTCTCTCTCCTCTTTCTCTTTGCTTTGCAAAATGAAACATGTCCTGAAATCGTGACACCTTTTTCTCTCTCTCTTTCTCTTTGCTTTCAGAAACATGTCGCGAAATCGTGACACCTTTTTCTTCCGTACAATCTTTCTTGCAATATGTCACGAAATCGTGACACTTTTTCTACTTGTCTTTTTCTCTTCCAACATGTCGCAAAATCGTGACACTTTTTCTTTCGTACAATCTCTCTTGCAATATGTCACGAAATCGTGACACTTTTTCTACTTGTCTTTTTCTCTTCCAACATGTCGTGAAATCGTGACACTTTTTCTTCCGTACAATCTCTCTTGCAATATGTCACAAAATCGTGACACTTTTTCTACTTGTCTTTTTCTCTTCCAACATGTCGTGAAATCGTGACACTTTTTCTTTCATACTATCTCTCTTGCAATATGTCAAAATCGTGATAGTTTTGCTTGCTTGCGCTTTCTCTTCGAACATGTCGCGAAATCATGATAGTTTTGCTTGCTTGTGCTTTCTCTCCGAACATGTCACGAAATCGTGATAATTTTGCTTGCTTGCGCTTTCTCTTCGAACATGTCGTGAAATCGTGATAGTTTTCTTCTTGCCTTTCTCTCAACATGTCGCGATATCGTGATAGTTTTCTTTCTTCTCAACATGTCGTGATATCGCGATAGTTTTTCTTTCTCTCAACATGTCGCGATATCGTGACAGTTTTCTTTCTTCTCAACATGTCGCGATATCGCGATAGTTTTCTTCCTTGTGATTTTCTTTTGATTTTTAGCATTTTTAGCATATGGGTCACTTCAAATTTTTTGGATAATCACTGTACATACTCTGAAGAACCTCTTAACTCTTGTATACTTCATCAACTGATCTATCTGACTTTGTACACTTCATCAACTGATTTGTCTGACTGTGTTGACAACAATGACAATACTTTTGCTGCAACTTGCTCAACAATCTCCCCCTTTGGAATTGTTGGCAACACTCATGCAATCTCCTGTAATTCCTGTAATTCTTCTCCCCCTTTGACAATAATACCAAAGGGCTGCTGCAGACTCCCTCTGAGTCCATGCACAACATTCTCAGGCACAAATTATTACAGTTAGCAAAAATTACAAACATGAGCAAAAAGATAATGAAATATATAATTGCTCCCCCTGAGAATGTGGTCCCGATTGCTAGTCAATGCTTGGGAAGCGTGACCACTCCCAACTTATTGCGAAGGTACTCAAAAATTTCTTTGGGCAGCGGTTTTGTGAAGATATCCGCTACTTGCTCTGTAGTTGGGACAAAATCCAACTTAACCTCACCTTTCGCAACTTTCTCCTTCAGAAAGTGATATCGGATAGCAATATGTTTTGTGCGGGAATGCATAACCGGATTCTTTGAGATGTTAATAGCACTGGTGTTATCACACTTAACTGAAATTGGCTCTCTGAAGTTAATGCCAAGATCTTTCAGGGTTTGTTTCATCCATAAAACCCGCGTACAACACGTTGATGCTGCAATATATTCTCGCCTCTGCTGTGGATAAGGAAACCGACTCTTGTTTCTTATTGTGCCATGCGACCAACTTGTCTCCAAGATAGAAAGCACCTCCACTGGTACTCTTTCTGTCATCGACACATCCTGCCCAATCTGCATCTGAATACGCAATAAGGGTGAAATCCTTACCTTTCGGATACCACAATCCATACTCCATAGTACCCTTCAGATATCGAAGAATCCTCTTCACGGCTGTCACATGAGTTTCCTTGGGACTAGCCTGAAATCGTGCGACCATGCAAACTGCCTGCAAGATATCTGGTCTGGTAGCCATCAAATACAAGTAAGCTCCCAATCATAGATTTGTACATGGTTTGATCAACATCTGGAGATTTTTCATCCTTGCTCAACTTGCAACCTCGTCGTCATGGGAGTGCTAACAGGCTTACAATCCTCCATTGTGAATTTCTTTAGCATCTCCTTCACATATTTAATTTGAGAAATAAATATGCCCTTCTCATTTTGATTAACTTGCAGTCCGAGGAAATACGCAAGTTCACCAATCATAGACATTTCAAATTCTTTCTGCATCTTATTTGCTAAATCTTTACACGACTCATCATTGTTGTTGCCAAAAATGATATCATCTACATATACAACAAGGACAATGAGATGGCCATTCTCTGTTTTGACATACAAATTGTTGTCCACCATACCCTTTTTGAACCCTTGTTCAAGTAAGATAGTTGTCTAGCCTTGCATACCATGCTCCGGGTGCCTGTTTCAAACCATACAAGTGCTTTTTTCAACTTGCAGACGAAGTTGGGATTATCACCGAGTTGGAAGCCATCTGGCTGCTCAATATAGACCTCTTCTTCAAGTTTTCCATTCAGAAATGCTGATTTCACGTCCATTTGATAAACTTTGAAATTCTTGTGAACTGCTAAAGCCAAAAACATTCTAATTGCCTCAAGTCTAGCCACTGGTGCAAAGGTTTCTTCAAAGTCAATACCTTCAACTTGTGCATAGCCTTTATAGACCAATCTTGCTTTATTCCTGACTATCTATCCATCTTCATTCAATTTGTTTTGAAAAACCCATTTAGTACCGATTATATTTTTATTTGCAGGTCTTGGTACTAACTCCCAGGTTTTGTTTTTCTCAATCTGATCTAATTCTTCATTTATTGCCGTCATCCAACTTTCATCTTTGCTTGCTTCAACAACATTTTTGGGCTCAATGCTGGATAATAGAGAGTAGTTACTTACTACTCTTCTTCTTGTTTGAACACCAACTGTGGGATCTCCAATTATTTGCTCTCTAGGATGATTTTTCTACCAGCTGCCTGTTTTGAATTTCTTGTTTTCTTCCTCTTCTGAAACACTACTTAAATCATCTGAGTCAATTTTTTGTTTCCTCTTCCTCATCTGCTTCAATAACCTCTTCATAGATTGGGTAGTTTTCTTCATAACTAATTTCTCGTTCCCTACCTTCATCAACTTTAACATCAACACTCTCCACAATTTTCTTTAGCCTCTTGTTGTAGCATGTATAGGCTTTGCTTTTTGTCGAATAGCCAAGAAAGATACCTTCATCAGCTCTATCTTCAAACTTACCAAGATTATCTTCAGTTCTTTTGATGTAACACTTGCTGCCAAAAACTTTAAAGTATCTTGTTGTTGCCTTTTTACCGAACCACAGCTCATACGGAGTTTTGCTTTCATGTGTCCTCAACATGCACCTATTTTGGATGTATACCGTAGTATGGACTGCCTCTTTCCAAAATTTGTCTCGCTATTTTGCTCTCGACCAACATAGTCCTTGCCATTTCTTGCACTGTCCTATTCTTTCTTTCTACCACACCATTCTCGCTGAGGTGTCCTTGCTCGCTGAAAACTATCTCTTAATCCCATACTTTTCACAAGTACTCTGCAAATTCCTCTGAAATGAACTCTCCTCCTCTATCTGATCTTAAACATTTAATCCTTTTTCCTGTTTGATTCTCAACTTGGTTTTTGAAAATCTTGAACATCTCACAGGCATCTGATTTAAGCTTCAAAAATAGTACCCATGTCATCCTGGAATAGTCATCTATGCACAACATAAAGTATTTGTCACCATTTATGCTTTGCGTTCTCATGGGTCCACATAAATCGGTATGTATTAGTTCTAAAGGTTTGCTTGTGAAGTACTCTTTTGTTTTAAATGTGGCTCTAGTTTGCTTCCCCTTTTGGCATGAAGCACAAATGCTATTTAATGGTTTGCCAATGGTGGGAATATCTCTCACTGCCCCTTTTGAGCTGATTTTTACTAGATTGTCAAAGCTGATATGACCGAGCCTCTTGTGCCACAACCAATTTTCTTCTTCATGTCCAATCAAGCACGCTCCTTCTGAAGTCTCTGAGAGAGTATACAGGTTGCCGGATGTCCTTGATCCAGTTGCTATCAACTTTCCATAGCTTGTTGTTCCGACTTCACAACCCCGCTTCTTGAAAATTACTTCATGACCTCTCGTCACAAATCCGACTTACGCTTAACAAGTTATGCTTCAGACCAATCACAAACAAGACTTCTTTTGACTTTATTTTTCCATCACTGATCTTAACCGATCCTTTGCCAACTATCTTCGCTCCATCATTATTTCCAAATTTTACAGAACCACCTTCATACTTCTATAACTTCTCAAATTTTTGTTTGTCACCTGTCATATGACTGGAGCACCCACTATCAAGTATCCATGGTGTAGATTTGTTCTGTGCTTTAAATGTTGTCTGTACAATCAAGGATTCCTTTTCTTCCTTGAGTCACTCCTTTTCTTTCCACTCTGGTTTGATTACAGGTTTGGTCACTTGTTTTGACTTTTCTTTGTCAGTAGCCTGTGCATGTTTTTCGAGAAATCTTCTATTTTGTCTCAAACCATTTGATTGAAATTGTCTTCCTTGATGTTTATTTGCTGCAAATGTACTTCGACAATTTCTTGCAATATGCCCAAAATTATGACAGTTATAACATTCTACTGCATAATCCATCAATGGTGAAAAAACATTTCTACTGACAAAATTCCTTTGTCCTACATTATACTTGCAATCTGCAATCTTATGTCCATAACCATTGCATTTAAAACAATAACCAAAAAAGAAATGAGTGAACCTGGGTGATGGTTTTTGCCATTTTGTAGTAGGAGCCACAAATCTTCTTCTCCTTTGATGAGTGACATTGGTGAATTCATCATTGTCAATACTCCTCTCGTGCCTGGCATTATTGCTTTCTTTAGCATGATTCATTTTTTCTTGATCAATCCTGATCTTATCTTCATTCTTTATGGGATCTACAGTTATGGCCTTTGATCCATTTGATGATTCTCCTTCAATGAAGCCCAAACCAAATTTAATGCCTCGTAGTCCTTTGGCTATTTATAATCTTGTCCAACTTTACAGAACTTTCTTCAATTTTGTGATAACATCTCACTTTTCGATTCATCTCTTCTAGCTGCATCTTTAATCCAACAATCTCTTCTTCTAACTTGCTGCACTCATCTATTTTCATGGTTAATTGTACTTCGATATCTTCAGATATTTTCTTAGATTCGTCTATCTGTACTTTCAAGCTGGTTATGATTTCATTGGCATCCTCAAATTTTCTTGAAACTTTCTTATTCTTTTTCCTTTCTATACTCAGCTCTTTAAGTGCAGCGATCAGCTCACCTTCCAGATCTACTTCAGCCTCAACCTCAAGTTTTTCTTCTATTTTTTCTTCTTCGAATGCCATGAAAAGAGCTTCACCGATTTCTTCTTCAGAATCCTCACCGGAGCTGTCTTCTGAAGGACTGACATTCTTGGATATGAAACTTTTCTTCTTGAAGTTGCCTTTTCTAAAATTTGATTTCTTCTTCCAGTCACTTCTTTCTTGGTGTGAACCTTCATCACTTTTGTTTTTCTCATTGAGTGGACATTTAGCTGCAAAGTGCCCAATGCCTCCATAGTTGAAACACTTAAATGGTAGCTTTCCTCTGTATTTTCCTTTTCCCCTTATTAGTTTTCGAACAAAGTTTGCTTCCATTTCATCTGATGTCTCTTCTTCCTCGGATTCTTGTTTTGCTTTTATATTTTTATGTGCTTTAAAAGCAACTTCTCTATCTGTGGGTTTAGTTTTTCCTATTCTCATCTCATATGCAGTCAGAGAACCATGCATCTCATCCATACTAAAAATATTTAGATCTTTAGCTTCTTCTATTGCTGAAACTTTAGAATCAAATCTTTGGGGAAGAGATCTTAGTACCTTTTTCACTATGACAGCATCTTCCATTTCCTCGCCGAGTCCTCTAATCGCATTAACGATTCCATTAACTCTCAACATGTATGCCTCTATGTTCTCATCGTCATTCATTTTTAATGCTTCGAACTGGGCTCGATGCATTTGTAACTTGGCCTCCTTGATCTTGTCGTCTCCTTCATGAATGCTCCTTAGTTTATCCCACATGTCTTTTGCCATTTTACAACTCATAATCTTTATCAGTTCGCTGTCCACTAAACCGCACATGATAGCATTCTTTGCTTTAGAGTTATTCTCAAACAATTTCTTACCAGCAACATCGGTTGGAGGAGTGATGGATATTGCGTATCCACTGTCTACTGACTCCCAAATGTCGTATCCCAAGGCGCATAGATATGTCTGCATCCCGAGTCTCCAAAATGCGTAATTAGTTCCATCAAATAATGGTGCTTTGTTTGATGAGAATCCTTCACCACCTGCCATTGTCTCACTTCCAAGATCACCTTAGCCGATTAAGCTTGTTCGAGAACTTGGCTCTTGATACCAATTGATATTTTCACAATGACACTAAGAGAGGGGGGTGAATCGGTGTAGCTATTTAAATTCAAATCTACAACTCTTAATGCCGAAACAATGAAAACTTAAACTCAGATAAAGCAAGTATAACAAGAGAGCATTCCACAACACACGATGTAACGAGGTTCACCAATTTGGCTACTCCTCAAAAATGACTGCTTGGACTCCCGTCCAAATCCAGTCTTTGCAAAATAACAATTTTACAAACAATTTACCAGCACCCACTAGAAGGAGCACCAACCCCTGGTTTATCTGCACCAACAGAAAGGAGCACCAACCCCTGATTTATCTGCACCAACAGAAAGGAGCACCAACCCCTGATTCCAAGCACCAACTCAGACTGCAATTTTGAAACTATAAGATTGACATAAAAATGCCTTCGCTTATACAAGACCCTGTCTGGTCTATTGCTCTCTCGGCTCTCCTTAACGCTCTCTTACGGCACGCACTCTTCAACCTTTTTTAGCAATGTAATTCTCCACGTAGATCTCCTTTTATAACCTTTTCTCTGTAACTGCACCTGTAACTGTCGTACCGACTTCTCCTGTAACTGCACCTGTAACTGTCGTATCGACTTCTTCTGTAACTGCACCTGTAACTGTCGTACCGACTTCAGTTAACTGTCACATATCTTCTTTCGACTGGTTTCTCTTCTTAGCTCACGCCGAAGTGACCTGTCACGAAATCGTGACACTTCTGCCTCTTTGTCCTCTTCTCGGCTTGTACCCGTGAAAACAACATGTCGTGATATCGCGACACTTTTGCCTCCTTGCTTCTTTTCTTGGCATGTACCCTGAAAATACATGTCGCGATATCGTGACACTTTCGCCTCCGTACTCTTTCTCTTTACTTTTGTCGCGATATCGCGACACTTTTGCCTTCTTCCTTTCTCTCTCCTCCGTTAGTCACGAAAATGCGACATGTCGCGATATCATGACACTTTTTCTCCTTTGCTCTTTCTCTTGCCTTCGGGTCGTGAAAACGTGACATGTCGCGATATCGTGACACTTTTTCTTCTCGGCCTTCCTGCTCTTTTCAAGTCGCGAAAATGCGACATGTCGCGAAATCGTGACACTTTTCCTTTTCTGTCTTCCTGCACTTTTCAAGTCGCGAAAATGCGACATGTCACGAAATCGTGACACTTTTCCTTTTCTCCTTCCTGCACTTTTCATGTCACGAAATCGTGACACTTTTCCTTTTCTGCCTTCATCTTCGCTTTGGACCGTGAAAATGCTACATGTCGCGAAATCGTGACACTTTTTCCTTCTTGCATTTTCTCTTTGCTTCGGACCGCAAAAATGAAACATGTCACGAAATCGTGACACCTTTTTCTCTCTCCTCTTTCTCTTTGCTTTGGCCCACAAAAATGAAACATGTCACGAAATTCGTGACACCTTTTCTCTCTCCTCTTTCTCTTTGCTTTGGCCCGCAAAATGAAACATGTCACGAAATCACGACACCTTTTTCTCTCTACAATCTCTCTTGCAATATGTCGCGAAATGACCTTTCTCTTCAACATGTCACGAAATCGTGACACTTTTTCTTCCATACAATCTCTCTTGCAATATGTCACGAAATCGTGACACTTTTTCTACTTGTCTTTTTCTCTTCCAACATGTCACGAAATCGTGACACTTTTTCTTTCGTACAATCTCTCTTGCAATATGTCGCGAAATCGTGACACTTTTTCTACTTGTCTTTTTCTCTTCCAACATGTCATAAAATCGTGACACTTTTTCTTCCGTACTATCTCTCTTGCAATATGTCATGAAATCATGATAGTTTTGCTTGCTTGCGCTTTCTCTTCGAACATGTCATGAAATCATGACAGTTTTGCTTGCTTGTGCTTTCTCTCCAAACATGTCACGAAATCGTGACAATTTTGCTTGCTTGCACTTTCTCTTCGAACATGTCGCGAAATCGCGATAGTTTTGCTTGCTTGCGCTTTCTCTCCGAACATGTCGCGATATCGCGACAGTTTTTCTTTCTTCTCAACATGTCGCGATATCGCGACATTTTTCTTTCTCTCAACATGTCGCGATATCGCGATAGTTTTCTTTCTTCTCAACATGTCGCGATATCGCGACAATTTTCTTCCTTGTGATTTTCTTTTGATTTTTAGCATTTTTAGCATATGGGTCACTTCAAATTTTCTGGATAATCACTGTACATACTCTGAAGAACCTCTTAACTCCTGTATACTTCATCAACTGATCTGTCTGACTGCCTGTACACTTCATCAACTGATCTGTCTGACTGTGTTGACAACAATGACAATACTTTTGCTGCAACTTGCTCAATAGAGGGGATTCCTAATTTGACAAGCATAGAAAATATCTATTAGGAATGGCCATGCCTCTTTTGATAAGGTTATCTATGGTTAGAATTTTTTCTTGAATGGCCACCCAAGCAAAAAGGGCTATTTTAGAAATGAGAAATTTAGGACAGATAAGACTGAAAGGAAGTAAGGGCTCTTCATGGGCCAATAGCAACTTGTAAGTAGACTTCATAGAAACATCCTCAATTTCAATGAATTCCCACAAGATCTAATCTGTAGGACTCCTAGAGGGGATGAACATGGAGCTTATAAGTAGTTGTAGCTCTTTAGATTCCTCTAGATGGGATGTACTTCTAATTATTTTTCATCTTTTCCTATTGTTCTAAATACGTATGAAAGTTGACACTTTTTGACCAAAGGTGTTGTCAGTGTAGCCTTTCAATACTACTATATTAGGATCATTTATTAGTGGTTCTCATTTTATCCATTTTCATTCCAGAAGTCAATTTTGTGGCCATCTCCTAATCTCCATCTGAGACATCTTTCCACTAGGAACCTAGAATGCAATATTGATTTCCAAAAAGTAGATCCTCTGATAGGAATTGCCGCATTGATAAAGTCCATACCCCATACCCTGCAAATATTTCTAACTGACAATAATATCCCACTCACTTCCCACATTGGTTATTAAACACCACGTCTGCTTAGCCAGTAGAGCTAAATTTATGAGATAGAGTCTCTTGAGGCCTAATCATTAAGAATATTTAGGTTGACAAACTTTGTACCACGCTGCTAGGTGGAAACAACACTTATTTCTAGACCCAGACCACAATAAGTTCTTTTGGATTTACTTAATTTTGTGATAAACTCCTACTGGAAATTTGAATACATACAAAAAATAGATAGGAATGCTTTTAAGGAAAGTCTGGATAAGGGTGACCTTGGTAGCTTGAGACAAAAGGTTTCCTTTCTAGATTACGAGTTTTTTTTTGTAATCTCTCAATTACGTTATTCCACATTAAAATGGCAGGATTTCTTGTGAATAAAGGGAAGCCCAAATATGTAGTAGGAAAGGATGACACATGGCATTCAAGGATTTTGGATGTCTTAATATGCCTTTGTACTGGAGTGTTGAGGAAGAATATATTGCTTTTGTGAAAGTTAATTTTTTGGCCAAATGCTTCTTCATACAAAAGAAAAATATATTTAATGACTTTGACCTTGAAAAAAAAATAGATGTAGAAATGATGGTATTATCAAAAAATTATTGATGGGAGACAGGGCTAGTCTGCATAGCAAATTTGATGCTTGAAATGAGGTTGAGTCTACATGCAACTTTAATAGACCGACCTAAGGATTTAGATGCTATTATGAAGAGCAATGGGGATATGGGATCTCCTTGGCATAGACCTTTGTTCCTCTAGAAATAACCCATAGTAGATCCATTGAAAAGCACTAAAAACCAAGGATTTGAAATACAAACTTTAATCAGCTCAACCCATTTAGGGTGAAATCCAACCCTGAGAAGGATGGCGAAAAGGAAGTTCCAGCTGATTCTGTAAAAGGTTTTGTTCATATCCAATTTAAAAAAAAAGGCTAATTTTTTAGATAGATGAGAAGAGTGAAGGGCTTCATGAATGGTTATAACCCCATAAAGTATGGACCTACCTTGAAAAGAACTCCCTTGGCTCTTATCAATGATTGTGGGGAGGATATCCTTCATTATGGAAGAAATGACTTTGGTAAGAATTTTTTATACCACATTGCAGAGGCTTATAGGCCTATAATCAGTCATGGATTTGGTTTTAGGACTTTGTAATAAGAGCAATGAAAGTAGGATTAAAATAGCAAGGAGCGGACTTAGAGTACCAAAATGCTTTGATGATGGAGCACACATCGGGTCCCAAAATATCCAAATAAGTTCAAAAAATGAGGAGGAAAGCCATTAGACCTAGGGGCATTATCAGGGTGCATGGAACATAAATCATGATTTATTTCCTCATTAGAAAAAGGATCCAGAAGCTTGGAGTTGTCAATCTCTATGATAGATTGAGGAATGTGATATAGCATATAATTCAGGGCAAGATATGAGGACGACCTACTCTCACCAAGAAGAGTGTTAAAATAAGAAAAAACTTCATCCTTTATTTCCATAATATAAGAAGTGTTGGATCCATCACTTTTTGTAAGCTCCTTAATTCTATTGTGACTTTTGTTTCTCATAGTTGAGGCATGGAAGAATTTTGGGTTTGAGTCTCCCTCTTTGAGCCATAAAGCTCTAGATTTATGCTTCTAGAAAGTTATTCACAAGAAAGAATATTATGATATTCTTATAGGATATTTCTCTCTTCAGATCTAATTTGCTCATCACATTGGACAGATTGGATCTTATTCTCAATATAGAGTAGCCTATCCTTAATAGATTGTTTGATTTTGAAAAAGTTCTCAAAGACTTCTTTGTTCTATATTTTGTGATTTTCTTTGACATGTTTTAATTTCTGGGTAAGTTAGAATGAAGGACGTCCTTGACCAACCTGTTTCCACCATTGCAAAATTATGTGTCTGAGGTCGGAGTGCTGAATCCACATCACCTCAAATATAAAAGGCCTTTTGAAGGGGCTATCCTTTAGTATGTCCAAAATAAGAGGACTATGATCTAATCCAATTTTGGTAAAATATTGGAGGTTTGCATCCCAAAAAAATTGACCAGCTTCCTGGAATAAGAAGTATTTGTCTAATATTACTTGAATAAGTTGATTCCTTGTTCTTCTATTGCTCCATATGAATTTGGAATTTTTAAGTTTGACATCCATAAGATTATTGGAATTGATAAACTCATGAAGATCTTCTATACTTTTTCCAGGGAATCCAAAACATCCCTATTTATCTGAAGGATAAAGAGGAGTATTGAAATCTCCTAAAATAATCCAAGGGATGTTATTGAATGAATCATTGAGACAACCAAGGGTATCCTAGAAATGAGCTTTGTCTGACAAAGAATTTGGTGCATAAATATTGAATAGTAGCCATGAAGAGTTATTGTCTCTATCATGGAATAAAACAATTAAATTTTTTTCACTTGATTGAATTAGACTACTATCTAGTTTCCTTGGATACCATAAGCACATGAGTCCTCCTGAGGTTCCTCTTTCTTGGCTAAAAACAACTTCACCTCTACTCCAAATTTTCTTAGTAGAAAAGGTAGAGTTATGATGGTCAAGTTTGGTTTCTTGCATTAGGAAAATTGTTGGTTTTAACTTCCTTCTCAATGAGCTAACAACCCTATGCTTAGTTAGCATATTAATACATATCACGTTCCATGAGAGGATCTTTATTTGGAGGATTTTGAGGATTTCCTACCTCCCTTTCCATTGGTTTGGGGAGGTTTTGTGCTTTTTGCTTCATCTATGGATTGGGGAATGACAAGGGGAAATAAATTTTTTTGAATGCCATTGGCAATATTATTCTAAAATTTATTTTTCCATTGACCATTTGCTGAAATAATTCTTATTTTTTTATCACTTCCACAGTCAATGGAGGACTTCATAAAATTTCAAGTTTGTTTGGGGCTAAATTTTGAAGGGACAATTTGTTCGATCCAATGGCTTGAAGACATTGTGATCTTTTGGATATTTTTAGGGATGAAGAATTTAGGAGGAGGATAAGAAGATCCAAACCTTGTAGGAGAGTCTAGAATTTGGGTGAGTTAAGGCTCCAAGCTTTGGATGTTTTATTCATTCTATGTCTTGAACATGTTTGGATCAGATCTAACTGAATATTTGTTTGGGATATCAATAATAAAATATAAATCATCTCTGTCGATTGGATGTGGTGATGTGATAGCATGTTTGCCCTTTCCTATTGATTGGGGAGCAACTTGAGTTGCTTGCATTTCTTAGGTTAATGAATCAAAATTCCTTTGTTGGCTTGGTTCTAAATATTTCTAGGCTATTTGAATCATTTTTTGGTCATGTATTCTTCCATAATTGAGAGTTGTAGCTTGGACCTTCTACCCCTGCAGTGGATTTTTATTTCACAAGTCGAACCTTTAATGAAGGGCATCGAATTTTGATATGCCCTTGAGTGTGACACTCCACACAGAAATCAAACTTGTTTTCATACTCAATGGCTTGTTTGCGGTAGTAAGAACTATATTCCAGTTCAATGAAGGTTGGAAGCTCTGAATCCATGTTAGCATTAACACAAATTCTAGTAGCAATCATCTTAGTCCTAGTTAGGGTTGTGTGATCAATGACCACTAGAGTGTCAATAGTCTTGGTGATAGCATTGGGGATGTCTTGGTGCCAAAAATGCCATGAGAGATTTAGTAATTGAACCAAAATATGATCATAGTTGATGCTCTAGATTTTGAAGTCAAATTCAGCATCTCATTTACACAAAAAATGCTACAATGACCCAGGAACCATGGTCCTCTTGTAAGAATTTGAATGACATCATCGTGATTACTAAGGTGAACACCAAAAAAACATTGGGAAAGGCCAAAAATTTCCATAGAATCAGCAGTATTCCACTTGGAATGAGCCCACTTCTAGATGGTTTCAAGGTCAGGTTGTTCACCATGAAGCTTGCCAACTAGGGAGAAAGACTCCATCGATAGATATTTTTATTAAGGCAACCAGGAAATTTGATTTTCATTCCAATAGGATCAATTTGGGATAAAGGATCAACAAAGCAATGCGGTCTTTCACCTAGAACTTTGGCAAAAGATGACTTTTCATAATTGGGCCCCCCAAGGGGAGGGGGCCCATGAGAATCTTCTTTTTTGGGAGGTTCAACTTCCTAGGCCCCGATGAATTTTATAGGGACTTGATCATTGCAATTCACCATATGCAATATTCCAAGAAGGTTGTCCATCCTCAAGGCTAGTCTGACTTCCAAAAACTTGAATTTGGGTCTTCTCGTTCTCAAAAATTTGGAATTGTTGGTTCTTGCTTGAATCGTGAATACACCTGTTCCTCATCTCCACTCCTGGTTCAATTTAAACTATTGAACCCCATACATCTTGGGTATTACTAGATGATTTATTTTGTTGATATTTGGATTTCTAGGTTCTTTATCCAAAATGCTCAGGATTATTTTTTAGTAGAGTCACCATTTGTTGTTGCCATTGCACAACGTACCCCAATTTGGGGACCCACTTGAAATTTTGATGTTTATATGAAATTTTGGTTTGCATTGAGTAATCTCTTTAGTTTACCATGGTCTTAGTAGTTAATATTTTTGTGTTTGATCTCATTCTTATCATGTGATTAACCTCATGTTTTTCTACCAATAAAGGTATATTATTTTTTAGTACTGCATTGGTCTTTCTCCTAAAATATATCTAGTGGTTATTTTGTGTAGTATAAGCTTTGTTTAGTGTTTTATATCAAGTCATTCTTGAGTTCATTGTTTTAATTAAAAATAATTAAAAAAATAAAATGGGTAGTAATTTGTTTTATTACCCATGCATTAATAAAACAAATTAAATAAAAATTAAAAATTAAAAAATAGAAAATAATAATAATAATAAAATGAACCAAAATAAATGTTTATAAATCATTGTTTTCTAGGTTCGAGGTGTAGACCAATTAGTTCGACCAAACCCCGTAAGGGGGAGCGGAGGTCCAAGGTTCAAATATTGGGCCTCATCGAAATGAACACTTGTCCCTTTCCTAGTTATTTCAGTGGCGTAAAAGGTTTAAAATAATTGTGCCATGGTGGTTATGGGGTGGATTGCAAAAAGATCTATGTGGCCACTTCTGGGAGGAACAACGTAGAATACTATGGCGGCCATAAAAGTTGGACAACCTACCCGAATTCATGGTGGATACCGATTCCACCATGTAAATTAAAAAAAAAAATATATATATTATATATATATATATATATATATATATATATATATATATATATATCATTGTTTTCTTTAAACTTATGAAGGACTAATTTTAATGTTTTCTTTTTCAAGCTAAAACTAATGGCTTGATTTTCAAGCTGAACCCCAATCCTACCAACCAGTAGATGTAGCATTGGAGCATGATCAACATGAGGGGGTACACGATTTTTAATGTGCTATCAGGGCACAATATTCAAGGCATGAATTTTAAGGTGGTCCTTGAGCATGGATACCAAGGTACCATTGAGGGCCATAACTGAGTCATATGAATAAGGGAGTGTTGGCATTAATAAATCCTTTATTTCTTCACCCTAGGGTACATGTGGGACATAGACAACAACAAGCAACAAATTATAGCAGTAGTGTAAGTTGTGGTTATGTAGTAGCAACACAAATTGGAGAGCGGTATTATGTAGGCCTAAGAAAGTGGAAGGCCACTATGTTTAATAGTAGTGAAACACCTACTCAGAGCATGGATAAAGCTTGAATTGAGAAAATTGACAATTATTTGAATATAGTGATTTACTGGTTTTGTGAATCGAAAATATTATTCAGTATTTCAACATAGGATTGAATATCATGAAGAAGTTACAATCTACTAAAAGAAAATTATTTTAAAGGCTTAAATTATTACCATATGGTTTCGATGATCATTGGCAATTGGCATGTGGTAGGCAATTATTAAGCGAGGCCAATGCGCTGATGAATAGAGATTCTGATGAATGTAAAGAGGGAGGTCTTGGTCATACACGAAGTAACTTGAAACTATATACTTGTTGTATCCTTGTTAAAATTATATTCCTCATTGTATTATACAAATAAATTATGTACCCCTTGTCAATGAATTATATTGTACTTTGGAGTACAACAGAGACTAGCGTAGACCACCACTTACAAGCATCGATTATGTGGTTGTGATACAGCTGTATGAGACATTAAAGTTTAAAGAATAGAGAGTGGTGGAGGATTTAAGTGTTGCATTGGTCAAGAAGGTCAACATTAATGGAAATTTGATATTGATCATGGTTGCAATAGGAAATGTTAATTTTCTCAAACACCTTTGCAGTTCCTTGTTCACATTTAAAATGATGTTGTTCAAAGTTTGGGAGGCCTATAATTTTCTTATAGTAATTAATCTCTTGAATAGGTATTCATCCACCATAGTTTATAGTCATAGAATGACTAGATATGTTTACATGTTGCTGTAATCAACAAAAATGTGATTCGATTCTAATCTATGGTAATGCAATATTGCGCTTGATAGTATAAATAAAATCTACTTTGCATGGCTATAAGACATAAAAAATTTTATCAATCAAGTCATGATAAATGATGGTGGTCCCTTGTATAATTAAATGTTCAAGCTAAAGGTTAATTACACATAAAGTGAAGAACCACGAAGATAATAATAAATTGGATGTCTTGCTGATCAAAATGGATATCGTTCACCATGGTGATTGGATCCCTGTCAGAGAGAATTAGATGCATGTATATGAGATGCACTTGACGATACCTAGTAGGGTTTGATAGCTTTATGTGATAATATTAATGATGTAAATAAAACACAAGTGTCAACTTTAATGTTTTCCCGAGCAATGAACAAAAAAGAGTTCATTCAATGTTGCATTGTTTGTTATGGAAGTAATGATTTAGTTACTCCTATGCTCTTGTTGCCTGATTCACTACATTTAGATGAAATTCTACCTAATTCAACATTCTACATAATCCAAATCACTAAGTCTAGATATCCTATGCACATAAACCTTGGGCGGTTTATTTTGATATTATTCTTAGGTTTTGTTTGTGTAAGATACAGGTGATGAATGCTAAAAATGAGGGATAACTTGTAAGTTTATTATAACTATTGAAGAATATTATATAATGACAAATGGAAATGATAGGGTAATGTAAGATTTAGTAATGATTACAATTACAATAAGAGAAGATTTGCCATCATACTCATTTCTATAACAAGCATTAAAGAAAGAGAACACATTATTGGAAAAGAAAGCATTACGAAATTAAATGAGGGAAAGGGAAACAAAGGATTTTTAGAAATTTCAAATATCCATTGAAAGTCACTGAAGAAGGGTTAGAGAATATTGGTAGCAAGTGCTTTTTGGAAACTTGATTTTGAGGAAGAGCATCTCCTCCCTAGTTGTTGAACTAAAGGAATTTCACCCATTGTAACCCATTGAAGCAATATATTCTGCAATATCATTAGTCCAATATCTTTAGTTTTAGCAATATATTAGAATTTTTAATAAGTTATATGAATGCATATGGTATAATTTATTTATTTAATTTAGTATATTGTGTTATTATCTTAGAATATTGCATCACATTAATTTTGGACTACGTGAATATGGGTTAGATTAATGTTGGTTTAAGTTTAGAATGTTTGTTTATGCAAATTTGGGATGATATTTTAAAGTTACAGTGACTTGTTTTTATTTTATTTATTTTTCTAACCCTAGCCTTTTATTTTATTTTTCATTAAAGCTTCATCGAATATAAAAAAATCAAAACCCCTCCAAAAAAAAGAAATACGTTGATTTCAAGAATTAAAATTAAAATTTTTATTTTACGTAAATTCACACTTTTTTAATGAAAATTTGAAGTTTTAAGCTTTGCATAGTCTTTAAATAATCATTTAGTTTCATTTTACCTAAAATTAAAATTTCAATAAATTTTAAATATTCATTAAAGTGTGTTGAGCAAGGTGCAACGATAGTATTATCATTGTTGTCAACACACTCAGATGGATAGGTTGATGCAGTGGAAAGTTGTTCAAAGGTTGTTTGGAGTATGTACAATGATGTTCAATGCTTATGAGGATGTTTTTGATGTTCGGATGAAGTTGTTACATGTTGTTCGTGCAAATTTGCAAAAGTTGAAAAAATTGTCAAGAAGTTGTCAAAAAATTGCAAAAGTTGTCATGGGCACAGTTGGACAGGATGGATCAGTTTGGAACATGTAAACATGTCAGGAAACCATCTAGAACAACGTTTGAGGTGTCAGCATAGTTTTTGGATTGATCGGTGACATTTTCGGTATCTTGGAGGATGATTTGGCAAATGGTTGTATAGGTCAAAAAAGGGTAGTTTTGTCAGAAGCATTGTGAGTAAACCGAGAATAATTTGATAGTGAAATTTGAACTAGAGGTGGTTGTTATCTTTAAGAACATGTGTTACAAATTTACACCAAAATGAAGAAACAAGGTGAATGTTACAAGCATTGCAAGACTGTCACAAAAATACTCTTTTTGGAAAAAGTGTGTTAGTAGTAGTTTTCATGGAGGTGGTACAGGTGAACCGTAAGGATTTATGCAACGAGATTTAGATGTATTTAGAATTACAGAGATTCTACATTTCAAATTTTAGAGAAAACATAGTTACCATGTGAGAGTTATAATTGTTACCAAAAAGGTATAGGTCACTTTTATGTCAATTTGTTCCACTTGTGCAAAATCCTTCAGTTGGCCATTTTGACCTTGCAGATTAACCAGAGTTTCGGTTTTAGTGTTGTTACACCTTCAAGGCATAAAATAGAGCATCTTTCATTTTTACTTTGAAGTGTTACGTGCCTCCAAGTTAAGAGAATGAGTAAGGTGTCAATTCTTTGAATGTGACGTGTTTGACGAAATGCCTTCTCAAAATTAAAAAAAAAAGTTATATTGTTTTAAGAAGCTTCATTAAAGAAAATATTTTTTAAATTAAAAAGGAAAAAAAAAAATCCACTTGTGTGCTTTTTAAGTGACAAGGGATTTTATTGAAAAGTGGGGACTTTATTTTGTAAATATAGAAGAGTGTGTGGAGAAAAATAAAGAGTGAAAATCAATGATTTTTGGAGAGTGGTGAAAAAAGTCACTTCAATATTTTGGGCATAAATTTCTCATATGATATTCATTTTGGCTCAAATTTTTGATATGAGTTCATAGACAAAGTGCTACACAATACCCAAAAAATGTTTAGCAATTGGTAGAACGAGCTAAGAGAACAATCAGTTTTTTTTTTTGAGAAGAGAAGATTCAAATTCTACGTAATGCAAAGAGAGAGATGTTATACTGGGTGAAATAGAAATTTATAGATTTTGAGCTTACAGACCATAGAGGGTTCTGGTTTCATTGAAGACATTCATATATGTCATTTTATTAGCAATATCAAAATCAAGTGGGTGCTTGGTAGAGGGGTTGGTGTAGATAAATCAGGGGTTGGTGCTTCTTTCTGTTGATGCAGATAAATCAGGGGTTGGTGCCCATTTTTGTTGATGTCGATAAATTAGGGGTTGGTGCTCCTTCTAGTGGGTGCTAGTAAATTTATTGTAAAGTTGGTTTTTTGTAAATGCTGGATTTGGATGGGAGTCCAAACAATCATTTTAAAGGATGTAGCCAAATCGGTGAACCTCGATACATCTTGTGTTGTGTGATGTTCTCTTGTTATACTTGTTTTATTTTATTTTATGTTTTCATTGTTTTGGATTTAAGTATTGAAGATTTAAGTTTTAAAGAGCTACACTGATTCACCCCCCTCTCAATGTCATTGTGAGACTAACAATTGGTATTAGAGCAAGGTTCTTGAATAGGCTTAACCGGATAGGGTGATCTTAGAAGTGACATAATGGCAGGTGGTGAAGGCTTATCATCAAACAAAGCACCATTTTTTGACAAAACTAATTACGCATTTTGGAGACTCATGATGTAGACATATCTTTGTGCTTTGGGATACGATATTTAGAATTTAGTAGATAGTGGATACACAATACCCACCACTTCTCCAACCGATGCTATCGATAAGAAACTATTTGAGAATGACTCAAAAACAAATAATGCTATCATGTGTGGATTAGTGGACAGTGAACTGGTAAAGATTATGGGTTGTAAAATGGCAAAGGAAATATGGGATAAATTGAAGAGCATTCATGAAGGAGACATTAAGATCAAGGAGGCCAAGTTACAAACACATCGAGCTCAGTTCGAAGTATTAAATATGAATGATGATGAAAATATAGACGCATATATGTTGAGAGTTAATAAAGTAATTGATGTGATTAGAGGACACGGTGAGGAAATCAAAGATTTTGTCATCATGAGAAACATATTAAGATCCCTTCCCCAAATATTTGATTCTAAAGTTTCAACTATAGAAGAAGCTAAAGATCTAAATTCTTTTAGTATGGATGAAATGCATGGTTCTTTGACTGCATATGAGATGAGAATAAGAAAATCTAAACACACATAAAAAGAAGCTAATTTTAAAGCCCATAAAAATATGAAAGCAAAATAAGAATCCGAGGAAGAAGAGACATCAGATGAAATGGAAGCAAACTTTGTTCAAAAACTAAAAAGGGGAAAAGGAAAATACAGAGGAAAGTTACCATTTAAATGTTTCAACTATGGAGGCATTGGGAATTTTGTAGCTAAATGTCCACTTAATAAGAAGAATAGAAGTGATGAAGGATCGTACGAAGAAAGAAGTGACTGGAAGAAAAAAATAAATTTTAGAAAAGACAACTTTAAGAAGAAAAGTTTCATCTCCAAGAATGTTAGTTCATCAAAAGATAGCTCCAGTGAGGATTATGAAAAGGAAATAGGTGAAGCTCTTTTCATGGCACTCAAAGAAGAAAAACCAAAAAAATAATAGGAATGTGATGAAGAAGAAATTAATGCAGAAGTAAATTTGGAAGAGGAACTAATTGTAGCTCTAGATGAATTGAAGATAGGAAGAAAAAATAATAAGAAAATTTCAAGAAATCTTGAGGATGCAAATGAAATCATAACAAATTTGAAAGGATAGATAGAAGAATCCAAGAAAATCTTCGAAGATCTCGAAGTGCAAAATAACCATGAAAATAGATTATTGCAGCAAGCTAGAAGAAGAGATTGTTGGTTTAAGAATGCAACTAGAAGAGATGAATCAAAAAATTAGTTGTTATCACAAACGTGGAGAAAGTTTTATGAAGCTGGATAAGATCATAAATAATCAAAAGACTACAAGAATTAAATTTGGTTTGGGTTTTATTGAAGGAGAATCATAAAATGGATCAAAGGCCATAAATGAAGAATCCACAAAGAATGAAGATAAGAAATAGGTTTGTCAAGAAAAAACGAATCATGCAAAGGAAAGCAATAATGCAAGGCACGAAAGGAGAATTGACAATGATGGCTTTACCAATGTCACACATCAAAGAAGAAGAAGATTTATGGCTCCTACGACAACATGGAAAAGACCACCACCCAGGTTCAATCATCTCTTTTCTAGTTACTATTTTAAATGCAATGGTTATGGACATAAGATCTCAAATTGCAAGTATAATGTAGGACCAAGGAATTTTACCAATAGAAATGTTTTTTCACCTTTGATGGATTATGCAGTAGAATGTTATAACTGTCATAATTTTGGGCATATTGCAAGAAATTGTCGAAGTATATTTGCATCAAATCAATTTTAGGGAAAAAAATTTCAGCCAAATGGAATAAGACAAAATATGAAATTTCTCGAAAAACATGCACAAGCTACTGAAAAAAAAAGCTAAAACAAGAGCCCAAAATTGCAATCAAAACTGAGTGGAAAGAAAAAGAGTGACCTAAGGAAGAAAAGGAATTCTTGATCATACAGATGGAATTTAAAGTGCAGAATAAATTTGCACCATGGATACTTGATAGTGGATGCTCTAGTCATATGATAGGTGACAAAGAAAAAATTGAGAAGTTGCAGCAATATGAAGGTGGTTCAATAAAGTTTGGAAACAATGATGGAGCTAAGATAGTTGGTAGATGTTTAGTTAAGATTAGTGATGGAAAAATTAGGTCAAAATAAGTCTTGTTTGTGGTTGGTATGAATCATAACTTGTTGAGCGTAAGTTAGATTTGTGATAGAGGTCATGAAGTGATCTTTAAGAAGTAATGTTGTGAAATCATAAAGGTAAACAATGGGAAGTTGATAGCAACTGGATCAAGGAAATATGGCAAAATGTACACTCTCTCAAATACTTTAGACTGATCTTTCTTGATTGGACATGAACAAGAGAATTGGTTGTGGCACAAGAGGCTCGGTCATATCAGTTTTGACAATCTAGTAAAAATTAGCTAAAAAAAATAGTGAGATATATTCCCACCATTGGTAAACCATCAAATAGCATTTGTGCTTAATGTCAAAAGAGGAAGCAAATTAGAGTCTCATTTAAAACAAAATAGTACTACACAAGAAAACCTTTGGAACTAGTACATACTGATTTATGTGGACCCATGAGAACGTAAAGCATAAATGGTGACAAATATTTCATGTTGTGTATAGATGACTATTCCAAGATGACATGGGTACTATTTTTGAAGCATAAATTAGAAGCTTTTGAGATGTTCAAGGTTTTCAAAAACCAATTTGAGAATCAAACAGGAAAAAGGATTAAATGTTTAAGGTCAAACAGAGGAGGAGAGTTCATTTTAGAGGATTTCATAGAGTATTATAAAAAATATGGCATTAGGAGATAGTTTTCAGCAGCCAGGACACCTCAACAAAATGGTGTGGTAGAAATAAAGAACAGGACAATGCAGGAAATGACATGGACCATGTTGACTAAGAGTAAAGTAGAAGATAAAATTTGGAAAGAGGTAGTTCATATTGTGGTATACATCCAAAATAGGTGCATGTTGAGGACGCATGAAAGCAAAAATCCTTATGAGTTGTGGTTTGGTAAAAAGGCAACAACAAGATACTTTAAAGTTTTTGGTAGCAAGTGTTACATCAAAAGAACTAAAGAAAACCTTGGTAAGTTTGAAGATAGAGTGGATGAAGGTATTTTTCTTGGCTATTCATCAAAAATCAAAGGTTACAAATGCTACAACAAGAGGCTAAGGAAAATTGTGGATAGTGTCGATGTTAAAGTTGATGAAGCAAGGGAACAAGTAATTAGCTATGAAGAGAACTACCCAATTTATGAAGATGTCATTGAAGGAGATGAGGAAAAGGAAACAGAAAAGAAACCAAAAATTGACTCAGAGGATTCAAATAGTGATTTAGAAGTGGAAAAAAATAAGATATTCAAAACAGGTAGTTGGCATAAAGATCATCCTAGAGAGTAAATAATTGGAGACCCCATAGTTTTTTGTTCATACAAGAAGAATATTAGTAAGTAAGTACTCTTTATTATCCAACATTGAGCCCAAAAATGTTGCTAACACAAGCAAAGATGAAAGTTGGGTAAAGGCAATAAATGAAGAATTAGATTAGATCGAGAAAAAACAAGACTTGGGAGTTAGTACCAACACTCGCAAATAAAAATGTAATTGGTACTAAATGGATATTTTGGAACAAATTGAATGAAGATGAACAGGTAGTCAATAACAAAGCAAGATTATGCAAAGGCTATGCACAAGTTGAAGGTATTGACTTTGAGGAAACATTTGCACTTGTGGCCAGACTAGAGGTAATTAGAATGTTTCTGGCTTTAGCAGTTTACAAGAATTTCAAAGCTTATCAAATGGATGTGAAATCAACATTTTTGAATGGGAAACTTGAAGAAGAGGTTTATATTGAGCATCCAGATGATTTCCATCTTGGTGATGATCCCAACTTAGTTTGCAAGTTGAATAAAGTGTTATATGGCTTAAAATAGGCATCCTGAGCATGGTATGAAATGCTAGACAATTATCTTACTCAGCATGGGTTCAAGAAAGGTATGGTGGATAGTAATTTGTATGTAAAAACAAAAAATGGTCATCATATTATTCTTGTTGTATACATAGATGATATAATATTTGGAAGTAGCAAAGATGAGTTGTGTAAAGATTTAGCAAATAAGATGCAGAAAGAATTTGAAATATCAATGATTGGTGAACTTTTGTATTTCCTCGGATTGCAAGTTAATCAAAAGGATAAGGGCATAAATTAAATATGTGAAAGAGATGCTGAAAATTTTCACAATGGAGGATTGTAAGCCAGTTAGCACTCCCATGACAATAGGTTGCAAGTTGAGCAAGGATGACAAATCTCCACATGTTGATAAAACTATGTATAGATATATGATTAGGAGCTTACTATACTTGACAACTACCAGACCAGATATTTTGTAGGAAGTATGCATGGTAGCACAATTTCAAGCTAGTATCAAAGAGACTCATGTGACAACAATGAAGAGGATTCTTCAGTAACTCAAGGGTACTATGGAGTATGGGTTATGGTATCCGAAAGGTAATGACTTCACCCTTATTGCATATTCAGATGCATATTGGGAAGGATGTGTATATGACAGGAAGAGTATAAGTGGAGGTGCATTCTATCTTGGAGACAGGTTGGTCATGTGGCACAACAAGAAATAGGAGTCAGTCTCCTTATCCATAGCAGAGGTAGAATACATTGCAATGACAACGTGTTGTACGTAGGTGTTATGGATGAAATAAACTCTGAAGGATCTTGGCATTAATTTTAGTGAGCCAATTTATGTTTCTTGTGATAACACCAGTGCCATTAATATCTCAAAGAATCTAGTTATGCATTCTCGCACAAAACATATTACTATCTAGTATCATTTTTTGAAGGAGAAAGTTGCGAAAGGTGAGGTTAAGTTGGATTTTGTTCCAAAAATAGAGAAAGTAGCGGATATATTCACCAAACCATTTCCCAAGGAAGTATTTGAGTACCTTCACAAGAAATTGGGAGTGGTCACACTTCCCAAGAATTGACTAGCTATTAGGGACACACTCTCAGGGGGAGCATTTGTGTATTTGTTTATCTTTTTGCTCATGTTTATGATTTTTGCTAAGTGTAATAATTTTTACCTAAGAATGTTGTGCATGGACTCAGGGGGAGTTTGTAGCAGCCCTTTGGTCTTGTTTTCAAAGGGGGAGAAGAGTTATAGGAAATTGTGCGTGTGTTGCCAACAATTCCAAAGGGGGAGATTGTTGAGCAAGGTGCAACAACAATATTGTCATTATTGTCAACACACTCAGATGGACAGGTTGATATAGTGAACAATTATTCATATATTGTTAGGAATATGTACAGTGATTTTCAATGCTTATGAGGATGTTTTTGTTGTTTGGGTGAAGTTGTTATAGGTTGTTCATGTAAATTTGCAAAAGTTGAAAAAATCATCAAGAAGTTGTCAAAAAATTGCAAAAGTCATCACAGGTGCAGTTGGATAGGATGGATCAGTTTGGAACATGCCAACATGTTAGGAAATAGTCTAGAATAGCATTGGAGGTGTCAGCACAATGTTTGGATTTATCGGTGATGTTTCCGGTATCTTGGCAGATGATTTGGAAAGTGGTTGTATAGGATTAAAAAGGGCTGTTTTGTCAGAAGCACTGCAAGAAAACCGAGAAGTATTTGATAGTGAAATATGAATTAGAGATGTTCGTTATCTTCAAGAATATGTGTTCCAAATTTATACCAAAATAGAGAAATGATATGAATGTTACAAGTGTTGCAATACTGTCACAAAAACGCTCTTTTTGGAAAAAGTGTGTTAGCAACAATTTTCATGGAGGTGGTATAGGTGAACCGTAAGGATTTATATAGAGATATTTGGACTGGATGTATTCAGAATTGTAGATATTCTATGTTTCAAATTTTAGAGAAAACAAAGTTACAAGGTGAGAGTCATGATTGTTGAAAAATGGTACAAGTCACTTTTATGTCAATTTTTTCCACTTGTGCAAAATCCTTCAGTTGGCCATTTTGACCTTGCAGAATCACTAGAGTTTCGGTTTCAGTGTTTTTACACCTTCAAGGCATAAAATAGAGCCTATTTAATTTTTTGTTTGAGGTGTCACATGGATCCGAAGTAAGAGAACGAGTAAGGTATCAATTCTTTGCGTGTGACGTGTTTGACGAAATGCCTTCTCAAAATAAAAAAAGGAAGTTATATTGTTTTAAGAAGCTTCATTAAAGAAAATATTTTTAAAATTGAAAAGGAAGAAAAAATAATGCAAGTGTGTGCTTTTTAAGTGACAAATTATTTTATTTAAAAGTGGGGACTTTATTTTGTAAAGATAGAAGAGTGTGGGTAGAAAAATAAAGAGTGAACATCCGTGATTTTTGGAGAGTGGTGAAAAATGTCACTTCAGTATTTTGGGCATAACTTTCTTATATGATATCCATTTTAGATGAAATTTGGAGAGGGGTTTGCAGACAAAGTGCTGCACAATACCCAAAAATTGTTTAGTAATTGGTAGAATGAGCTAAGATAAAAATCAATTTTTTTTTTTAGAAGATAATATTCAAACTCTGAGTAATGCAGAGAGAGAGATGTTATATTGGGTGAAATATTAAGTTTTATATTTTGAGCTTACAGACCATAGAGAGTTTTTATTTTAGTGAAGACATTCATATATGTCATTTTATTATCAATATCAAAATCAAGAGGGTGCTTGGTAGAGTGGTTGGTGCTCCTTTTTGTTGGTGCATATAAATCAGGGGTTGGTGCTCCTTTCTGTTGGTGTAGATAAATCAGGGGTTGGTGCTCCTTCCAGGTGGGTCTTTGGTAAATTGATTGTAAATTTGGTGCTTTACAAAGGCTGGATTTGGATGGGAGTCCAAACAGTCATTTTAGTGGATGTAGCCAAATCAGTGAACCTGGGTACATCTTGTGTTGTGTGATATTCTCTTGTTATACTTGTTTTATTTGGTTTTATGTTTTCATTGTTTTGGCTTTGAGTTTTGAATATTCAAGTTTTAAAGAGCTACACTGATACACCCCCCCCTCTCAGTGTCATTATGAGAATAACAAAGTGAATAATTAATATGATGTTCCAAAGTTGTTATATTGCAAATTTAGATTTAATCATTTCATTTTCCTTCTCAAACAAATCTTAACAATCGAAGATAAAATTTGATTAACAATCGATGATAAAATTTTGTTTTTTATCAAATATAAAATTTGGTTAAAAATCAAAGATAAAATTTTGTTAACAATCAAAGATAAAATTTGATTAACAATCGAAGATAAAATTTGAATAACAATTCGAGATAAAATTTGATTAACAATTTGAGATAAAATTAATTAAAATCAAATTTTCAAAGGTTAATACAAAAATTCATCAAATTTTGAAGGTTGTTAATTGATCAATAATTTCACATTTTCATAAATTTCATGAACAACAAAATCATTGAAAATCAATTCAACCAAAATAGGCCCCTTGTTAACAGGCATATGCAACACCAAGGTATCCAATTAATTTTTGGCATTTTACAGTTTTCACTAAACATTGCAAACATAATTAACACATTAAATAAAACCTTGGGGTATTCACAAATATTTCCTTGCAAGAGAGGATATCTAGGTATAATCTTGATTATGAGTATTTTCTTGTGATTGGACAAAAATATCACTCAACGGGTAGGTGTAATTCACAAAGTTTTTAGTCTCTCAAAACTTATTATAGAGGGTTTCTTTGCAACCTCTGCTTGATGATGTGAAGATTGAAGAATCTTTATGATGAAGAGATCTTGATATGGCTTGATACCTACACACAAAAGCACTTACAATATATCAATAGCAAATGTTGAACCTCTCAATATGAGGTCCATTTCCATGAATAGCAAATGAAATGAAAATGCTGAAAACAATAAAGAAATACATGAAAAATATTCTAAAACTATGATCAAATAGAAATAAAGTACTACTAATATACTATGATTAAAAAAACACAAATAAAAAAATTTTAATGGAGAAATAATTGTAGGGTACAATGACTAGATCTGTTAGCCTTTAGAGGGTCCAACGACTACGCTTGTGGATCGCTTTGGGGAAAATTGACTAATGAACAAAGAGCTTATTCTTTGTACTCTATGCAGGGCAATGTTTGATTTGTTTCTCAAATTGATGTTCAAGGGTCTTCCTCATCAAAGCATAACTAAAAAATGGGAATTGGCTCGAATTAAAAATTATTAATGGTGCACAATGGTTGAATTTTATCTTCAATCTCCAAGGAACTCCATTGGTACAAATGCAAGCTTCATGATGAAATTTGAGTAGCACCTTGTCGCTTATGTGAGAATGATCTCTCTAGTCAAAAAAATAGTAGCACTTCATCGTAGATAATTCATGATTATTTGCATGAAGGCTTGGGCTACTTTTACAATATTTCTCAATTGAAATATTGACTTGCAATGGAATCCAGGATCAAGATTTAGTTAAAATCTAGGCAACCCAAGTGTCGCTTCTAGAAACTTCTTGCAGTTAGTCATTACACATAAGTTGGTTTATAAATGATTTGGATTGGCTATGGGCTCCTAAGTTTTTTATAGGATCAACCATCCTAGGGTGGAGCAACCAGGCTTGGGGGTGTCACAGGGTTCAGCAACCGCTAGATGCCACTCTTGGGTATAACGATCTAGGTTGTAAAGGGTTAGATTACCCTGTTTGAGTGGTCAAAACCATTTTTAGGTCTTGGAAAGACCCAAGATGAGTCATATGACCTGAAAAGATGTCCATATGAGTAGTCTTATCAACATTATGTGTTTAAGGTGTCTACAGATGTTCCTTTTTTAGATATTTTATGTGAAAGCACAACACTAAGCAAAAATGGATAACCTAACATCACATTGTAAGTTGATTGATGTTCATTGATCTGGTCAAATTTAGATACCCCAATCATGGAAAGATCATGCATCTTCGAATCATTACCTCCAATAAACTAGTGGACTTAATCTAAGTAACACTTTTATGAATTTGAAGGTATTCAGGTAGCGTTGTCGAGCTACATGTTTTGCTAGATCATACTGACAAAGATTTAGATTAACATTTTTGCTTTTTGCCTTAGCAAATAGGGAAGCTTATGATAGTTTTTAGCAATGATTCTTGGATGAACACAATTTGAATGATTGGGTGTTTAATTATTGATGTTTATTATGAATTCTTTGATTATGACTACCCCCACAAGCGATGAGTTGATGAAGAAATAGTAAGTGATGAAAGAAATGAGTTGTTTGACCAAGATGACTTACGTGACCATTGAAAGATGATAACAAATGTAAAAAGGAAAGTCTTTCTACAAATATGATTTCAACCATTATTAGTAATTATACATTTCTATCCCATGGAGTAGTACAACCACAAGGCTTTCTCAAGAAATCAATATGATAGCAATTTAATTAGAGCTTGAGGTGAATCACTATGTTCTATGATTTGAGGATTCTTAATAGAAGAATAAAATGTACACCTCATTCCCTTAGAACAGTCTAACTATAATGGCCTTCTTAGGGATTGAAGTGAACACATTTTAATTCATAAATGAGTTATTTGGTTCAAATGACCTTATGGTAAATTACTCATCTTATCGGATGGCATTGATAGCAAGTCGCTGCAATCATCAAGTGTATAGAATAAATTACTAGCTACAAGATGCTTTAAAAAAATTATTTATTTGATTTTTTTTTGTTAATTTTACCATTTTTGATGAAAGTGGATCATTAGATGTGCTTAAATATCCAAATTAAAGCTCATGATGCTAATAAAATGATCACATGTATTGCTATTTCGAGGTCATCCTAGGGTACAACAGTGATACTCTAAAAATTATGGGGCCATCATGGATATGCTGGTCATGTTGAAATGCAACTATCCTACAAGGGAACAACTACCAATTTTTAGAAAATATAAATGCAATTTTATCAAATTTTAATATCATTTTTATAGTTGATAGTGAGAGAAACATGAGCGATGAGGTAGAAGAGAGAGATTATAACAAGTAAGGCTACCAAACTCACAATAAACCATGATGGCATATCAACCAAAGACTTTGATAAGCAAAGGAGCCAGAGCTTCTAAGGTAGAACTCTCAATCCTCTTGTAATTTAAAAAAAATAAAATGAAACTCACTAAGTAATGGGTTAAATGAACCTCATTAAACGGTTGGTAAAGAACCTTATCCTAGCTTAGGAATCCTAAAGAACATGTGCTCATACTAGGAGGGATAAACAATATAAGATAAAACTTTTTGCTTTTTAATCCAAATGATACCATCAAGAATATTAAAGTAGTAAACATCACACAAAGAATCACACACATGAGAGACATGATTTGATGTGGTTCATCCAATGTGGGATAATCCACGAAGAAAATATTACTTTTAAATTTTTCTCAAATAAATTCTCTTGGGAATCCTTTCCCTATAATGTTTATGGACCTTTGTCCAAAGGAGACACCAATACCCTAATCAAGTTCATGTATCTTTATCCATAGGAGAACTCCTTTCTCCTAAGCTCTGACTGGTGATCTTATAGAAGAAATGTTGCCCCACTACTCTATCTAATGTATCTCTATCCACTGAAGACGCATGTCCTCACTGCCTTAGCTAATGGATCGTTATCCACTGGAGACTATCATCCTCTATAATTTATCACCTCCAAAGCTCTGTATCAAGTTTACACTAAACACAGTCCTTCGATATAGCACAAATTTGTCCTCAATATCTATTTTTGTTTTGGCATAAATATTTCCTCAAATATGTACCAAAATCTATCCTCAATTCTATCCTAAATCTATTTCTGATCTGCCACAAAAATTTCCTCAAATCTGTACCAAACTCTATCCTCAAATTTATCCTCAATCTTTGTTCTAAAATATGTATTGTAAGCTTCCACAAATATTTCCACAAGTCTTCTCAAAGACTTGCATCAAATCTGCTCAACAAGTCCACACTAGAACTTATCCAATCTCATAGAAACACAATGAGAATTGTTAGAGACTCAATATGCTTCACATTCATCACAATGCCTAATCACTTTCAATCACTCTTTTATAAACATATAGATAATTGTTAGATACTCAATATGCTTCACACTCACAAAATCTTAATCACTTTCAATATCTCTTTTATCATAGAAACATATAGAAAATTTTTAGAGACTCAATATGTTTCATACTCATCAACACTCAACCTCTTTCTCAAATCAATTTAGAATATAGAACAATTTTTTCATAGAACTTGAGCTATCACTTCACACATCCACTTGACTAGGCTCAACCAACTCTACTCAACAAATCACTCAATGAAATAATCCTTGCTCACAAACCCTAGTCCAAACATATGAACACACTCAAATATTTCCAATAATGCTTATCAACTAGTCTCACATAACAATGATGCTCATGTTCTTTACAAACCCCAATTCAAGTTTTTCACTAAACTTAATAACTTCAACAACAATGCTTATAAAATAAGGTTTTATTAACAACTCACAATTCTAGAAAACCTTGAATAATTAATTAAAAACACACTCAACAATACTTAACCAAACAATCCTTTTCACTCTAAATTTTCATTCATAATATTCAAAAATCACTCACTAGAAAAAATGTGGAAGGAACGTAATGCCTGAGTTTTCAAAAATAGAGAGGGTGACCTGGCTCATTTGTGTAATATAATTCCATGGAAAGTAGGTGAAAATGTGTTATGTGTAATATAATTCTATGGAACGTAATGTTGGTTGGGTGTTCCTAGGGTTTTTGCTGACATTTTGTCTTTTCTTCATGATTGGGATGTTAGTAGAGAAGATTTTTTAGATGGGATTCTTAATAAAGGGATTTCTGTTGAGGTCATTGGGGATTCTATGTCATGCAAAATGGTCTATCTTTTCTTGGTGATGTTAAAATTTCAAATTTAAATTTTGAATCAATTTTTTGGGACTTGGAGTTTGGTTGCCCCGATTAATTCTGCAATAATGAGGGAGATCTGTTATTTAAAATTTGAATATTGCATCAATTTGTCTCCTTGTAATATTTGGTGGTTTGTCGTAGGTGATTTTCTCTTTACCTCCATTAATGATGTAAGGTGGAAAGTGTGGTGTAGTTCACTAGACGGTCCCATCTAGTGGTGGTTTTCAAATTTGGGGTCTATATTGCTTCTCTATCCATTTTATGGGTGGTGTCTCTTTATGGCTATTGATATGACGACAGTTCTTTGTACTTGGGGGGCTCTTTATCCTATCCTCATCAGGGGGAGTTTTTGTAAAATAAAGTTAGACCTAGATATCTATTCTATATGGATTTATGATTCTCATTTTTTGATATCTTTGATTAGGCCTTTTCCAGTTATTGGGATTTGGTTCCTGATGAATGGAACATTTGTGAAGCTGAACTCAAGGTTTTACGGTTGTCATTTATTATTTGAAAATGTATTTTCATGGTTTGTGCTTAGCGTCGGTACTTTTCACATTGAAGATTTTGGTGTTCCTTTCAAGTGTGGGTCAAGGTGGCATTTGGAAACATCATTTTTCCTTAAACCTATCCTTTTATTTTCTCTTGCTGGGACAACTGGGCTCTATTGCTTTTCTCTTCTCTACGTTCTCAATTGGATTATGTTTTCTTTCTTGTGGAGCCCTCTTCTATATTTGGTATGACACTCAAATGGTTCTTCGTGGTCTAAATCCCTTCGAGACTTTCATTTTCATGGGTTTCTTGGGCCAGTTTGGAAATCTCATGTTTTCTTCTTAGTCCTTTATCATGATAATTTGGTTGTTGTTTCGTGATGTTATGAGAATTTGTCTGGTTCTATTGACTTACAGTCCTCCTTTGTGGCCCTCGTGAGTTTTTTTATTCTACTACCTGGATTGAAGGTGGCCATGTTCTCTGTGAAGGAGTGGAATTTAGCTATGAGGCCCCTTCCTAGTGTTCCTCATTGTTCCATGATTGGCCCTTCTTTGCCCTCATTTTTTGTTGGGTGGTTGATTTCTTTAATCAGGTTCTAGTATTTGAGCACTCTAATGCCTTGTATTATTTATTGTTGGCACTATCTGGTCATTGTAAGTTGCTCGCTCTAGATTTATTTTGTGTGGTCTAAGTCAGTTGTTTGTTGGTTTAGTATTAGCATGGGAAAAGCTAAGATTTATCCTGCTAAGCCTAAATTGTGTAAACCTTGTTTGGAACCTTCAATTATTTCTTTCGATGAAGAGGTTAAGTCTATATTAGTTTATGGAGGTCTTTTGGATTGTATCTTAAAATTCCATGGTTACAACCCTTTGCTCACTAATTGCATGGTTTCTTCTTGGAATACGGGTTGGATCAATGTCGGTTCATGGTCTTTTCAAATTTTGATGGATCTTATCAGTAGAACCACTGGTTTGGCTTTGGATGGTGCCTATCACAACCATGAAAGGTATTCTTTATTGCAATAAATCACTCTTTTTCTTGATAAGGAGGATTTTTTACCATGCATTCAGAATGGCTTCAGTGCTACGACTTTGCCCTCTCCTTGGAACCATGTTGTGAGGCTCATCATGGATTATTTTACCCTGGATCCTTCTTATGCTATCATAAGGAGTTTTCATGCAATATTTTTAAATCACCATAGACGTAAATCTTGTATGAACATTCTTTTATTTCTTTTTTAGTCCATGCAAAATTCCTTCCTCTATGTCTAAGTTGGTCATGGTCAAGCCCTTATCCACCAAGACTTGGCTCTGTTGGTTTTAGAATAGGCTACTTTAGAGCGCGACATTGATGCTAACATTTTTTTGAAGTCTAGTGCAGATCCTTCTGTTCCTCTAGTTTGTGGTACCAAGATGAATGTAGACTCCCCATATATTGGCGATGCTTCTTAGTTTACCTCTAGAACAGACATTGAAGATAGTGTGGATGCTCTCTCTTTCACTTTTGGTGTTGTCCTGTAGCAAATTTCTAAAAATATTCAGATCTCTTCAAGAGGGGTTTGGGGTGGTGACCCAAAGGCAAATGAGGTATACTCATTGGGTCACACTGTTAATCTCTATTTTTCCCCCAAGGTGAATGTGGAGGACCTTGGTGGTTCTGATTTGAAGTCGACTGGTATCACTGTCATGGTGCATCGTAAGTCTGAAATACTACGGAGTAAAGTGGAGGAGGGTGACTCACCCATTACTATGGAATTTTTGGATCTTGATGTTTTGTTGAGGGATCTTCCTCAGGAGAAATTTTTTGAGGATATATATTCTCCTAGAGTGAATGAGAATTTTAAAGATTTGGTTCTTTGTGATTTAAAGCTCATTGATTTAACCAGCGTAAAATTTGGAGCACATTGAAATTTACCCTTGACTTAACTAAAAATATCTCTAGTTTGGTGGCTAATGTGACTCAAGTTGTTAATAAGTTGGTGTAGAACTATCTTAGTTCTCCCTCATTTTATGCCTTGTGGTCTGGTTCTCGTCTTTCTTATGGTTTACCTCTAGTTTTTTCCAAGGTTTTTTTTTGTTTCTGTTGCCCTCGTGGCTTGCTTTGTAGTGGTTGTGGGACCCCTTAAAACCCTCTTCTTTTAATAGTACCAAAAAAAGAATATGCCCATAACTTTTGTTGGATGTAAAAGTGCCTTTAGAAAAACATGTCTCAATCAAAATTTTCTTCTTTCCAATTCCAATGGTTAGACACAACAATATTACTTCAACACTTCCTCAAAAGTATTTCTTATAAATAAAATAATCACAAATTAATTTATGCCTTATTGCTCTCTTTTTAAAATAACACTCATCATACCATACATGAAAAATAATTTATTTGATACACCTTATAAACTCCAACTTAAAATAATATCCAACACCACAAGTTTTCAAACAATCTTCCTAGACAACTTACTAACCTTTCGTAAACACTAACACAATAATTTAATTTTTCATAAGCCTTATAACTCCCCTGTACAACCTTATAAACCAATTATAATATGCAAAAATTAATTTCTAAATGCTCAACCAATATTACCAAAATTTTTGGTGCCTAAGATTAATGCATACCTCTTTCTTTCCCAAAAAGGGGTTTCAGCGTGATTCGATCCATTGTCTCCCCAAGCCTAAGCACCTTAGTGCTTGGGAGCCCAATGCATGGGCTATTAGTTCCCAAGTGAATGAAGTAGAAGTCTCCTCCTCTTATGCCTTCGTTGCCATTGAATTTCCTCAAAATTGCAAACCCTTTCTTCTCTTAGATGTAGCACAATTTGCAAGACTCGCATTAATTATTCAAAGGCATGGTGAATGTGGTAAGGTGGGTAGTCCACCCTTTTATACACGTTTGCAATTTTCTCCTCATGTTGGCACTTATAATTTGAAATCAAATTTCGAATTTAATTTAATAACCCACCTTAGGGTTATTTAACCTTAGCTTAAATTAATTTATAATTAATAATTAAATTAATTAATAATTAATTTAAATAACTTTATAAGTTATGTAAATTAACTAATAAATTAATTTAAAATTAATTTTAAATTTCCTTTGTATAATATTATAAAAGAATATTATAATATTATTCACTTGGGCTTCTTCTTGCACTTTAGACCTTGTCTGATTTTCTGAAACCGGGTTATCCTTTTGCATTTATTGGAGAACTTGAAACTAACGTTGCCAACTGAAACTACCACTGATAGTGCTAAAATATTTACATCAATGACCACTCACTCTTGAAATCAATGACAACTTAGCTACTCAAAATGTCCAAAAATCTCCCCCTTTGTCATTGATGGCAACTCAAATTATTTTTACCAAGACTTGACCATTTTCCTGTTCTGATCCCCCTAGGAAATTGCTCCCCTTGACTCAATGCTCTTTCCTTAAACCAAATCTCTCCCCCTTACTCAAATATCTCTCCCTTTGAAATCAATGGAAAAGGGTCTCCTTTGGGGCTTGAGGCTAAGAATGAGTCTCTTAGCTTAGCCCCTCCCCCACCTCCTTTTGAGGTAGTTAATTTTGGGGTGGAAGTATTACTCCCAGTTTTCCTCAAAGATACTCAAAGGTTTCCTTTGAAAGTGGCTTAGTGAAAATAATTGCTATATGTTCCTTTGTAGTAACATATTCCAACCTGACCTGTTTATATATCACCTACTCTCTTAGAAAATGATACTTGATCAAAATGTGCTTTATACTGGAGTGCATCACTGGATTATTTGAGATTCTTATAGCACTTGTATTATCACATAATAGGAAGTAGGATGATCATGTTTTATATTGAAGTATTCTAGAGTCTGCTTCATCCATATTACCTGTGTACAACTAGCTACTACTGCAATATATTATGCTTCTATTGTAGATAAAGATACTGAGACCTACTTATTACTTAGCTAAGGGACTAAAAAGTCTCCAAGAAAGAATGCTTTTCCACTTGTGGTTTTTCTATCATCAATAATACCATCCCAATATGCATATGTATATGTTGTGAGTGTGAAACTGTCACTTTTGAGATACTAGAGCCCAAAATCCATAGTCTCTTTTAGATACCTAAGAATTCTCTTTACTGCTACCACATGTGTTTCCTTAGATGCTTCCTGAAACCTTACCACTAATTCCACTAACTGTACTATGTCTAGTCTTGTAGCTGTAACATACAATAAGCTACCAATCATAGATCTGTATAGTCTCTGATAGGGTTATGCATAAGGGGTTGGCCCCAAAATTTATTTATAAAAATTTGGTGAATCGGTTCCAAAATCCAGGTGAATAGTTTCAAAACACATGTAGAAGGTTCACTATTATTAGGGGTAATGTTGAAATTTTAAACTTAAAATGGTCAAATTATTATAAAATTGGGGTGAATCGACCAAAAAAAAATTGCACCTAGAAATTTTTGGCTAATGGACCCTGGTCAAGGGTCCCAAATATTAGCCAATTCCAAATTTTGAAAATCCTAATTTTAGCCAATTTTGCAAAAATAGCCACTATGCATAATCGTGGTCTCTGATCTACCTTTGGAGATTCATCATCCTTACTTAACTTTCATTCTGTAACCATGGGGGTACTTACCATTTTACAATCCTCTAACCTGAATTTCTTTAGCATCTCTTTTATATACTTGGTTTGTGAGAAAAATACTCATTTCTATGATTGTAAAATTTGGAGTCCAAGAAATAAGGATAGCTCACCAAGAATAGACATCTCAAATTCAGTTTGCATATTCTTAGAAAATTCTTTACACATCTTATCATTGTTTCCCCTAAAAATGATGTCATAAGTATAAACAACCACAATTAGTAGATCATTACCTTTATTTTTGATGTATAAGTTATTGTTTGCTATCCATTTTCTAAATCCTTGTTCCTGAATATACTTATCCAATCTTGAGTACCATGCTCTAGGATCCTGCTTTAGACCATACAATGTCTTTTTCAGTCTACATACATGATCTGGTTTATTTGTTAATATGAATCCCTTTGGTTGTTCAAATTATACTTCTTCTTATAGAACACCATTTAGAAATGCTAACTTAACATCCATCTGATATACTTTGAAGTTTTTAAAAATTGATAAGGCTAAAAATATTCTTATTCCTTCAAGTTGTGCAATGGAGCAAATGTCTCATCAAATTCAATTCCCTCTACTTGTGCATAACCTTTGCATACTAACCTTTCTTTGTTCCTTACTACTTGTCTATCTTCATTTAGCTTATTTTTGAATACGCATTTTGTGCCAATCACATTCTTGTCCTTTGGTCATGGGACAAGTTCCTAAGTCTTTATTTTTTCTATCTGATCTAATTCCTCATTCATTGCCTTGATCCAAAACTCATATTCACTTGCTTGCTTGAAGTCTTTTGGCTCAATCTTAGATAGCAAAAAAAAATTGCTTGTTGAGATGATGTTATTATCCTTATTCTTTTCTGTATTACATCTAGATTCCCAATTATTTTCTCTTTTGGATGATGCTTCTATACATACCTAGATGGAGTTTTAGGAAGATTTTTTTGATGTTTCTTCTTTTTCATCAGATGATTCCTCACAAAACTCTTCTTGACAACTTTCATCTTCCTGATACACAATTTTCTAAACTGGTTCTCTTGAATCTATCTTTTCATCAATTGTTATATTTATACTTTCTACAATAGTGCACGTTCTCTTGTTGAAGCATCTATAGGCTTTACTCTTTGAGGAATAACCAAGAAAAATTCCCTCATCACATCTTGGGTCAAACTTTCCTAAGATTTTATCTTCTCATATTATGTAACACTTGCTTCCAAAAATCTTGAAGTGTTTTACAATGGCTAGTGTTCCTTTCCAAAGCTCATATGGAGTCTTGTGATGGTTTATCCTCATTTGAGCCCTAGTTATTATGTATACTATTGTGTTTACTGCTTCTCTCCAAAAACCATCTAAGAGCTTAGAATCATTTAACATAGATCTAGCCATATTCTCAACAATTATGTTTTTTCTTTCAACTACCCCATTTTGTTGAGGAGTTCTTGTTGTTGAGGATTATCTCTTGATCCCATGTTGTTCACAAAACTCTAAAAATTCATTTGAGGTAAATTATCCTCCTCTATCAGATCTCAAACACTTAATCCTCTTACTGATTTTATTTTCAACAACTTAAATGCTTTGAATTTTTCAAAAGCCTCTAACTTCTCTTTCAAGGAAGCTACCCAAACCATTATGGAGTAATCGTCTATAAACAATATAAAGTAACTCTCACCTTGAATACTTTGTGTTCTGGTGGGACCACATAGATCAGTATGTATTATAATCAATGGCTCAGATGACATATATCATTTTGACTTAAATCTTATTCTAGTTTACTTTCCATGTTGACAAGGTGCACATATTATGTTTTGTGGTCTTTTTATTTTGGATAAATATTGGATAGCCTACTTATTGCTTATGTTGACTATGTTGTCAAAATTCAAGTGACCCATAATTCTCATAGGAGAAATATGTTCATTGAATTGAGTTAGTCAAAATTGATTAGATTTTTTTTGCAAGATTGCCCAAACTGTTGAACTCATTTCATCCATATCTCACTCATCCGGACTCATATTGAGCTAAAATTTTGAGGGTATATGCCTGAAAAACCCTAGAACGTCTAGACCAATGTTCATATAATTTTGAGAAACACATATCCTAGAACATCCCTATGTGTGAATGAGATATTTGGCAAGTGACTATGTGAGGGTTTCATCTGGATTGAGTGCAAGAAGCTCCAGAGGTTGGTTTTTAGGGCCTTAGGGCCCTAGTGACCAATATTTTTATGGTTTATGCTCAATATTTTAGCAGGAAATATTGTAGGGGATGTAATGTGGGTTAGAAATTTGTCTTTCAATAGATCATACTATGAACTTGAGTGACAACGACTTCCAATTTGCTGCACAAAAGAAAAGTGAAAAGCATACCTTTCCATGGTGTCTAGGGCAAGGATTAAAGAGATCACGAAACAAGTTTCAAGAAATTGATCAAAAAATGGCTCATATCTCAAGTGAATTTGGTGCTAAGGTGCACCCATAAAATAATTCTACTATGAAAAACCCTGTCAAGGGTAAGAATTTCAAAGACTCAATCCCAAAATTGAATTTTACGGATGCCCTTCGTGGTGGACAGCCTCAACCCAATGCTAATATCAATATTAGGTCTTGTTAGAATTAATGTAATGTGCACTATGCCTTCCTTGACACTTGTCAGTTTCACTTGACAAGTGTCATGTGTTGAATATAGGCTTATGCCTATATATTGTAACCATTTGTATCAATAAAATCAATCCCTTTAGTTTCACTCCCATCATTTGGTATCAGAGTAGGCTTTCCCTGCCCTGTGAAAACCCTTGAGGGGGGATTTTCCTCATGGAAATCCTCCCTCCCCCATGATTTTTTTTTTCCTATTTTTTTTTATTTTTTTACCGAGGGAGTATGCTCTCCATCATTTGATGGATCAGAAACTAGATAGTAAAAATTTAAATTTTAGGAATTTTTTTTTTCTTTCATCCTGCATGAGACCATTTTTTTAGGATCTGGTAATCTAAAAGTTTTTGAGAGTTTTTTTTACTGTGCTGGAAGCTGAATGTTGTTTTAGAGGTGTGCGGAGACCCGTATGCAATTTTTTATTGTGTGTGGTTGTAGTAAAAGTGGAAGATATGCACGAATGATCTAAAGCTTCCAACTGATTGTGTCTACTTTTTTAATCTTTGCGAGTCTCACCTACTATGTGCCCACATCTCAATAGGCTTGGGAGCATTTTTTTCCTATGCTTCGGGGTGCCTTCTCTAAAACTAATTGAGCTTCATTTGGTACAGTCCTCCCTGGCCTAGCATAGCTATTACGTAGTGCATCCCAATAGTAACTCTACTACTAAATTTTGTCTCTGTCACCGTAAATTCATGCCATCGCCACCATGGCTGGGAGGATGGAGATCGATATGACAGAGGTGGATATTCCAGGGTTAATAGCGTGCCTCACCGACTTCGGCCTTGTGCAACGTCTTCATCCACGATCATCATTTTTTTTTTGCTCGACTCCTTGATGGTCCGCGTTCGTTCTGCCATAAGGCGATGCATGCCCTAGCTTGTGGCTAGGAGTTTCGGGTTTCAAAATCTATATCTATCTACTAAAGGAGAGCCAACCGGAGTTGCAGGATAAGTGAGTGGTCGTCCACGAGACTGTGAGCAACGAAACCCTGCTTAAGGAGAACCATAATGTGAACTTGCTGCTGAAGCCCGTGAAGAACACAAGCTTATACTGAGAGGGGGGGTGAACAGTATAAGACCACTTTTTACTTTTTTCTTTTAAATCAACTTTCAATTCAATATTATGCAGTGTATAGAAAGTAGTATCAATAGCAGTAATCAAAGAAATGCACAAAACACCATCCACAATAGAGACACAACAATTTACGTGGTTCACCCAAAGCGGGCTACTCCACGGATAAAATATTTTACTAAATTTTATCAAACCAACCTCTAGGAATACCTTTCCCGATTACAATGTTTATGGGCACCAACCCAAAGGAGATACCTTCCCCTAGCTCTACTCTAACTAGTGATCCTCTAGAAGACCTCTACCTTCGCTGCCCTTAGCAAATGGAACTCTATCCATAGAAGACACCTATCTTCCCTGCTCGGCTGGAGACCTCTGTCCTCAACTCTATCACCTCAAAGCTGGTCCTCGAATTTGCACTAAACACAGTCCTTCGGTCTAGCACAAATGTCCTCATTCTCTTTCTCTGATCTGCACCAAACATAGTCCTTCGGTCTGGCACAAATGTCCTCTTCCTCTTTCTCTGGTCTGGGTACAAATTTGTCCTCAAATCTGCACCACTCTCTGTCCTCAACAGGTCCTCAACTTTGATTTACAAAAGTGGTTCACAAGCTTTCACTAAAGCTTGCTTGATCTTCACCCAAGTCTTCACCAAGACTTGTCTCAGATCTGCTTTGCAAGTTCTCAAGAGAACCTACCCAATCTGCTCCACAAGCTCAACAAAAGCTTGCTCAAATCTATCCAATAGTTCTCTCTGCTCTGTCACAGCCGCACTTGGTCGAAACCAACTTTTGCACTATCTGTGCAAACACAGCAGCACTCAGCACTCGACGATCGAACTTCTTACTATGCGCTCTGTCTACGAATGTCGCAACACCAATAGCTTCTGCTCCTTTGCACTTTTCTACTCTCTGTGCGCTCTTGCTTTGCACTTAGCTCGATTTGACTCGACTCGGTCTCTGTGCACCGTGGACTTAACTTGCGCACATTCGATACTTCTTACATTACTTTCAATCTCGAAACAACCCTCCTTTTATAGTATAAATTTCAAGAACAAAACTTAAACTATAGTTAGATGTTACCCTAAACTCCATTGGCTGCACAACCCTGAACTTCGTCGGCTCAAAGTTAACTCTATCGACTTCAACCGCCTCTGGTTCTATAGCTTTTCTCGTGAAACTACAACATGTCATGATATCGTGACACCTTTGCAGCCGTACACTTTCTTTTGCCTGTTGTCGCGATATCGTGACACTTTTGCTTCTTTAGACTTCCTTTTTGTTTTTGTCACGATATCACGACATTTTTGACGTCGTACATTCTCACTCCTCTTTGAGTCGTGAAATTGCAACATGTCACGATATCGTGACATCTTCCTCCGTTGGCGCCTTCACTTGCCTTTTGGTCGTGAAACTATGACATGTCGCGAAATCGTGACATCTTCCTCCATTGGCGTCTTCACTTGCCTTCTGGTCATGAAACTGTGACATGTCATGAAATCGTGACATCTTCATCCACTGGCTTCTTCACTTATGCCTGTCATGAAATCGCAACACTTTCTGCATCCGTACGCTTTTCTTTCATCCTGTCGCGAAATCGTGACGCTTCTCATTTCAAACTCTTCCCTTTGCTGCATGTCATGAAATCGTGACAGTTCTCACTTCGAGCTTTTTAGCATGTCACGAAATCGTGACTGTTCTTACTTCAAACTCTATAGCATGTCGCAAAATCATGACACTTTTTGAGATACTTTATCTCTCTTCGAACTTGTCACGAAATCGTGATAGTTCACACTGCGGACTCTCCCTTCTGCATCATGTCACGAAATCATGACACTTTTTCATCCGTACAACCTTCCTTGCATTATGTCGCGAAATCGTGACACTTTTCCTTCTTTGCCTTCCTACACTTTTCGAGTTGTGAAAATGCGACATGTCGCGAAATCGTGACACTTTCCACCTTGCCTTTCTTTGCCAACATGTCGAGATCTGCATGCTTCTTCTCTCTCTTCCAACATGTCGCGAAATCGTGACAGTTTTGCCAGCTTCTTCTCTCTCTTCTCACATGTCACAAAATCATGACAGTTTTGCCAGCACTTTCTCTCTCCTCTAACATGTCGCGAAATCGTGACAGTTTTGCCAACACTTTCTCTCTCTTCTAACATGTCACAAAATCGTGACTATTTTTCTTGCCTGCTGCATACTTTTTCTTACTTGTCTTTTTCCTTGATCTTTTGCAAATGGGCTACTATGATCTTCTTGGAAACTCACTATCCATGTCTGCAAATTAATTAAATCAAATTCCTTCAAGAGCTTCTTGACATCAATGACAACTTCTACACTTGAGCAAAGGCAATGTACTCAAGGTACCCAAAATTGCCAACAATCTCCCCCTTTGTCATTTATGGCAAACCTTTATGGAAAACACATCTCAAAACTAAAACCAACTGTGCTATCAATCGAGAAATTGCCTTTGAAGTTTTGCTCCCCCTGACTTGAAGCTTTCCTCTTCACTTGAAGCTCTCCCCCTTACTCATATCTCTCCCCCTTTGTCATCAATGGCAAAGGGTCACCTTTGGGGCTTGGGACTAAGAATGAGCCTCTTAGCTTAGTCCCTCCCCCACCTCCTGATGAGGTGATTAAAATAGGGTTGGGAGTAAATCTCCCATTAGGCACTGATCATCATCAGCGTCTATAACTTCCTTGCTGGGCCTTCTCTTGAACTCTTTGTCAATATTTCTGTTCTTGTCACTGTTTTTGTTTTTGTTCTCATCCCTATTCTTGTCCACGCCTTGATCCTTGGACCTGTTTATACCACTGTTCCTATTCCTGTACCTTGGAAGTTCAGCTCTACACTGTCTAGCTGTGTGACCTGCATTGTTGCACTTATAGCAAGTAACAATATTATTTCTTTTAGGCATACCTGTTCTTTGAATCTGCCTGTTCTGACTAATGGTGTACCTATTATTTGCCTTGCAAAAAATTGCCTTATGCCCAAACTGATTACAAGAGTAGCAATACCCATGAAAGAAATTACCACTTCTGAAACTGTCATTTACCTTCCTTACTTGAGTCATGCAATGCGAAGCCATGTGACCAAACCTGTGACACGCAAAACATCTGCCATGAAATTTTCTTTTATTTGACCTCTTGGGTCCCAAAAACTTCTTCTTCGCATTCAGAATTCTATTTTCTATTTTTGCGCATCTATCACTCACGGACTCTTTCTCTGAAATACTCTCTTCATCAGAACTCTCTTCTTTTTGAAATCTCTTACTGGATTCCCCAACCTGTTCCTTGTGCGGCTTAACAAAACCGAGGCCTGTTTTATCTATTGTCTTTCTTTGACCTTTGATGAGAGACTTAACCTTTTTGGAGCTATCTTGAAACCTGTATAGTTTATCCTTGTACTCTTTAGTTTCTTCTTTCAAAGAAGCCATTTTTTGTTCTAACTCACTATACTCAAGAACCTTTGATTCCAGCTCATCCTTGAGTTCTTGTGTCTTAGCCATAGAGATGTCGAGACTTTCTATAAGATCATATCTCTCCATACAACATTCATCTAACTTATCCTTGAGTCTGGCATTCTTCTTTCTTTCCTTTTTCAAAGCACTAAGAGCATTAGTAAGTTCACTTTCAAGATCCTTTATTTGTTTGCTTTCTGAATCATCAGAGCCTTTTATAGATTTCTTATCACTAGAGGTGCTACCCTTTTCAAAAACCATACATGCATCTTCCTTATAGTTTTCTGAAGCATCCTCATACATACTAGTAACCAATTCATTATTTGTGCAATCATCCTCAAGGTGACCAAAATTTCCACATCTAAAACATTTCATGATAATGAATCTATGTTTCGGTTCTTCCTCTTTTTTTGATATGAACAACATCTCATTTTCATCATCACTAGAAGAACTTTCACTATCACTACTAGAACACTTACTTGCTTTGTCTAGGTAGAAACTCTTCTTGTGCTTGTGAGAATACCTCCTCCCGTGATTGTTGTGCTCATATTTGTTCTTCCTGTGATGCTTGTACTTTTCAGAATCTTTGCTTTTAGAATCTTGTTTCTCTTCATCACTTTCATTCTTGGAAACAGTACAATCAGTAGCATAATGACCAAACTTTCCACAATTGAAACATCTTATATTTTTCATGCTTTTGTGCTTTCTAGAGAACTTGCCTTTCTTTTTGTAATATGCCTCTTCATCACTAGAAGACTCATCACTCTCTTGAAGTTGTTTACCCTTGGATTTCTTGGTAGCCTTGAAAGTCGCCTCTTTCTTGACATCAACCTTCACTTGAGTTCTCAACTCAAATGCTGCAAGTATACTATGGAGCTCATCCTTTTTCAACTTATCCAAATCTTTAGCTTCCTCAATAGCAAAAATCTTTTCACTAAATCTATTAGGAAGAGATCTTAAAATCTTATCACAAACATCATTTTCAGCAAGCTCAAGACCTAAGTATTTCATGGAGTTAACAACCTCATCCATACGAAGCATGTAGTCACTAATATTTTCATCATCATTCATCTTGAGTTGTTCAAACATACCTTTGAAGTGTCTCAACTTAGCCTTTCTGACATTTACATCACTTGTGTGAACCACCTGCAACTGTTTCCACATTTCACTAGTTGTTTTGCAGTGAATCACCTTGGTAAGATCTGCCTTCTGTAAACCCTTCAGGATTGCATTCATTGCTTTTGAATTGCTGTGATGTAGGAGCCTATCTTCTTTAGTATAAGGACCATGTTCAAGAATAGTGTACCCATCTTCAATCACTTCCCAAACCTCATTCCCAAGTGCCATTAGATGAACCTTCATCTGTGCACTCCAAAGACCAAAATATGATCCATCAAGAATAGGTGCTGCATTGCCACTTGAATAATCCATTGTGTTCTTTGCTAGCTTTTCCTTCAAGTTGTTAAAATTTTTGAAGGCACCCACTTTGATACCAATTGAAGAACACAAGATTATACTGAGAGGGGGGGGTGAACAGTATAAGACCGCTTTTTACTTTTTTCTTTTAAATCAACTTTCAATTCAATATTATGCAGTGTATAGAAAGCAGTATCAATAGCAGTAATAAAAGCAAATGCACAAAACACCATCCACAATAGAGACACAACAATTTACGTGGTTCACCCAAAGTGGGCTACTCCACGGATAAAATATTTTACTAAATTTTATCAAACCAACCTCTGGGAATACCTTTCCCGATTACAATGTTTATGGGCACCAACCCAAAGGAGATACCTTCCCCTAGCTCTGCTCTAACTGGTGATCCTCTAGAAGACCTCTGCCTCTGCTGCCCTTAGCAAATGGAACTCTATCCACAGAAGACACCTGTCTTCCTTGCTCTAGCTGGAGACCTCTGTCCTCAACTTTATCACCTCAAAGCTGGTCCTTGAATTTGCACTAAACATAGTCCTTCGGTCTAGCACAAATGTCCTCGTTCTCTTTCTCTGATCTGCACCAAACATAGTCCTTCGATCTGGCACAAATGTCCTCTTTCTCTTTCTCTAGTCTGGGTACAAATCTGTCCTCAAATCTACCCCTCTCTGTCCTCAACAGGTCCTCAACTCTAATTTACAAAAGTGGTTCACAAGCTTTCACTAAAGCTTGCTTGATCTTCACCCAAGTCTTCACCAAGACTTGTCTCAGATCTGCTTTGCAAGTTCTCAAGAGAACCTACCCAAACTGCTCCACAAGCTCAACAAAAGCTTGCTCAAATCTATCCAATAGTTCTCTCTGCTCAGTCATAGCCACACTTGGTCGAAACCAACTTTTGCACTATTTGCGCAAACACAGTAGCACTCAGCACTCGGTGATCGAACTTCTTACTATGCGCTCTGTCTGTGAATGTCTCAACACCAACAACTTTTGGTCCTTTGTGCTTTTATGCTCTCTATGCGCTCTTGCTTTACACTTAGCTCGATTTGACTCGACTCGGTCTCTGTGCATCGTGGACTTAACTTGTGCACATTCGATACTTCTTACATTACTTTCAATCTCAAAACAACCCTCCTTTTATAGTATAAATTTCAAGAACAAAACTTAAACTATAGTCGACTGTTACCCTAAACTCTATCAGCTGCACAACCCTGAACTTCATCGGCTCAAAGTTAACTCTGTCGGCTTCAACCACCTCTGGTTCTATAGCTTTTCCTGTGAAACTACAACATGTCGCGATATCGTGACACCTTTGTAGTCGTACACTTTCTTTTGCCTGTTGTCGCGATATCGTGACACTTTTGCTTCTTTAGACTTCCTTTTTGTTTTTGTCGCGATATCGTGACATTTTTGATGTCATACATTCTCTCTCCTCTTTGAGTCACGAAACTGTGACATGTCATGAAATCATGACATCTTCCTCCGCTGGCACCTTCACTTGCCTTCTGGTCATGAAACTGCGACATGTCACGAAATCACGACATCTTCCTCCGCTAGCGTCTTCACTTGCCTTCTAGTCGTGAAACTGCGACATGTCGCGAAATCGTGACATCTTCATCCGTTGGCTTCTTCACTTTTGCCTGTCGTGAAATCGTGACACTTTCTGCATCCGTATGCTTTTCTTTCATCCTATCGTGAAATCGTGACGCTTCTCATTTCAAACTCTTCCCTTTGCTGCATGTCGTGAAATCATGACAGTTCTCACTTCGAGCTTTTCAGCATGTCGTGAAATCGTGACTGTTCTTACTTTGAACTCTGCAGCATGTAGTGAAATCGTGACACTTTTTGAGATACTTTATCTCTCTTCGAACTTGTCACGAAATCGTGACAGTTCACACTACGGACTCTCCCTTCTGCATCATGTCGCGAAATCGTGACACTTTTTCGTCCGTACAACCTTCCTTGCATTATGTCACGAAATCGTGACACTTTTCCTTCTTTGCCTTCCTACACTTTTCGAGTCACGAAAAATGCGACATGTCGCAAAATCGTGACACTTTCCACCTTGCTTTCTTTCTCTGCCAACATGTCACGAAATCGTGACAGTTTTTCCAGCTTCTTCTCTCTCTTCCAACATGTCGTGAAATCATGATAGTTTTTCTAGCTTCTTCTCTCTCTTCTCACATGTCGCAAAATCGTGACAGTTTTGCTAACACTTTCTCTCTCCTCTAACATGTCACGAAATCATGATAGTTTTTCTAGCACTTTCTCTCTCCTCTAACATGTCGCTAAATCGCGACTGTTTTTCTTTCCTGCTGCATAATTTTTCTTGTCTTTTTCCTTGATCTTTTGCAAATGGGCTACTATGATCTTCTTGGAAACTCACTGTCCATGTCTGCAAATTAATTAAATCAAATTCCTTCAAGAGCTTCTTGACATCAATGACAACTTCTACACTTGAGCAAAGGCAATGTACTCAAGGTACCCAAAATTGCCAATAGCCCGCCAAGCCGGGGGGAAGGTGTTTTTTGGCAAGCCATTCGACAAAATTGGAGGCGGTGGCGATGTCTGTGATGGGAAAATCGCCGTCAAGAGATGGGCCTGGGAAGGGAGCCTTGTGAAGCCGACATTGCTTTAAGTGACGACCAAAGATGTTTACTGCTCTCCTTATTTTACTGCCACTTCCAAGCTGGAGATATTGGTTATTTTTTAAAGTCGTTTACCACTGGGAAATAATTTGAGCCGTCAGTTGTTGTTTTGATGCAATCGGAGGAGAATACCGAGCAAACCCATGTTACAACTAGAAGTTCTCACTGGAAGTGGTGTTGTGTTTGCTACAGTTTGATTGCAATATAACATTTTGTAACAGGCAACAACAAAAATATTGTTGGATGCTTGGTGGTTCTGTCTAACGTAGAAGGCAATGACCGTCTGGTCCGTGTGACTTAGAAGGAATCTCTGAAATCTTGCATCGTCCTATGTGGTGGACATGTTCATAGGAGGTTCACAAAGCAAATGGTAGGCGTCGTCAATACACACAGGAGATTCTAGGTGGCGGGGATCGGGCAGGGCAAAATCATAGACGGTAGGAAACCACGGTTTTTTTTGTCAATGGGAACAACGAGGTTCAACCTGCAGCACTGATATGTTGATGGCCCAAGGATTCGAAACTTGCTGTTGAAGAATGGAGGTTTATTTTTTTTAGCAATATTATTTTTGTTCACAATGCTATATTTTCGTGGAGCGCAGTGTGGAGTGCCTATTTTCATTAGTGAAGCATGATGATTACAATTAATAAATGATATCCGAGAAGCAACACATGACACCCACTCAATTCTGATCAACTACGTCATTGTCGTCATCATGGAATATCTAAACGTCAATATCAACATCATTTTGTAGGGCATCCCTAAGCATTGCACATGGTTTCCTGAATTCGTGAACCTGGCATGACACTACATCTCCCATGCCCACTTGGTGGCATCGTCCAGTGGTTTGTTAAAGTTGTCCACGTGGCTTTCAATGGCCGCCTGCAATGAGGAATTCGAGGCCCATATAATAATCTTTAAATAAAATGGTAGTGGGGGCACGTGCTATTTTATGGCCAAAGTGGATGGCCCATTTTAATGTAAGGGGGCAATTTATTTTTTTAAAAAGCGTATTTTTTTTTATCAAGTGGAGGAGCCACTTTAATTTAAATTTTAAGGGACGTGCCCATGCTTATTAGCCAACCAGTATGGCATCAGGCCATTTTTTGTATTTTTCCAAATGAACAGTCAAAGTGGAAGGCCTAAATGGTCCATGTAATTCCCCTGCAAGGGAAATTGATGTTGTTTTTATTCCGCTTGAGAGCAATGCCGCCATTGAGCGATGTTGTTTATTTTGCTGCCTTAGAGGCATGATGGTTTTTTTCCTACTGATGAAGGCCCCTTGATGGTGGAATATAGGGGTATTTATAGTCGTTGGAAACGGTTTTCCATGACGGACACATTGGTGGTGTCCATTTGTACTTTTGAGGCTATTTTAATTGAGTTTTTTAGCCTCAAAAATTTTCTACCTTGGAGTGCACTTTCGGTTGTACCCGACACTCCCAAGGTACTTGTAAGTGAACCTAGTATTTAGTAGTACCCTCTTTCTACTTGGTGGATGCAGCAGCTGGTTACCCATGCATTTTGGTAAGATGAGGTACCTACCATAAGGACACTTATTCTAGGGACTACAAACATAGACACCCTAGACTCTATCTAAAATTTTTCTGGATCTACTTTTGAAGACTACAGATGAAGACACTTCAGAATATTCTCTTCTTCTCTTCTTCTCCTCCATATTTGGCATCTATGGCTCATTTTATTGTATTGAGTGCATTTTCGATAGAGACCGACACTCTTATATGGCTCATTTTTCATTTGTATTAAGGTGCATTTTTGGCATAGATCGACACCTTCTAGATTGAGTTCACCATAAGGAGGGATTAGATATTTATGGTGAATCTAGTCAGTGACCTACGAGAGGCAACATCCTCTGAGGATGACCTGCAGAGGCAATAGACCCAGAAGTGGCTGACCCTGAGGCACCCATGATGACCCTGAGGCACTTAAACGGCTGACCCAGTGGCAACAAACCCATGGAAGTGGATGACCCTGAGGCAATAGATCGAGATGTACACATAGTGAATATAGCATTATTCATAGTTGGTGAGCCAAGCACAAAGAGCACAAGCCTAGACCAAATCAACAATAAGAGAGGATGATAGGTTGTTTTAGAGAAGTCAACATTAAGGGGGAATGTTACCTAATGTTGACTTGTTTTGTTTCTTCTTTAGTTAGGATAGTGCACATTAAGGGGGAATGTTAGAATTAATGTAATGTGCACTATGCCTTCCTTGACACTTGTCAGTTTCACTTGACAAGTGTTATGTGTTTCATATAGGCTTATGCCTATATATTGTAACACTGTTTCATTTGTAAAATTATCTTATTGTGCTCATATGATATAGGGCCTAATAGGTCTTCCCATAAACCTCTAAGAATATCTAAGATTGATCCTAGGAAAATGGAGTCAGGATGTCTTAAAGCAGTTGATGTAACTCCTATTGTTAAGCTTGATATGGGTAACATTCAGAGTGGCATTGAAGATTTGGAAAAAAAGAACTAATTTATCGGTTCGTGGGTTTTCATCCGAGTCTATCTGCTTTCAAAGTTTGGGCTGCAAAAAACTGGAAAACTAAAGGTGAGTTACAACTCTCTATTTATCCAAATGGTTATTTTCTTTTTTTATTTGCTAATAATGAAGATAGAGATAAAACCTTTCAAGGGGGTCCTTGGTTTTTTGGAAGGGGCAGGGCTTTTCATGAAGCCTTGGCATACTAAATTTAAAGCCGAAGAAGAGATGCCTTCTATAGCTCCTATGTGGGTTAGACTCTTTGGCCTCCTTATTGAATTTTGGAATCCTACTATTTTTTCTTCAATTGGAAACTCTTTAGGAAATTTTATGATGACTGCTGATTGTACTAAAAATTTTGAACATATTATTTATGCTCGGATTTGTGTTTTAATGGATTTTGAGAAACCCCTACCTAAAAATATCACATTACAATTTGGGGAAGACACTTGGGAGCAAGTAGTAGACTATGAGAACATTCCTTTTTGTTCTAGAATTTTCCATGAATATGGTCATTTTGCCAGTGCTTGCCCAAATAAAATTCATGATCAAAAGAAAGAAGATATAAACTCCGCAGGTTTCCAAATACCTAAGAAGAAGAACACTAAAAAAAAACCAGTTATGAAGGATCAATCAAAGTCATCTGCCAATATGTTTGAAATTCTTTCCACAAATGATGTCCCAAGTGAGGAAGAGGAAATAATGGAAACTGAAATATTAGAAACACAATTTAAATATAAAGGGAAGAACTCAGAGACAAACCAACAAATCAAAGGTTTTCAATAGAAAAAAAAGGAGAAAATTTACACAAGAAAAACAATATTTCAAATGTCAAAACTTCAAATAATGTAGGTCCTAATATAGACTCTATTGAACCATCTAGTAAAATTTTGGTTGTGTACAAGCATTCTTCAAGGTTAGAAGCCATCTCAGATTCAATTGGAATAAGTCAAGAAATAGGGAAAAAAAATTGAAGATGGATTCTAATAAAAAAGAAGGTGAAAAGCTTGTAGAGGAAGGTAAGATTAATGCCCTTCCCAACTTTTTTAGCCCTATTATTAATGAAGATCATCACTTGGAATATTAGAGAACTCAAAGGGAGTCTTTCAAAACAAAATTAAATTGGAAGAATGATTCAGATAAATCATCCACATCTTGTTTTCCTTCAAGAAAAAAAGATGTCAATGGAGGATATGGACTTAATTGCCAGTAAAATTTGGCCAACTAGAAAAGTGGTTTCCCTCAGTTCCCAAGGGACTTCGGGTGGCATTGCTTGTCTTTGGAACCCAAAAGAGGTAGTTATTCACCATATGGTTGGTAGTTGGGGTTTGTTGGCTATAGCTATTCAAAGTAGACATTCCAACCCGATTATGCTCTACATTACTGTTTATGCTCCGACTTCTTTGGAGGAAAAAAGAAGACAATGGAAGGATATTACTCATATTATCTCTCATTTTCCTAAATCTTGGATCTTGATCGGAGGAGATTTCAATATCATCCTCTCTCTGGATGAGAAAATGGGGGAAATAGAAATTTGAACAAAAGCACTGACCTCATGAGCGAATATATTTCAAACCTCCATCTTGTGGATATCGAACTAGATAATGGCCTTGTGACTTGGTCTAATAGAAGGCAAGGCTTAGTTTGTATAATGGAGAGATTGGATAGATTTTTGCTCTCTAAAAATTTCCTAATCCATGGTCACATTCCTAAAGTGAAGACTCTTAATAATATTGGTTTGGATCATTGGCCAGTCATAGTGGAAATGTGGAAAACCAATGTGAGTTTCTCTCCTTTTCATTTTTAATTAATGTGGCTTAGAGACATTTCCTTCAGATCTCGTGTGCAACAATGGTGGAAGGAAGGTAAACCTAGGCATGGGACTAAGATGTTATGTTTTGCCAAAAGACTGTAATACATTAAATCCAAAATCAAGACTTGGAACTAGAAAGAGTTTGGGGATGTTCATAAAAAAAAATGAATTTATTGCTCATCTTGAAAAATTGAATAAGAAAATCCGTTTAGATGGCCTCACAGAGAAGAGAAGTGCAGATGAAATTAAACTCAGAACTCAGTTAGAGGAATGGGAAAAAAGAGAAGAAATCTTATAGAAGCAAAAATCTAGAATTCAATGGCTCAAAGAAGGAGATCAAAACACAAATTTCTTCCACAAATATCTTCTAGCTCAAAGATCTCACAACTTTATTTCTTCCTTAAAATCAGATTCTGGAGATGTTGTTTATACTTGGGATGGCATGAACTCTATTGTTGTTGATTACTTTTCCAATATTTTTGCTGCTACTCCTCTTGACTCAACTTCACAACAAAATGTTCTTCAAGCAATCCCTTCTCTTATCACTTCTGAGGAGAACTCTATTTTGACTACTCCTGTTACTATTAATGAGCTTCAACAAGTAGTTTTAAAATACAAAAAGGGAAAACCCCAGGTCCTGATGGTTTTCCCATTGAGTTCTACCAAGAGTTATGGGATATCCTTCATGTTGATTTATTAGAGGTGGTGGAAGAAGCTATGAAAGCCAAAGAAATTTTGAAGGTTATCAATAAAAATGATATTACTCTTGTTCCAAAAGCTCAAGAGGTTGATCATATCTCAGCTTTTAGACCTATTGCTTTATGTAATGTTCTTCTCAAAATCATTACTAAAATCATGGCAGAAAGGTTGAAGCCTCTTTTGCATAAGATTATTTCCCTAGATCAAGGGGTTTATGTGAAAGGACGTCAAATAGTAGATGAGATAGTTCTTGCTCAGGAAGCCATCCATTCCATGGATATGCAAAATTATCCTTCCATGTTCATTCGGTTAGACTTATCCAAAGCTTATGACAGAGTGGATTGGCACTTCCTTATCAAAGTTTTGAGACAATTTGGTTTCTCTAAGGATTGGATGGATTGTATTATGGGATGTATCTCTTTAGTTTCCTACTTAGTTCTTATCAATGGTAGGCCTTCTCAGTATTTCCCAACTTCCAGAGGTATTAGGCAAGGTGACCCGCTATTCCCTTATTTATTCATCATTCTTGTTGAATGCTTGGGTAGGACTATAACAAAAAATAGGGAAAACAAAACCCTTGAGGGAGTTACCATTGCTCATGGAGCTAGAACTATCTCTCATCTTCAATTTGTGGATGACTCTACTATTTTAGGTAAAGCTACAGTTAAGGAAGCTTCTAATATTAAGCAAATCATTAGTTGTTTTTCTAAGGCTATTGGGCAATTGATCAATGAAGATAAATCTAAAATTATTTTCTTTCACTGCTCTGCTAGACAGGAATCCATGGTCTTGGATAAATTAAGTTATAATAAGACCTCTCTTCCAATCACTTATTTAGGTATTCCCATAAATATTCAAAGGCAAAAAAATAAATATTGGAATTGGTTGTTGGACAAAGTCAAGAAGAAAATTAGAAAGTGGACCAACAAGTGGCTTTCTTTTGGGTGTAGAATCACCTTGGTAAAATCAGTCCTTCAAGCCATTCCTATTTATGTTTCTTCCATTTTGAATATCCCAAAGGTTGTTCTTCAAAAATTAGATCAAATCAGTCATCGTTTCCTTTGGAGTGGTACTAAGGAGAAAAGAAAATGGGCCTTGGTGAAATGGGATACTTTATGTCTTCCTAAGAGTGAAGGGGGGTTAGGATTCTGGTCTTCAATTAATAACAATAAAGCTTTAGCTGCTAAATTATATTGGAGGATGTTGCATAATCCCAATGCTCTTTGGGCCAATAATCTCCGTGCTAAATATGCTAAGAACAAAAGTCCTGAAGACCTTGTTCACTATCAACTTCCTACCAAAGGTTCTCCTATTTTAGTAGTTCTTAATACTGGTGAGGATTTGATAAAGAAAAAATTATTTTGGATCATTCATAATGGTCAACATGCAAATTTTTGGACAGATTCTTGGGATGGTCACAAGCCTTTGATAACTTAGTTTCCCGATTGGAGGCCTTGGATGGAGGAGCTTCACCGAGCTAATTGGATAAAGGTGGCTAATTACTGTCGGTACCATACTGGTAATTCAAATGTTGGTAGATATTGGACCCCTATTGAGGACTAGCCTATTCAAATCCTAGAAAGGCAAAGACAAGATATCAAAGGCATCCTTCATATGAGATCCCTCTCTTGGTCCCATTAAAAAGATTATTTTGGATGGAACAACACTACTAAGGGTGAGTATTCAGTTGCTCAAGGTTATTTGACCTTATGCCATAATAATCCCAACCATTCTTCTGACATATTTTCTTGATTATGGGCTCAAAAGCTCTGGCCTAAGGTGAGGTTATTTAATTGGCTTTTATTGCATCGTAGGGTGCTTACGGTGAGCAACTTATGAAGCATGGTTTTCATGGCCCTTTTAGATGTGAAATGTGTGAAGAGAATGTAGAAAATATCAACCATATTTTTATTGAGTGTACTTTAGCCTCGAGCTATGGAGGAGAATGGCCACTTTACTTGGCTTACATGGTCCAATTTTTTTACTTTTGAACAACTTTGGAGGGATTGGCCTAATCAAGAGGGTGTTGATCATTTTATTAGGCAGTTAGTTTGGATGGGTTCTACCATTCTTCTTTGGAATATTTGGAATGAAAGGAACAACTAAATTTTTAATAAAGATAGGAAGGATATTCACTATATTTGGCAAAAGACCATAGTCAACTTAGTTGAATCAGTCCATCAACTCCTTAATCACCCCCAAAACTCCCACCAAATATGGGATCAAGTGATGCAAATATTGAATATTAAATCTTCTAAGGGCAACCATCTTAAAGGGAATGTGAGTATTAGTAAGATGGATAGGACTAGAAATTGGCAACCTCCTCCTAAGGATTTTGGAAAATTCAATACTTATGGAGCCTCTAGAGGGAACCCTGGAAAAGCCAGTGTGGGAGGAATTAGTAGACTTTTAGATGGCTCCCTGGTTTTTACTTTTGCTGAGAATTTGGGTATTCTTTCCAATAACCTTGTTGAGGGGTATGGTATCCTCAGAGACCTTCAGGAGGCTACTAAGGTTGGATGGGAAAAGGTGTTAGTTGAGTCTGACTCTCAACTTATGATTAATCTCTTGAAGACTCCTTCTAAGAATCATAAGGTGGATTGGAGAATAAAAAGAATTATTGAGAAGATTCAGTTAATCCAGATGGGATTTTTGAAAGTTGATTACAATCATGTGGTCAGAGATCAAAATAAGAGTGATGATGCTTTAGCTAATTTGGCTTTGGACAAAGGTGATATTACTTGTTATGGCCACCCTCCTATATGGTGGGCTTCTCAAATTAGGGAAGCTCTTCTTTCTATCATTTCTTTAGATGGCTCTAGTTCTTAAGGTACCTAGTTTCTTTTTTTTTTCTTCTCTTTGGTTCATTCAGTTTTTTTAGTTTCCTAGGTCATTATATTCTTTATTTTGTTTCCTCTATTGATTCTTGTCTTAATAGTCTTCTGGTCTAGATAGGTCATTGTTTTGTTCATTTTTTTTTCTTTTTTCTTTTTTGTTTTTTTGTTTAGTTTTTTAAGGTGGGTGGGTTGTTTTGTTTTGTTTTTGTGTTCTTTGTGTTGTTTTTTGTTGTTCTTGTGTTTTTTTGTTTGTTTTTGTTTTTTTGTTTTTTGTTTTTTTTTTAATGTTTTTTGTTATTGTTCTTGTGTTTTTTTCGTTATTGTTCTTGGGTTTCTCTTTGTTTGTGTTATTTCATGTTTTTATGTGTGAGTGTTTTCTATGTTTTTTGTTTTTGTTTATTGTCTATTGTTGGTTGTTTTTTATTTTTATTTTTATTTATTATTTTTTTTATTTTTAGGTTTTGGTTGTGTTTATTTTTCATGTTTTTTTGGGTTGTTATTGTAGTGTTCTATTGTTTTTGTCTTGTTTGTGTTTTGTTATGTGGTTCTTGTGTTTTTCTATGTGGTTTGTGTTGTGGTTTATTTTATCTTATTGTGCATTTTTGGTTGTGCTTTTGTTTTTGACACACTCAAGGAGCATGTTTTTTATTTTATTTTATTATTTTTGTTGTTATTTACTTATTTTTAATTTGGTTTTGTGTGTTTGTTTGCTCATTGAGTATGTCAAATGTGGTAGGCCAGGTCCGAGTCCTGGGTATTTTTGGTAGAATGGATACCCCTGCCTCCTTGGGTCTTACCCGAAAGTGGCATCCCTTTTGGGATGTTTTCCATAAATAAAATAAAAATTCAAGTGATCCAATCTTCTATGCCACAACCAAATTTCATCTTCTTGTGATAGAAAGCACTTTTCCCCTTTGGTCTCACTAAGCATGCACAGATTATTTGGGGTTATTTTTGCACTACCAATAACTTTTATAGTTTCTAATTTTCTTATCTCACATATATCTTGGTGGAAGGTGACCATATGCCCTTGATCACAAAGTTGACTTACACTAGCATATTATGTTTTAACCCTTTAAAATACAATACATTTTTTGTTCTTGTTTTCCCATTATCTAAACTTAGAGTTCCTATTCCACTAATCCTTTCTGATCCATTATCACCAAAACTTATTGATCCTCTATTGGTTTCCTTTAGTACAATGAATTTGTCTTTGTCTCCTATCATGTGACCAGAGCAACCACTATCAAGATACCATTGTTCTTATTTATCCTGAGCATGAAGGGCTATTTGAACTAACATTGATCTAGCCTTTACATTTTCTCTAGTTGTCAAAATTGTTTTTCCTTTACTAGACTTAGGAAGTATCATTTTACACCATCTAGCCTTGTGCCCGAAATTATTGCATTTGTAACATATAATATCTTTATCCATAAGAGGTGCAAAAGAATTAAAATTTCTATTGACATTTTTCTTGTAATACTAATATAATGTACAACTTTATGACCATATTTGTTACAAGAAAAGTAATAACCATGGAAGAAATTATGTAACCTATTCGGATACCTCTGAGATTTTTGTGAAGTGCTTCTCTTATTGTGATTAAATTTCATCCAATATTCTTCTTTGCTTTCTTCCCTTTTGACATCCTTTGCTTTCCTATCTTTGTTTAAAGTTTCTGCTTCTTGAAGGATTGACTCCTTTTTCATTTCCTCATAAGCTATATTTAGTAGTATCTTGGTCCTTTCAACTTCATTCCTTAGATAAATAATTTTTGCTTCCAATATTTTACATTTTGTCTCTCTTGTTCTTAAAAAATCTATCATATCCTGCTCAATTTTATTTCTGTCTTCTACATTTATCTTAAGTTTTGTGATATTTTACAAAAGTTCCATCCTTGCTTCTTCATACTCTTGAATTTGTTCCTTCAATCTTGAGCTCTTCTCTCTAATTATTTCCAATTTTTTGAGAGTAGCAAAGAATTCATATTTTATATCAAACATGGTCTCTTCTTCATTTTATGAAGTCATGTGTGTTCCTAATGGATCCTCCTCCAAGCTGTTAGTCTTTTCAAAAAGAGACCCGCTATGATACCAATTGAAGAACATGTGCTTATACCAACAGGAGGGTGAACAATATAAGATAAAACTTTTTAATTTTTAATCCAAATGATACCATCAACAATATTAAAGTAGTAAACATCACACAAAGCATCACATACATAAGAGACGTGATTTAATGTGGTTTAACCAATGTGGGCTACTCCACAAAGAAAATATTTCTTTTAAATTTTCTCAAATAAATTCTCTTGAGAATCCTTTCCTTACAATGTTTATGGAACTCTATCCAAAGGAGACACCAATCCCCTAATCAAGTTTATGGATATCTATCCATAGGAGAAATCCTTTCTCCTAAGCTCTGACTGGTGATCTTCTAGAAGAATTGTTACCCCCACTGCTCTTGCTAATGGATATCTATACACTAAAGATGCTTGTCCCCACTACCCTGACTAATGGATCTCTATCCACTAGAGAATGTCATCCTCTATACTCTATCACCTCAAAAGCTCTATCTCAAGTTTACACTAAACATAGTCCTTCGATCTAGCACAAATATATCTTCAATATCTATTTATGATTTAGCACAAATATATCCTCAAATATATACCAAAATATGTCCTCAATTCTATCCTCAATCTCTATTTCTAATCTAGAAAATACTTTTCCTCAAATCTGTACCAAACTATATTCTCAAATATGTCCTCAATATCTATTTTCAAATCCGTATTGTAAGATTCCACAAAAGCTCACGCAAATCTTTCCACAAGTCTTCTCAAATACTTACCTCAAATCTGCTCAACAAGTCCACACTAGAACTTGTCTAATATCATAGAAATATAAAGAGACTTGTTAGAGACTCGATATGCTTCACATTCATCACAATGGTCAATCACTTTCAATCACTCTTTTAGAAACATATAGGGAATTGTTAGAGACTCAATATGCTTCACACTCACAAACTATTAATCACTTTCAATATATCTTTTATCATAGAAACATATAGAGAATTGTTAGAGACTCAATATGTTTCACAATCATCAACACTCAACCTCTTTCTAAAATCAATTCATAATATAGAACAATTTGTTTCATAGAACTTGAGCTATCACTTCACAGATCCACTTGACTATGCTCAACCAAATCTACTCAACCAATCACTCAATGAAATACTCTTTGCTCATAAAACCTAGTCCAAATATATGAACACTCACTCAAATATTTCCAACAATTCTTATCAACCAATCTCACATAACAATGATACTCATGTTCTTTGCAAACCCTAGTTCAAGTTTTTTACTCAACTTAATAACTTAAACAACAATTATTATAAAACAAGGTTTTATCAACAACTCTCAATTCCATAAAACCTTGAAGCATTAATTAAAAACACACTAAAAAATGCTTAACCAAACAATCATTTTCACTCAAAATTTTCATTCATAATATTAAGCAATCACTCACTAGGAAGAATATGCCCATACCTTTTGTTGGATGTAAAAGTACCTTTAGAAAAACCTGTCTCAATCACAATTTTCTTCTTTCCAATTCCAAAGGTTAGACAAAACAATATTACTTCAACACTTTCTCAAAAGTATTCCTTAGACAAAAAATAATCACAACTTAATTTATGCCTTATTGCTCCCTTTTTAAAATAACACTCATCGTACCATACATGAAAATAATTTCTTTGATACACCTTATAAACTCTAACTTAAAATAATATCCAACACCATAAACTTTCAAACAATATTCCTAAACACCTTACTAACATTTCCTAAACACTAACACAAAAAAACAAATCTACATAAGCCTTATAACTCCCCTTTACAACCTTATAAACCAATTATAATATACAAAAATGAATTTCTAAATGCTCAACCAATATTCCTGAAATTTTTGGCACCCAAGATTAATGCATACCTCTTTCTTCCCCAAAAAGATGTTTTGGCATGATTCGATCCACCGTCTCTCCAAGCCTAATCGTCTTAGAGCTTGGTAGCCCACCGCATGGGCTATTAGTGCCCACATGAAGGAATTATAAGTCCCTTCCTCTTATGCCTTAATTACTATTGAATTTCCTCAAAATTGCAAATCCTTTCTGTAGACCCAAAATGGCCACATACTTAGTAAAGTTTTGACTAAGTGATAAGACTATTATTCCGCTCCAAAATCAGGTTGATGGTATAAGTCCACTGGGGAGTTATTCATCTTTGAAGGCATGATAATATTCCAGGAAACTCCATTTTGGGTCTAGAATAACGATGGGTTTCGAATCCACAAAAGTTTTTAAGAGATGGTGACATCAACAATAAAAAGTGCGGATTTGGCTCTTGTCGAGTGTCCGATTTTGGAATGTCTTTTTGCTTCCCGCTTCGGAAGAGCCTTTTTGCTTTCCGCTCTGGATTGACAAAAGTTTCAAAATCCACAAAATTTACAAGGATATGGTGACGTCAGCTTGAAAAGAGTGCGGATTGGTAGATCCGGGAAATGAACGAAGATTCTCTTTCTAAAATAAATATGGGGCTGAAGGGTGGAATAATTTAAGTATTTGACTTCGGGCCTAGACTTGTGTTATCTCTAAAAACCACAAAAGTTACAAAGAGATGATGACGTCAGCAATGGAAAAGTGTGGATTGAAAAGGATGAGGCAGAAGATAAATATCTCGGTCCAAATTTGATGTTTAGCTACTAAAGAAAATGATGTCATCCAACGGAATGGCTTTCAGCTTATACCGGATTCAATCTGGATCATGGGATCAAGAAGATCAATGGTGGAGGTTAGTCTACTAAATCTTGGCTGCTTAAAAGATGTCCCTGCACTAGAACTGTAACAGATTAGCCGAAAGATGAAGCGTCAAGAGTTTCCAAGAAGATCAAACCAGATGCAGTTGTAGATCGATGGTGGTGCTCTACTCCCAAGAAATATCTGTGAAAGAATGTGATCTAGAATGCTCTGAACCGCAGTTATACTGGTCGATCATAAAGTTACAAAGATCTTGAATGAGCATGGTGGATGCTCTTCCAACATATGTCTTGGAGGTCAGACTAATCAGCTAATGCCAGCTAAAATCTTTGTTGAGCTGTTATAACAAGATTTGATGTATTGTTTCTTGTATATTGTAATATGAAAACTATAAAGAGAGATCGAACCCTCATTTTTAAGGGTTGGCTCTAGCATGTTTTCCTGTACTACTGTAAATATTTTTGAAGGACTGAATGCAAGGAGCAATACATTGATCTTCACCTCAAAGCTGCATTTATGTGTTGGATGTTAGAGGTTCGGATTTCATAGTTGTATTTCTGTAAATACTTAGATGGTTAGTTTGTGCCAATCATGGATTACTAGCTTTTATGAGTAATTGAAATCTGCTTTGAAGTTTGTTCTTTGTTATTAGAAGGTGCATTTCTATAAAATCTGGGTTTTGGTGAATTTTGCTATTTGGATTATCATTTCCTGGGTATTGAAATTGCTTATTGTAACATTTCTCTGTTATGCTTTAATATCTGAAACAAGCTATCTTGGGATAAATGTTGATCTGGATGTATATCTTTAGTATGGTTTTTTGGAAGCTTTTTATGGTGATGCAATGTTGTTAACCTATCCGTCCACTGATATCTACATCTCTCTAACCTTACCCTTTTCTTACCCTAAACTCCAAACCCTAATTGAGCATAATTGTGTCAACAATCTGTTAAGTTGACAAGGAACCAGCCTACTCTGGAGGTTGGATCTGAAACCCTTGTTTTGGTCCATCCAATGTTGAGTGTTGAGCTGCAGCTATCGGGTGCAAGCCTAAACAGAAAGTAGGAAGATAGACAACCGTAGTATCAAGTAAAACTTGGTGCAATTCAGTGCCCAATAGTTTTTGGCATGCCCGATGGGACAGTTCACAAGGAACACGAAACCCATCTAAAGAGTTATTGTTATCTCTACCCGAAGGAATCAATATTTGGTGAATTGTCTTGACCTTGTTAGCAAAGAAAATAAAGTTCACCTGGTGACTCCCTGGTCAGAAGACCCTAAAAAAGTATTGTAGACCAGTGCCCTTTCATGTATACCAGGTCTTTCAAGAGGAACAACCCTGATTCTTTCTTTCATTGTGAGTTACCCCTTAGAGGGTCTATTGTTATCAGAAGTTTGGATCAATATTTTGTTGAAGAAGAAGAGCTTCTGGAAGAAAACCCAGTAGTTTCCCCAAGAAGACCTATAGCCAGAAACATGGCACACAATGTGGCCCCAAATCAGCCACTACAAAAGTACCCTAACTGGGACTCAATTGGGCCCCTTAGATTAGCCCAAATGGATGCCATTCTGCAAGTTGTATCTAAGGCAACACCCACATATGATGGATTTGGAAAAATAGCTTATGAGCACTACCAAGATATCTTGAATCTAGCAGCAATCCATAATATAAAAGAGAAAAATATTATTGTCAAAATTCTAGCCTTGTCATTTCATGGAAAGATATTACATTGGTTTAGAACTCTGGAAGATAATTCTATCACCTCATGGTAGTCATTGGCTGAGCCATTCATAGAAGATTTTAATGAATCTATTGATCCCTTTTCTCTGTTGAATCAGTTTATAGCCATGCAAAAAACACAGCAAGAAACTATCTCAGACTTTAATTTGAGATTTAGTAGAACATGGAAGAGAATTCCCCCTGAAGCTAGACCAGCTACTTTTTTGGCTTATATGTATTACATTCATGCCCTAGGATTAGAGCTAGGTCTACAGACGTAGCAATCTAGAATTGAAACCTTCCCCCAAGTCTATAATGTCATTGTCCATGCTGAAAATATCCTGATCAATGTAGGAAGAATTCTCGCCAAGATTGTGTTGCCCTACAACTCAAAAAATAGTGGTAGCCATGAACAATCTACAAAAGCCTCACACATGGATCCTCCTTATGTACCATCCTCATTCCCTAAGATGAATCTGATTCCTAGATCTAAAGTTGTGTCCTCCACACCTTCTTTCCCCCCTCTTCCTTCCCAACCTTCTCAAGAATTATCTGCTATCCTGGACATACAAAATACCATGAAAACTATGAGTAACAGAATGAATTCAATGGAGAAGAGAGATCAGGAAAGGTCACAACAGAGGATATTTCCATATGTGAACAAAGATCAAAGGTCCAGTCCTAGCAATAGTACCGGGGTTAGGGTGAATGCAGCATATGAGGATCCTGAATGTTTTGTAGATTCCACTCTTGCAAATATCTGGTGTTTAGTATGCAATGACCCCCATGACTCACAGTCTTGTGTGATGTATCAACACCATGTTCAACAAGCCATGGATCAAGCTAAAATAAATCAGAAGGGAAGAGTTAATATGTTATGGCACCCTGATCAGATCATGGTTGGAAAAGAGTTGGAGGAAGAAGGCCCAATTGCTGTTATGACGAGGTCCAGAAACAAAGCTTTACAAGTAGACCCTTAGAAAATGGGATAGTTCCAGGTCCCTTCTCAAAAGAAGGCTGATTTCCCCCCTCATAACAGTGACACTTTTCCCATTCCCCGAGCTAAGGGAAGGGAGAAAACTGATAATTTCCCTAAGATTCTAGAAAGAGTAACGGAAGGAGATAGAATGAAATCCAAGAGTGAAGAACAAGAAAGACTCGGGTTCCCCTCTGTTACTAAAAGATAAAGGTTAGAGGTAACCCAAAAATACAAAAGGATGTATGGTGAGCCTGACAGAGGATTGGAAAGACTATCCCTAACCAAGTCTGAGTATAACATTGTGGAAGAGATGAAAAATATTCCATCAAAAGCTAGCCTGTATGATACCCTTTTCATTTCGGGTCAGATTGACTTGCTTAAAGCTTCCCTTAGTAAAATCCCCTAGAACAGACTAGCTACCACCATCCTCAGTATCCCATCAGAAAAGAAAGAAATGACACCTACTGTTCTAAAGAAAAAACCTCCCCCTTTTTATATATCCTTAAGAATGGAGGGATGGGTAGTCCGTAATTGCATGATTGATTCAGGAGCATCAACCACAGTTATGCCTAAAGTAGTCTGTGAAGAGATGGGTATGGAATATACCCGATCTTGTCCTGGAGTGTTGCAATTAGATGGGACACCTGTAAAGATAGTTGGGGTTATTAAATATGTACTAATGAGGTTGCACAGAGCCCCTGAGGTGACAATAGTACAAGAAATAGTGGTGGTGGATTTAGAACCCTATTTTGGATTATGTCTCTCAAGAGAATTTACTGCAAATCTTGGAGGATGTATGTATATGGATTATTCTAGCATGGTAATACCTTTCAAGGGAAAGAGGATAAGGATAACTCCTGAGAAGCCAGTTGCTTATCATATTGAGAAAATTGAAGAAGACATGTGCAACCTTAATCCTGTGGAAGAATTTGAGCTAGTACAAAACATTGAGGAACTAGACATTGAAGATGAGTTGCCTTTCAAAGAGGATTACAGTCAATTCAGAACTGGTATGGGTACATACAACATCACAAATGAATTGGAAAAGAAACTCCCTGCTATTTCTAATCAATCCCTAAGAAACAATGAAACATGGGTTATGCACTTTGATGGTGCTAAATGCAGAAATGGTGTAGGGGCTGGTGTAGTTCTGCAATCACAGTTCGAAGGGATGAAGAATTTTTCTTATAGACTGACATGGTCATGCACCAATAATGCTGCAGAATATGAGGCTTTGTGCCTTGGGTTAATACAAGCTGAGAGCATGGGCATCAAGATTTTGAACATATATGGTGATTCTGAGCTGATAGTACATCAGGTAAGGAATAGGTGTAGCAGTAAACACCATTACTTAAAGGCTTACAGGAATAGAGTATGGGACCTAATGGATTCATTTGATGCCCTGAACCTGACTTTTGTGCCTAGAGAAGAGAATCATCTAGCAGATGCATTGGCAACTAAGGGAGCTAATTTCAATCCTCCTATAGATTTTGGAACTAAGAAGACCAAGGGGATTAAAATGGTTTTCAGACCTGTAGTGCCGGATAAGAAAATATTCTAGTAGGTTTTCGAGAGTGATGAACAGATTCTGGACTTTATGATAAAAGAAGCATGCTTCACAACTGTCCAAGAAGAAGACTTGGAGGAGATAGATCAACAAGACTTTATCCAGCTGAGAAACAATCACATCCCAAAGGGGTTGGTTACCCTTGAAAGTTTATTCGATAATGAAGATAGAAAGAAAGTGGGAGCTATGAAGGTTGGTGAGAAGATCTATAAAGAGATAGAAGTCGAAATTGAAAAGAAGTTAAATATTGGGGTCCAATGTTCTCTTGAGGAAGTAGAAGATATTAAAGCTTTATGTCTAAAATACCAAGATACTGTAGCTTGGTCATATGAGGACCTTAAGGTTTATGAAAAAAGGATTATCCAACATACTATTGAGTTAGAGCCTGATGCTAAACCATTCCAAAAAAAATAGAGGCCTGTCAATCCAAGGATAGAAGTCATTATGAGAGAAGAACTTTTGAAGCTGCTAAAGGCCAAGATAATATATCCGATAAAACACTCCACTTGGGTAGCTAATTTGGTACCCGTAAGAAAGAAGAATGGGGACATACGCCTATGTGTAGATTTTAGGAATCTGAATCAAGCTTCCCTCAAGGATCACTATCCCCTCCCTCAGATTGATCAGATTCTACAAGTAGTAGCTGGAGCAGAGAGGTTCTCACTATTAGATGGTTATTCTGGGTATAACCAAATTTGGGTAAAATATCAAGATCAATACAAGACAGCATTTACTACAAAGTGGGGAACATTTGCCTATCAGAGGATGCCTTTTGGGTTATCTAATGCAGGAGCTACATTTCAGAGGGCCATGGATTATGCCTTTGGTACACTTATAAACAAGGTTATTCTGATTTACCTAGATGACATGACTGTGTTTTCTCATGATAAAAATGATCATCTATATCATTTAGAACAAGTTTTTCAAAAATGCAGAGAATTTGGTATTTCTCTAAATCCTAAGAAGTCATTCTTTTGCTATACATGAGGGAAAATTGCTAGGACATGTGGTCTCAAAAGAAGGTATGGCCATAGAACCGGATAGGATTAAAGCAATCCTAGCTATTCCTTTGCCTACTAATCAAAATATGTTGCAGTATTTCTTAGGCCAGATCAATTTTGTCAGAAAGTTCATTTCTGATTTTGCACAGAAGGTGAGGCCTATATCTGAACTACTCAAGAAGAAGGCAGAATTCAAGTGGACTACGGTTAGGAAGCAAGCTTTTGAAATCATCAAGCAATCCATTTCTACAGCCCTAGTTTTGATAAATCCTGATTTCAGCAAATATTTTATTCTATATGCTTATGGAGCTGAACAAAGTTATGCTTCAATACTCACTCAAAGGGATGATCAAGGGGATGAACACCCTATATTCTTTTGGAGTCAAACTTTGCATGACTATCAAGTAAAATATAATTTTATTGAAAAAAAAGTGTTTGTTGTGATGAAGTCACTTAAGAAGTTCAGACAATATCTGGTACAGAGCAAAACTCTGGTGTATGTGGTTCATCCGGATGTAAGGAGTTTTATTTTACAGGGTGACCTAGGTGATAAAAGAGCTGGTTGGATTACCAAGATCCAAGAATATGATGTAGAGATACGTCCCACTAAGTTGGTGAGAGGTAGAGCCTTGTGCCAAGGATTGATAGATACTTCAGCTTTGGCCAGGATGATAGCTTGTCAGGTAATAGAAGAAGATCAAGTAGAGATTGTTCACACTTCGGATTCTGATTGGATCGAACAGATGACCCGGTATTTTCAAACTGGTGTATGCCCACCTGATCTGAGTTCTTCTCAAAGAAGGAGGTATAGACTTCATGCCCTAAAATATGCATTACTACCAGAAGGGTTATTCAAAATAAACTTGGATGGGGTTCTCCTAAAATGTTTGAGGGAAGACCAAAAAAAGAGAGTCCTAGAAGAATTTCATGGAGGACAATCCGGTGGTCATGGCTTAGGCAGAGTTACAACTTTGAAGATAATAAGAGTAGGCTATTATTGGCCTACTATCTTCAAGGATGCTTTCAAAGTTACTCAGGTTTGTGACAAATGTCAGAGGTATGTTGGAAGAACTAGAAATGTTGCATCTCCTCTAAAGCCTATTCAAGTTGAGGAGCCTTTTCAACAATGGGGATTAGATTTCATAGGAGTTATAAATCCTAACTCTTCTGGAGAACATAAGTTCATCTTGACAGCTACTGATTATCTAACCAGATGGGTAGAGGCTATCCCTACAAAAAGGGTAGATCAAGATGTTGTGATCAACTTTATGGAGAGTTTAATTTCTATATTTGGAATCCCGGAGGCTTTGGTGAGTGATAATGGTCCTGCTTTTGTAGGGGCCAAGTATATTGAGTTTGCTAGTAAGTATGGCATCACTCTCAAAAATACTTCAAATTATTACCCTCAAGGTAATGGACTTGCAGAGTCTACTAACAAGAATCTGTTGAGGATTTTGAGAAAGTCCCTAGAAGGCAACAAGAGGAGTTGGCATCTATTGCTTGACCATGCTCTATGGGCGGACAGGATTACCATTAAGAAGTCTATAAAAAATTCCCCTTATGCGCTGGTATATGGAAAAGAAGTATTATCGATTCACCTAGAAATTCTAGCACTGAAGTTGGTCAGTTCAGAAGAGGAAGAATTGGAGGGAGATCCAGTGAAAACTAGATTGACACACTTGCTGCAACTGGAAGAAAGCAGAACTCAAGCATATGACCATTTTTAGAAGCATTCATCAGACATTAAAGCATGGTTTGATAAAAGGGCCAGGTTCAAAAAACTTCAAGTCGGAGACTTAGTTCTCAGGTGGAATGTGGATAGAGCAAATCCGGGCAAGCATGAAAAATTTGATTCCTTCTGGGATGGTCCTTTTGAAATAGTGGAAGCTAAAGAATCCAATGTATTTCAGCTCAAGGATCCGGAGGGGAACATTCAACCAATTTTGGTGAATGGTTTCCACCTCAAGCTTTACTATATGTAAGTTGTGATTTCATTGTAACATATGTACATAAAATTTCCCTTCCTTTTTGCACTTTGTACTTGTTTTCTTTTTGCACTTTGTAAATTGGTTCTTTTCAAAAAGGGTTCTAAAAAAAAAAGAGAAAAAATTGTTTCAAAAAATGACTAAGTGTTGAGAAGGGCGTGCTAAGGTTCCATTCCGCATATGGTACCACCTAAAGTTCTCCGAAATGATGCTCTGCCTTCGAATCCACGTGATTAGATCCGGATGGACGATTCCACAAGATGATCCATCAGAAGGAAGATGAGAAGGGTACTAATCCAAAAATCTCTCAAAGCTTGGAATAAGTCAGAGTGGAATCAATTCAAAACCAAACGACAAGTTTTAGGTTGACACGTGGAGGCTAAAGATTGCTCATGCATTCAATTCTAACAAACTCGCACGTGGACTGAAGAGTAAGTTTAAGCAATGTGATGAGCTGGCAATGCAAATTCAAATTCAACCAATAAAAAGAGAGGACGCCACTTTTCGAGCCACCAAAGAAATAATGGAAAGGATAGTGAAGTGTGCCAATGAGATATCGTGTAGCAGCTACATTTATGGTGGATGATGCACGCGTTCTAGACAATAAAAGTGACAAAGCCTTGCATGGGATTCATTTTGCAACCACGAGATTATAGAAAAGCTTTAACAGTGTTCTGAAGTTCTCATTGCTTACTCCAGTGTACAGAATCTCAGCGTTACAAGATGGATCCTAAGAAATCCCCCACATAGGCTATAGAAGATGTTCCAGAGTTTGATACTATGAATGAAAGTACATCTGTACCTTACTTGGATAAAGCCAAAGTAGTAGCAGATATAGAAATGACTATCATTGAAAGGACGAGATTAAGAAGGAGCATTAACGATAGGTACAAAAAGAATGTTACTCTATTAGTAGAAGGTAGATGCTCCATTCTATCTTATTTGTCCTTTTATATTTGTGATTTCGTTCACCCTTGTCCTGAATTGATAGCTGCTATAGTAAAATACTATGACCCACTGGCCAAAGCTATCAAAACCCGTGAGGGCGAGACCCTCTTTAACATCACCACTGCTTTCTACCATAAGATTTTTGCTTTAGGGTTGGACACCCCAGTAGCACCTAAACCTTTCAATATTGGTGAGCAAACTAGGTTTTATTCCACAAAGAAGTGGGTGAATGATGGTGAGGCATTTAGAAATTGGGTCTATAAACAGCTAGACAAAGAGCCCCAGGAAGAGTTGTCGGAGGTCCCCATTTCTATTAAGGAGTTTGAAAACTCAATTCTATTCTCTATGTTGGCCTGCATGGAGGGTTTGGACTCTGATGAAAAGGTCCATGGTTGGCAAATCGCCACTGCATATTGCATCTCCAATGAAAGAATGTATGAGAAGGAGGCGGTGAAGAGGGGAATAAGGGTGATTTATTTTGATTGGCCAACTTTTCTCACCCAAAGAATTCATGAACAATTAGCAAGTATGAAGAGGGGCACTGACGCTCCTAGTTTTAGACATTGTTCAAATTTGGTGTGGATGTTTTATGCTGCTATAAAAGATAGAATGCCTTGGATTCTGGTAAAAGATAAGAATGACCAAGGAGAACTCATGTCGGTTTATTATTGGACAAGCCATTTGAGGAGCAGTGAGTCTTATTATAGGTTCAATTTGGAATTCCTCGGACCAACCCTTAGAATAATGTATGATAATTTATCCAGATTACCACCCCTGGCCAAAAGGATTCTGAGGGCTAAAGATGCAGAGGAAGGGGACTGGTATTTTTTGACTGAAGGTACAATCATCAGATTATATGGCTTCATGGGTAAACCTTTTCTCTTACCTCACTTTGTCATAGAGAGACTCTTTGCTTTAGAATATTTGAGATAGGTGGAGTACATTGACTCAAATTATGGTTCAGGAAGAAAAAGGAAGTCTTCGCTTTCCCACCACACCTTAAGTGATATTACCATTACTAAAAGGGGGAAAAATCAGCAAATTGACCAATACCTGGATAGGTTAGGTCTATTTTATATTCCATAGAGATGGAGTTATGATCCGGATGATATTTTTACTACAAGAAATAAAATTCTAAACGGAGACAAGGCTTACAAGTTTGAGAAGAGACCTAGGGCTCACTTTGAACAAGGGAGAAACAATGATGAGACTACTTTGTTAGAGTGGAATATCACCAAGATGAGTCAATTACCTCCATGGTTGGATTTTTATGAACATATCGAAGACTTTGATCTGGATCACAACCTCGATCATCAGATTACTAAAGAGATGATTGACAAGATCAAGGCAGAAACTACAAAGAAAACCAAGCCCTCCTCTAGGTCGAAGTCGGCAAAGAAAAAGGAAATGCCTTCTAAAAAGGAAGTTACAGAAGAGTTAGAGGAGGAATATTATAAAGGACCATGGGAGGATGCCAAGATTGTGGATTGGTGGCGGATGAGAATTGAAATTGGAAAAGTTGATTCTAAATTTGGTTTAAAAATTGATAAGGAGTTCTCCAAAAGATATAATGAAAATGTTGATACTTGGAGACTAAAATATGTAAGGCACATTGTATTAACAGGTGATTCTGAGCCTTTCCAGCCTCCTACAGATCAAGAGGATTCTGTAAAAGCCTCTGGAGTAGTAAAAACTTTTAATCCTACTATTGATCAGGTGGAGAAATTTCCTAAGGGGGCTAGGATGATGAGCAAAATGAGAGTTTCTAAAGAAAATGTTGTCACTACCCCTGTTATTCAAGCAAAATCTAGGCCTTCGCGGTTGGCTCTAGGAAGGCAGCCTCAAGAAAAATTTATTAATCAGAAGGAGAAGGATGAGAGTTATGGGTTCAGGCCACTTTCTTTTACTCCTACGACGTCAACAAAACCACAATCCATTACTAAACAACCTTTACCTTTTGAGGAGGTACAAGGAGGTTTATCAGAGGAAAATTCTAAAAATGAGATGGAAGCTTTTAGATTAGTTCAAAAAAGGACTAAGAGGTCACCGGAGAGAGAAGAAATAGATCTTTCCAAAAGGCAGAAGATGAGTATGGAAGAAATTGTTGCTGAAGTAGTTGCTTTTCCTGTAGAGGGGTTAGTTGACCAAGAACAACAACTTGAAACAGAAGCTGAGAAAGAACACCCTACGTCTATAGGTGAAGGTATGATTTCTAATCCCTCTTCTCCTTCCCATATTCATGAATTCCCAAAAGGATTTCCCTCCCTTTTTGGTCAAGAAGATCTATCGAATTTGCCTCCTTCACCCCACAGTTCTCCTCTCAACTCATCAGTATCTATGGAGGTGCCGGTCAGTTCTGTTGTTTCACAGCCTTCACCGAATCCACCTTCCACTTCTGAGGCATCCACTATTGTGGCATCCCCGTCTCCCTCATTACCACCATCAGTGGGACACTATGTTCCAAATACATCCATCCCTTCTATAGTCAGTTATGTCCCTGCTTCGCTAAATCTACCTGTATCAACTGCAACAATAGTCACAGAATCTACCATTGTGATAGAGACTGCTGTTAGTATGTCTTCACCCCCACCGGCAAGTAGTCAATCTACCTTCATGTTTTTAATGCCATTGTCTCCTTTGGCTGTTGATGCTTCAAAGTCCATTGTTGTATCTCAAGAGCAAGCTGCCACACAGAGTATAAATGATTATTGGGAAAAAAAACTCACCAAGCCTTCCAGTCGGATGGCTGTGACCAAGAAGAGCATGTATGTCAATCCTATCACTAGGCAGAGAATTTCAAGGTCTTTGATCCCGCAGGTGAGCAAGCCTAAAAATGAGATGACTGCTAAAGATTATAAAGTAGAAGAAATTATAGAAGATATTGACAAGCTTCCTGCTGAAGATGAATTGGGGATGGCCAAGGCTCACTTAGACACCTTTTATGTAAAAGTTGATATAGAAAAAGATAAGGTAGATAAGCTGAAGCAACAAGTTGAAAAGCTTAAGAAGAGCATCAATGATCAGAAAGAAGTAGAGAAAGCTCTGAGGAAAGAAGCTAAGAATTGGTAGGAAATATTTCAGAAGGCTAATGAGTTGAAAGATCAGTTAGAACAACAAAAGAAGCTGAATGAAGATCAGGCAAAAGAAATTCAAAATTTGAAGCATCAACTTTAGATTGAGAAAGCCAAGTTCTCAGGTTTTGACAAAGATAATTTGAAAAATATCAAGAAGGAGTTGCTTTCTGAAGTTCAAGAGAAATTTTTGGACCTTCAACTCATAATTGATTACCTAGAAGATGCCAGCCAGCTACTATCTACCATTCAGAAGGACCTAGATCAAATCACTGGAGAGTTACAACCTATGGTAATTTCTACGAAATGAATATACAGGTTGGCTAGTAGCAGGCTTAGTGATGCTGCTAAACCAATTCCTAATAAATAATGGAATCTAGCCAGAGTAACCTCCAAGATAGTGGTGAAAAAGCATAGGGTAGTCCAAAGAGCCTGGCTATTATTTGACCGGATAGATAGGGGGGTTAAAGAAATTGTTGAGATAAATGAGGAAATGATTCAGGTCGGTTTCAAGGGACTTTGGAAGGAGGACCACAACTTGTTATCTATAAAAGAGGTTCAACAAAACATAAAATATAGCTTACAATATGAAGCTAAAATCGATTCATTAGAAGAACCACTATCGCAAGAACAAGCTGCTAAGCTGATTATGGGCTACACTAGATTAAGAGATCATATGGAAGATCTGGTGACTAGAGGGAATGCTACTGATTATGAAGATGTTGGGAAGTTGCAATATGTTTATAAGCAGCTCAAAGAGACTTCCAATCCCTCTGAGGAAGCCTGGAAGGAAGCTCTTCAGTCTCTAGAGGTGATGGTTCAATTATTTGGAGACACATCTGGTAAGAATGATCAGGGAGTACAGTCTCCAGAAGAAGACGAAGAAGAAGAAGCAGTGGAAGAATAGGAATAAGACTGAGCAGTTATAGGCCCGGGAGGGGGTCATGCTTAAAATAATTTTATATTGGTTTGTATATATATCATAAGTTTTGTATTTCCAAGTCATACATTTTGTATTGTTTGTTACTCTAACAACTATCAGAAATAAGCCATAAAGGCATGAAGCCTTCAGAGCATCAATTTTGTATGGAGGTATGTTCTGGGATAAAGATTTATAAATGAGAGAGTGTTGTATATGGATTTAATAATAATGAGGTTATGAACGCAGTCTCTGATTGAATCAATAAGTTCTATGATGTTCTTGGCATGATTTCGATGTGACCCTCTACCCTCTAGACAAAATTCAAGTTTTTAGAGGGTAGGGTTTGCATGGAAATCATTCTTTAAAACATAATTTCAAGGATAAGTCTTGTTTTGACTCCATAGCCCAATGGATAAGACTCTAGATTCGAATGGTTTTGTGAGAAAATCCACCCGGGAGGTGCCAAAATGTAGACCCAAAATGGCCACATACTTAGTAAAGTTTTGACTAAGTGATAAGACTATTATTCCGCTCCGAAATTAGGTTGATGGTATAAGTCCACTGGGGAGTTATTCATATTTGAAGGCATGATAATATTCCAGGAAACTCCATTCTAGGTCCAAAATAATGATGGGTTTCGAATCCGCAAATTTTTTTAAGAGATGGTGACGTCAACAATAAAAAGTGCGGATTTGGCTCTTGTCGAGTGTCCTATTTCGGAATGTCTTTTTGCTTCCCGCTTCGGAAGAGCCTTTTTGCTTTTTGCTCTAGATTGACAAAAGTTTCAAAATCTGCAAAATTTACAAGGATATGGTGATTGATGCGTTGTCATTATACACATAATTAATTCTCAATGAATTTGTCAATCCAGGGTTGTGTACAAGGCTATTTGCGAAAGAAGGGGTAAACAGGGTTATAACTTAGGTCAATATAGAGCAACATGTTTTATTGGTGAAACTAATTGTGTGGGGGGTTTTAGTACATTCCTACATCTAAATTGCATGAATTAAACCTTAATCTAAGTTGCAAAATTGGAAACTAATCATTAACTACATAAATGAAGTCCTAATTACAATTACAGAATAAGACCTAATTATGTTGTAGAAATAATAGTTGTAGAATTGAAAGTCTGATTCTAATTGCAAAAAGGAAATCTAATTACTTTTGTAACAATGAAAATATAATTCTAACATGGAAATGAAACTATCAAGGCTCTATAACAGAAGGTTGTCAATCTTCTATGCAGGGGTTGACAACAAAACATAAAATGCAAGAAATGACAAAAAATAGCAAATTCTAGAAATGACAGTTTGCAATAAATTGAAAGCTTTGCTGAAAGTGGGGATTACAACCAAATAATTAATCACAAAACATAAAATAATCTACGATTGCAAATATCATTAGTTGTTTACAAAGGAATGAAAAGACAAGTTCTACAACTCATTCTACTGTAGCAAAATCAGAATAAAAACCTGCTGTTAGTCCTCCTCCTAGATTTGGAAGTGGCCAGCCTATTTTTCCAGATGAAGGTATGAGTCTCTATCTCTCTAGATTTTACTCACACTCATTTACAAACAATATGAAATAGAAACAATATACTTTATTGATGCAAACACATGATTACAATAATGCTGTTGAAAACTGTTATAGGACTGTAACAGTCACTTTTGATTATCACCTATTATTCTCTAATTTCTCTATCTTCTACTCCCCTTACTCTCTCTACTTCCTCTACCTCCTCTACCTGAATGAAAGCCATATTTATAGATGTCCTAAGATCTACTAACAAGCTGAGAATATCTCAAAAGATCTAATCCTATTATGCTGCAACAATTCCAGGTTTTATCCTAAAAGAAGATCACACTTTGATCTTTCCATAAATGGTGGATTTTGTCGACAAGGATGACAAAGTCAGATCTGAGATATTTCCCTTTATCCTTTTAAATCTTTATTTCCATTTTTCTAGCGTTGAAATTCGATCAATAATTCAAAAAGCACATTATATTTTCATTCCAAAGATAAGTGGCTCATTCCAAAGATACTGCAATTATCATGTCGAAGATCTGCTCATTCTAAAGACACTACAGTTCTCATTCTGAATATCCACTCATTTTGAAGACATTACAGTTCTCATTTCAAAGACCCGCTCATTCTGAAGACACTGTGTTTTCTCATTTCGAAGATATATGTTCATTTCGAAGAGACTTCGAAATGAACAAATGTGGGCTCCTTAAATGATTTTCTCTGCATTTCTTATGTGGGTTACTCCTCAGGATCAGATTCCAATGGTCTTCATCTCTTTCCACATGTGAATTCCATGCCTTGCCATTCATTAGCAACTGGCTGGAATTTCCATGGAAAACCCAGTTTTTGCTGCATAGTAATAGTTTTCTTGAACTGCTACCAGATTTAGGTAAAATGAATGCTTGAGACATATCAAAACATGATTATTGAAATGTTGTTATTAATCTAAACATATCTCATTTTAGCAAGTCATAACAAAACAACATAAAACTTATACAAAAAGTTGTAAAAATCAGAATATAGTACTTCAAATACATTTATTATGAAAATAGTTAACACACAACATATTGA